>CM042324.1:16068486-16380986 GCA_023566125.1 Zingel zingel
TGAAATGTTTCAACACTATAATGTAAAGGGAGTCTAGATGAAGGTATGATCACCACTAAAACTGTAATAATTGTGACTATCTTCCATAAAGACAGGAGCTTGTATATGGTATTACAGAAGAGGTTAACGTGTTACTAGAATACACAAATGCATTGTGTAAGGGGAAAAGTGTCCCCTTTGTGTTTCCCTGGACAGTGTTTTCTGGCTGAGCTGCAGTGGAGAAACGGAAACACAAATAGGGAATTTTATCCTAAAAGAGGTAAGTTTTATTTAATTAATTAAGACTGTTAAAGCCTCATTATCTTTAAAACTTAAATATTATTTTGCAAATGAGGACTGGATGTTGTCCCACTATCTCTTACAGTCGAGACAAATAACTAGGCATGCAAGTATTGTTTTAAGACATACTTGGAAAAACAATATTAAAGGTGCTGTCGGTAGGATTGCGAAGATCCAGGACTTCGCCAAAAAATTTGAACAGCTACAACTTCTCAGTCCCTCCCCCCTTTCCACTTAAGCCCAAAATGTTTTCCTAAGCCCCTCCCCCCACAAGGGAGAATGACTGTGTGCATGAGCAGTGATTAGGCTTGTTCGAGATGAACTGCGCCTCGCCTGTAAAGTGGACGAGAGCAGGCGGGAGCAGCCGGGGGCGGTGACAAAAATCTGCTGTCAAGTCAGACAGTTTCCAGCCGATACCAGCAGCCTTCAGGTTGAACAGGAAGTGACAGAAACACTGTGGTCCGATTCCGATTTAATAAAATGTTATCAGACCCATATATCAGCTCCTACACAGTCTCCAGTTGTTTTATTATGACAGAGTAACTGTTAAAATGCTCTACATGCGATCTGTTGCTGATTTTAATTAAGAACACACTGTAGATGATCCGTAATCTTAACAGATTGAGTTTCTCTGACTTCTAAACGTCACTATCAGCCACACAACATGTGTTCTGTACAGAATACGTTTTTAAATCAGACAAATCACAGTTAAAATCCCTCCAATTCAAAATCAATAAAAAGTTTATATAAAACGCCATCATGTTGAGTCGATTCTGAACCAATCAGCTGTTAGATCAGCTGAGAGGCTGGCATTTCCCATCATGCCCTGGGTCCGCCTGGCTCTTGCAGTTGGTGGAGAGCAACTGCGGCGCCCGGCTCTAAAAACTGCGGCCGCCTTGATGTCGTGAGATTATTGTTGCCCACGTGTGCATGACGTCAGAGCAAGTCGGGATCAAGTCGGACACAAATCTAAACGGCATGCATTGGGTGGCGATCGCCGGTGATCCATTCTGCGCAGACCTGGCTCATCTCGAAAGAGCCTAATGACACCCCCTGGCCCTGATTGGTGCATCTGAACAGGGAGTGGTGGATTTTTGCAAATCGCACTACAGGCTGTAGGTGGTGCCAGAGGAACCAGATTTTTTTTTAATGACCTGCTTCATGTAGTTTTAATCTAACATAGGGTCAGTTTCAGCAATATATGACAGAAAGTTAGTTACCTAACTTAAGTCTTACCTACTGCACCTTTAACCTTTCCTTCAACTGAACTAAACACTCAAACTGAACATGAAAAATTCACATATTTAAATATACATGAGACCTTCTTTTTGGTTTCTAGTCTAAATGTTTTGAGAGAGGATAGGGATGTTTTAGGAGGGATTTGTGACCTCATTGTTTCTAAAAAAAGAATCTTGGCTATGGTGGCCCTGGTTTCACCAATCCAGGTAAAGTCAGGGCCTCATTTCCACATCTCAGTCTGTCTGGGGATCACTAAATGCAACCTCTATCAAAGTATGTACCTGATATGCAATAATGCAAGTGAATGACTATACTACTCCACATTAATCCAGTCATGTAACAAAAAACAAAGTGAAGGAGGTGCATGTCTTGCAAAGTGTAGGGATTTTGGTTGACAAAACATTCTCTGCAAAAGTACAACTCCGTAGCTGTTCAGGAGCTTTCAATTGTAGCACACAATCTTCCACAGCAGGTGGAATCACCCAGTTGTGTCCATAATAATGGAATTATATATATCCAAATGCTTTTCTGAGCACTTTAAGGACTTCTCATCCACGTTGAATAAAAAATTGAGATTGAAAGTTTATTATTGACATTGGAAACAGTAGTTGACAAAGTATTCTCACTACAAGGTCCATTTAGTATAGTAACTTTTCTCTTGCTGAGCATTGACCACCTCTGCTCTTAATACAGTACCACCTGTCTGGATCACAAAATACACCCTGAAACAAAGTAAGGGAAGTAATTAGCATAGGACAGTGAACATTCCATTTATGTAATACAGTAAACTACCTGCTAGTTTAATTTCTTACATATATTCTTATAATAGTAGCTATAAAACTGACTTGTATCTTACCAAATACACACCCTTAAACCAGTTCAATTATAGCTAAAAAAAAAAAATGCGTGGTGAAAATTACATTTTAGACAAATTACCTGAGCTCCTATCTGCATAACCCCCTGTAGTTGCATACACACAAAAAAGCTGTTTCATGTGCATTTCAGTGTTCACATCAAATGATTTCCAGCCTGGCATATATAATCTCATCTCTGCATTAATTTAAAGATGGAGCGAAAATGCTATCAGTCTTTCTAGATGAACTTGCGGAATGTGTTGGTTGCACTGAACCGACGATTCCCACAATGCTTAGAGAGGGAAGGAGGGCTCATCCAAAGGAGGCTGGGATTTCTTTTTAAAACACCCCCTCCAGCTCAGCTCCATTATTGCTTATTTGTGCACTTGTTCCTCCTGAGGCATCCTCACAGTGGATATGTATTCCCTCTCTTGCCTTTTTGCCTGGAAATAAAGTTGTCTCTTGCTTTCGGTTGGCACTGCCGCTGCATAATTACAACACCGGGTAAGATGAAACTGTTGTTGGGTTGTTCTTGGTAATGTTAGTAGTTAGGCGGACACGACAAAAGTTGATAAACGGCCATTGGTTAACGTTAAAAAATGGTGACGTTATTTTGGTTAATGTTAGCTAAACTCTGTCGTTATTTCGGTTAATGCTAGCTAAACTCTTGTTTGGTCAGCGTTACCTAAATTAGTGACTTACTTTACATCTCAACCCCAACCTTTGTATGTAGCTAGCTAGGTAATTAGGTGACGTTAGATGAGTTAACGTTAGCTAGCTAATAAGTTGTCATCTGCAGCTACTCCGGTGTCGACTCTTAAACCTGTTTGTTTTGTCCCCAAAAAACTCAAAGCACCTGTTTGTGCTGACTTTTTTCAGTGGCTAACGTTATTAATCCAGGTCAGTTAACGTTACTCTCACTTAACGTTAGCACTTTGACATTCCTCACAATCCCCATCCGCTGGATAACACACACACACGCACACGCGCACACACACACACACACCCTGATGGTAAAGTTAATTATGACTACATTTTCATGTCAGTCTCATATCATATGTTTACAGTTTGGAAGTGCTGGTTACCCGGGGCTTGCATTGCATACACACGTCACTCTTGGTAAGGGTAGGATTCACTTACTGACAGAAAGACATTGGCATGCGTTTACAGCACACACTAGCCCGACAGTATCAAGTAAATGAGTAAACTCCTTGTCGAGGCTGGTGGATGCAAGGCAACATGGAAAGTGCAACACCTGTTGCTTTGACGAATCTGGTGTTTCTGTTAATGACAAATTATAGCCTACTTCTGTGATGATGTGAAACAAATACAGCCTGATGGGTTTATTAGGAACAAGAGCAACAGGGATCACTGGTTCCTTTGCATTAGTCAGCTTTTATGGCTTCCTCAGGCAAATGGGTATAGTTTCACGGCTGTTAACTGTCAATAGCCTGATTTAATTTGTCTTGTCATGGCAGAACATCAGCCACTCTCACTTGTCTTGTTGTTGTCGTGTTGAAGAGATAAGGGCCCATGTCTTTTTAAGTGAAACTGCTTTCCACAAAACACAGCATGTACCAGTATTTTCTGCTGTCTTTCCGTCCTCTGCAGGTTACTTGGCAGACTTGCTCGTCTTGTTTTGTCTCTTTCAGGGAATGAGCTGTATTTCATGCTGCTCTGTTCCCTTTCCACCCAGAGTGGGTGAATCATTTGAGGTGTGGCTGTCACTCACAACAAGGGCCTGATCATACAACTACAATATGGCTAATAACATACCATGAGGCTTTGGAATAAGTCTTTCAAGAAAGTAATGTGATAAGAGTGCCTGTGGGAAAGTGCTTAAGCAAGTGGTTCTGTAAAATGTTTTGTTTGTAGGGCTGCAACTAACTAGTATTTTCATAGTTGTTCATTTTCTCGATTTATCAATTAGTTGTTTGGTCTCTAAAATGGCAGAAAATTGTGAAAAATGTCACTCAAATGGCTTGTTTTGTTTACAACTCAAAGATATTCAGTTTACCGTCATCGATGAGTGAAGAAACTAGAAAATGTTCACATTTAAGAAGCTGAAATCAGAGAATTTTTACTTTTTTATTTATTTATTTTTTATTTCATAAAACAATTACTCTACGATGGAGTATTAGGGCCCCCTCAGGAGAAAACATGATCTAAAATTACAAAAATAAAGTCGTAAAAGTCATGTTAACATTATGAGAATAAAGTCGCAATTTTACGGTACAGGAGTAGGCTACACAATACGACAGATCATCAAATTAATCGATCCTCATGGTGCCGGCAGTACAACACTAAAGGGCCTTAGTGCTCTTTGGCACATGGATTCCTCCCTTTTGAATAGCCCGCTGATGTAACCAACAATAGCCTTGCAGCCGCAATACAACTTTATTTCCGTACAATTTCGACTTCAATCTCGTAATGTTCACGTGACTTTTTTCTTGCAAAATTAATAAATAAAAAAAATCCTCAAGGGTGGCCCTAATACGCCGTCGTATGTGTCAAACCGATTAATTGATTATTAAAATAGTTGCCGATTAATAGTGAACAACTAATCGATTTTATCTTTGCAGCTCTATTTGTATGCTGAGAATCTCAAATGTAGCATATGGTATTCAGAAACAATCATGTATAATAATAAAAAAGAAAAAAAAAAGAAAATATGATTGGTTAAGTCCAAAGCATAGCTGCTGTTATTTCTATCCCAGAAGACAGAACTGAAAAGAGTAATGGGACATATGTGATTCTTAAGAGTATTGTAATACAAACTGGGACATTGTGATACTCCTTCGTGATTTTGATTTCAGGACACAACAAAAAATGGTTGTGCAGCAGGTAGAGCAGAGGGATCTAGGCAGTATTGAGATTTGTGACTTTTCTTACAAATAACCTATTATTCCTTTAGTCTGTAAAATGGCAAAAAAAAAAAAAAAAAATGACACACTTCCTCACGCTTGTGCAGGTGAAACAAGCAAATGTCTGACATTGTAGCCATGCTAAAATCCATGGCAAGGCACTGTTTGTCTGTTGGTTGCTCCACCACTTTAGTCCTGAGTTTTTTTTTCTTTTCTTCACAATATGCTTTTCACTTAGCAAACATCATTAAAGCCTGCAGGAGCTTACAATAACCTTGCAAATGCACACACAAAACTGCACACAGCAACATACAAACAGCTGCTTAACGTAAGTCACAGGAAAAACACAACAATACAGCATGTAGGCTACCTGTCGGTGAGCCAATTAAAATCCAAACAAGAGGCTCTGTGGCACAGAGGAGAAGCTGTATACGAACATCTTTCATAAATCCAGCCGCAAACCATGTTACTGTTTTCCGCTCCTCATACTGTTTATCTTCCATCCCCTGGCAATGACATCTATTTTATTTTATTTATAGTGTCAAATCATAACGAACGTTATCTCAAGACACTTTACAGACCGAGTAGGTCTAGACCACACTATAATTTACACAGAGCCAGCAATTCCTCCAAAGCACATCGTTCGGTGGCGCCGGTGAGGAAAAACTTCCTTTTTACCGAGCAGAAACCTCGAACAGAACCTGGCTCATGGTTGTTGGTGGCCATCTGCAGAGAGAGAGAGAGAGAGAGAAAGGCCTAACTACAATAAATACAGAAATATGACTCATAACAATTAAAGCAGTGAGTATAATTGAATGACCTAATGAACAGTGGCAATTATAGTCACATTGATGATAATAGAACTACTAATCAGGACCATGGCAGCAGCCACAACCAAATTGCAATGTGAGCGGCAGCCAACGGGGGGAGTGCATTATGTCGGTAGGATAATTTAAAAGGCAACCGCGACTACATTTTTTTTTTTTTTTTTTTTGTTGTTTTTTTGTACAGCCCTATTTCTGATACCGTCGTGGCAGAAATTTTGCCATGGTGGGCCGCCACTACAAAATCAACATAGGTGGAACACTGCATTACACCTGGTTAGTATTGTCAATGTAAGCATGTTAGCATGCTGACATGAGCATTTAGCTCAAAACACTGCTGTGCCTAAGCTGCTACTGTAGCATGGATGTCGACTTGTCTTGTTGCTTGATAGATGACTTAAGCAATTAATCGAACATCACAATTGTAATTCTCTGTTGAGTAGGCCTGCACGATTAGGGGAAAAATATGAATCCCGATTTTATTTATTTATTTTTTTTTTTTTGTCTTTTTTTTTGTCTTTTTTTTTTTTTAAGCTTAAAATTGATATCACGATTCTCTGCCACAATTTTTTTTCTCACAAAGTGTCATGTTTGCACACATGAACCATGACAAAACAAAACAAATTGGCAGTACCAAACATAGATTTTTTTTTTTTTGGCACCTATAGCACAATGCGCATCACCACAAGCCTGTAAACATTGAGGCTACAATGAAGAGAAGGGAGAGCATTGCAGCACTCGGGAGCGCCTTCAAACCTATTTTATACAGTCTATGTTGAAAACTCACAGAAGAAAGTAGTAGCGTTTGTGATGCAGTCGGCTCGTAAAATTAAATGAGAATCGACAAAAAAAATCTAAGTTATTTAAAAATGAAATCGTGAACAGGGTGAATCGAGATTGCGATTTTATAACAATTAATCGTGCAGGCCTACTGCTGAGCTCTGTTTTTTGCACTAGTTGAAGTTAAAGCCCTGATGATTGTGAGGTGTGTTGAGCCTTTCTAAGCAGTGTGCTACAAACACTGATATTGTGGATTTTGCTCTTGTTCTGCAGGACGTGTCGGTGAGCCAGAGGCTAGCAGGAGAGCTCCTGTGTAAGTTTGTGTCACACAACTCCTTAATTCAAACAGTACTGTTTGTTTTAGGTGTGTCTGACTTTGAACAACTGCATAATTAGGATGCAGTGTGTACTGTAGCTTGGAGGTTGTTGTTTTTTTTAGCAATTGTGGCTGTATTTTATGCATTGTTAAAGTTTATTTGATCAATATAATTTATGTAACCACCCACACAACTACAGAGCTGTGTTTCTCCTGTCTGTATTGCCACAAGCTTTCATACTGCTACCTTTGAATCAGGTGGAGGCCTTTGTACACAGTGATCAGTCTCATTGACCCTTAAGGGCCATTAGCATGTACAGGCATTCATAGACCAACTGCTCTGAAAACCAGTACACTCGCTCTTTTCTGTTTGAGTTTGCACCTCCTAAGAATATTTCGGTTTTCTGACTTGATTAGGTTTTTTGTGTGTTTTTGTTTTTTTGATGTGAACTGGACACAATTGTAAAAGAGGCCTCTTGTTCCTTAATGTGTTTCTCCGAATGTAAATAAATGTATGTATTCAGAAATGTTAAGAGTCCTAATAATGAATGAATAACTGCAACACATTTGCCGTCATGGTGTCTGGACATCTTTTAGACAAATGCCTAATGTCTTAATTCATCCATGTAGAGTGAAAAGACAAAGGAAAACACCCACTTGTAACAGGTAATTTAAACTTAATTCCTCTGCATCTGTTGTCTCTTCCTTTTCCAAACTTCTTTCTTTTAGTCTTTCACACATTTCTCTCTCTCTCTCTCTCTCTCACTCACTCACTCACTCACTCACTCACTCACTCACTCACTCACTCTCACACACAGCTCCAGGGAGAGTTTCTCCCCCAGCCTTCCATGGCCTTCCTGCCTGCTTCCTTAGTCCAGGCATGACCGTCATCCCTAAAAAACACAGTGCTCAGCCTGGTTCCTCCTCTTACAACGACACAAGTCCCAGGTTGGTGAGCATGTAGTATTATTATTTATTTATTATTATTATTTTTTTATTTTTTAAACGTGATTTCCATCCTGTACATTTGCGTCTTCGACCACAACTGACTGTGTCCTAATTTATACCGTACATGACGCAGATTGTATTTCAGCTGCTGACTCTTGACTGGAAAACAAATGTTCATGTTTTTCCAGGTTCATTTCATTCATGTGCGGTAAAAAACCTGATTCTGAGTCATGGGATGTCTTTTGTTGTTTTTACTGGCGTTTCTCCTTTTGACATAAAGGTTGTGTTAGACTTGGCATTGAATAGGTAAGATCAACCATCCACGTCTGATGGTGTGTGTCTGTTTTGTTTTTTGTGTGCATGTTTGTGTGCTGACTTTTACCTGTTTAGCTTTATCTTATCACATATGAACTAGATCTGATATGGATGAGGTCGAGGGCCTGCGGTTGAAGCTTTCCTCTGAGGACTCTGTGTCGCTGGCTGAGCCCATCAACCTAGAAGGTCAGTGGGTCACTGTCAGCACAATGAGAAGCTGCTGAATGCTCCCTGTACCTTTTTTGTCACAACAAATCTTTTGTAATTGAGACATTCTACAAAATTAATTCAGTATCCCAAAATGACATTCTGGGATTTGACAAAGCTCCTCTTGCCAGGAAATAAGTGACACAGTTTTGATAAATTATATAGTCATTATTGTTGTTAAAGAGAGATTAAGTTAAATACAATTCTGTAACGCAACAAAAGAAATAATCAGTTGGGTTTTTTTTTTTTTCAATATTGGAGAAAAATCAGTGCGTAATGTGTAATGCTGCAGTGGCATTATTGTAACATAACCACAAAATCCACAGTCAGAAGAAGCTACAGTAGTTAGAATTTCTTTTTCTTGACTTAAACCTTCCTCTGTTTGTAAGTAATGAAACCGTATGACACGACTATAACCTGGCGCCATTTAAAGAACATTTTTGCCACAAAAATAAGACATTTAATAATGATTAAAAATAACCTGTCCAGTTATGAATCACGGATATACCTACTCATATGACCACAAAGCACCAGCCTTGTTTGGGTGATACAAGTACTAGTGTGACTTTATATCTGTCATCCAGATTACCATTATGCTCTGCTGCAAGGCGAGCTGGAGTCCGACCAGCAAAACCTGGAGGCGGAGTCGTGGAACGTGGCTGTGGACCAGAACTACATGAAGGCCCTTAACAAAGAGGCTGTTAAAAGGCAGGACGTCATCTATGGTAGGCGTGCGTGCGTGCGTGCGTGCGTGCGTGCGTGCGTGCGTGCGTGCGTGCGTGCGTGCGTGCGTGCGTGCGTGCGTGCGTGCGTGCGTGCGTGCGTGCGTGCGTGCGTGCGTGCGTGTGTGTGTGTGTGTTATACCGGGAATACAGTATACTTGTGGGGCCTAAATGCTGGATCCCACAAGGTTAAAGGGCTGTTTGAGGGTTAAGGAATTAGGTAAGGGTTAAGGTTAGGCATTTAGTTGTGATGGTAAGGGGGCTAGGGAATGCATTATGTCAATGACGGGTCCCCACAAAGATAGTGAAACACACGTGTGTGATATATATATCACAGACAGAACTTTCTCATGTCAATCAGTCATTGAAGAAGAAACTTTGATCACTGATTATGGCAGAATACATAGTAATTGCACTATTTGAGCAGAAATTACAGTGCCTATGATGTGGATGGATGCTTTCTTTAACTCTGTGGACCTTTTTGATGGTAAATACTTCTACTATGATGAAAAGTATAATGACAACAGCCATTGTGTTTACCTATGAATACATTTTTACAGCTTTGACCTGGTGGAAGTTTTTTTTTTTTTTTTTTTTTTATATTACTTTAATGACTTTATGTTTGCCTTTGTTGTTGAGTAAAGAGAGTACAGACGTAATTGTCATTATACCCCACATACATTTTCCTATATGTTTCAGGCATTTAACCCAGGCGTATTAATCAAGAGATCCCTCTTTCTTAAATCTCCTAGAGTTGATCCAGACGGAGATGCACCATGTACGCACCTTAAAAATCCTTCTCCGTGTCTACATGCACGAATTAAGGCAGTCTTTGCTGATAGAGGAGGCCAGGTTGGAGCGACTCTTTGCTGGGGTGGAATCCCTGCTCACCCTTCACCAGCACTTCCTTAACTGCCTCAAAGTGCGCCAAAAGACATGTCAGGAGGAAGGAAGCCCAAGCAACTACCAGATCACACATCTGGGGGATATTCTCATTTCTCAGGTAGGGCATAGTCATTTTGAACGACTTTTGTCGTTAGAGCCAAACATGGAGCACTGACATTAATATTGTGACACTCACAAATACAAGGTCAGGTTTGAGGTTTGCTTCACCAACTATCTGATATATCATGTTAGCAGCACCTTGCTCTTTGTATAGTATACTCATTCACCTCTATCCAACCTTAGTCACTGACTGAGTGTATAGGGTATGCTGGTATGTCTGCAACGCACTGTAAGGAAAGAAATCTAAATTAGTTTTTTCCTTCTTGTGTTAGTTTTCAGGACCACTGGGAGAAGGAATGATGGAGTGTTACAGTGTTTTTTGCGGTCATCACAATGAAGCTATCACCTTCTACAAAGAGCAGTTGCAGAATAACAAGAAACTGCAGGTCCTTGCTAGGGTGAGCAACCTTCCCTAGGTGGTCAATTTATGTACATGGACGTAATTGTCTTCAAGACTCAGTGAGGCATGTGGTTTGTGTTAGTTTTGTGCATAGAATATGCAGTGAATGCACTGGAATTGGCAAAACAAAAATTTGAAATTGCATGCCTGGAGCATCACTAGCAGTATTTACGAGACCGGCCTTTTCACAAACAACAGTACTGACGTTCTACAATGAATTAAGCAACTAACAAAAGAACAGTCTGTGATGCTAAACCTGAAACAGTTTACTGTGAGGTGAATGATGCAAGTCTTGGGGGAAAAAAACTTTCTTCTTTTTTTTTTGTACTTTTACAGAAAATAGGTCAGCTGCCCCTGGTGCGAAGGTTGGGAGTTCCTGAGTGTTTTCTGTTGGTGACTCAACGCATTACAAAATATCCCGTCCTGGTGGAGCGAATCATACAGAACACTGAAGGTAAAATCTCACCACTCATCACTTATCTTCATCTCTACAAGTCGTTATACCTGTTACAGTCTCCGCTCAGCCTGTGACAAACTGAAATCTGAAAGCTACTGTCTTTGGTAACACAAATGGTGGCTGGAATGGTCTCATGTATAAAATGTTTTCTCCCACACACACACCCACACCTATCTATCTATCTATCTATCTATCTATCTATCTATCTATCTATCTATCTATCTATCTATCTATCTATCTATCTATCTATCTATCTATCTATCTATCTATCAAGCATGAAAATCAATATAGGGGTGCACTATTCAGAAAATGTCATTCAAAATTGATTTTCAATTTCAAAAACGATTCTCGATTTAAAAGAAAAAAAACTATTCGCAGTATGTAAATGTAGTTACTTTTCCCATGTGATTGCAGTAGACATACAATTTATATATTTAAAAAAAAGTAAAACATTTAAAAAAAAAATCTTTTATTGAATTCTATGAATCGATTTTTTTTTTTTAATCGGTAGAGCTTGAATCGCAATTCGACTCAATCGATTTTTTGCGCACCCCTAATATATAAATAAAGACTGGCCGACTAATACGTTTCATGCTCCTTTCAGCTGACACCGACGAGTACAAGTCTCTGGTACAGGGTCTGGTGCTGATCAAAGACACCATCAATCAGGTGAACGCTCAGGTCAGCGAATATGAGAAAGCCGCTCGTCTGAAAGACATCGGCCTGCGTCTGGAGCCAAAATCTCAGGGCCGGCTGAAGGACGGCCGGCAGCTCCGCAAGGAGGATCTGCTCCAGGGAAACAGGACACTGCTGCACGAAGGCACCGTCACCTGGAAGGCCTCCGGTAGACAAAAAGGTGTGTCATTGTTGGTCTGTGGCTTAGTCAATGACCACTGCTCACAGTCCCATGTATGCATGTATGTATGTAAAGTGTTTTGCTAGATATTCTTTTTGTAAGCAGCTGTCATTCATTAATGAAAGTTGAACATGTAGTGAGACTGATGGTCTGATGCTCAATGTGGTTTTCTTGCACTGCAAGGGGGAGAAAAAATCTTCATGAAAATACTTTTTCATGGGCTAATCTGAACGAATTCTCCCCCCCCAAGACAACATGGCTCGTTCACAGCATTGTCTGGTTTATTAAATAGAGTTGTATTTTCTTGTGCATTACTGATGCTTATTGTAATGACACATTTACTACAGTGGTGTTTATTACATTGTCAGAAGGCGGAACAAGACATAAAGTTAATAACTCTGTTTTGTTTGCATATTACCCCTGACCAGGAAAAAAACCGTACAAGTGCCTTTTCATTACTGAATTGTCATGCGAAACACCTGCATGGAAATGTCTACAGTTTTTTTTTTATTATTTTTTTTTTTTTTAAAGATTATTTTTGTTGGGTCTTTTCCCTTTTTATTTGAAAGTGGATAGACATGAAAGGGGGAGAGAGATTGGGGATGACACGCAGCAAAGGGCAGCAGGTCGGACCCGAACCCTGCGCCGCTGCAGGACCCAGCCCCCACTGGGCGAGCCAGAGGCTGCCCCGGAAACGTCTACAGTTTTTATGGTTCTCTACTCATTCAGGTTCACACCTCCAGCTACTCATTCACATTGCCATAATGGGGTTACCAAAGGTCACATTGTAAAGCAAAGTGTGTACATGCACGTGCACTGGTCTGATTTTGATGAAACTTTGATGGATGATGCATCAAGTGACTGACGGCTCGGTGGTTTACTGCAGTATTATAGTGCTGACATTTGTTGATACTTGTTTACTTTGCTTTTTAATATAAGGTTTAACGTTTAGGGATAATTGATTTTGTGAAAGGCTAAAGATTCAGAGAACCAGTATAGCAGCATATTTTTGTCATTACTGAAGCGTCAAAGATCAAGAGTCGCACAACATGCAAGGCAGGCATGTCTCCGGTCCATCTTCCGTGGCAGCTCGAGTCAAAACATCAAGCACTTGTGTTTTGACGCTGAGCAACATTTGTGTCTCCCTGCAGACATCCATGCTGTGCTGCTGTCAGACGCGCTCCTTCTCTTACAAGAGAAAGATCAGAAGCTTGTATTTGCTGCTGTGGTGAGTTCTGCCCAAACATTAACAAGTACATTTTGTCAAGACAGACGGATTAAAAAAACTCAACTGAAGGTTGTTTGCCGAGAAAGTAACACTGCCTTGTCTATCATGTATACATAACATTTTAGTTTTTTTCTAGATATTATTAGCAATAATAAGTCTAAGACGCAGCCTTCTTTTCTTTAAATCATTACATCAAGATACATCATATTCTTACATGATATGATGTAATAATTCAGCCAACCAATTGTGATAATGATTTGAATGGCAATAAAACCGTATTATCGTGGCTCATGCAGGATAACAAACCACCAGTGATCTCCCTTCAAAGGCTGATCGTTAGGGAAGTGGCTCATGAGGACAAAGCCATGTACCTTATCTGTGCATGCACTACTAGCATGCCGGAGATGTACGAGATCCACACACGCTCCATAGAGGAACGCATCACATGGACGAGGCTGATACGGGAAGCTGTGAACTGGTAAGCTGAGGAGGACTTCTAAGAGGAGAGCCAAATGAGTTTTATTGAAAAGAGCATCTTTTTATTACAACATTACCAAAGTTTCATAGAATAGTTGCAACAGTCTGTTAATAGCATTGATACATGATGATGATGTGACTGAAATAAGAGCATCATAATTTAGTTCTGTTTGAGGGCAGTACATACTTCAAATAGTAATCAATCAAATTCCTGTAGCCTTATCAGTAGTACATTACTTGGCTTGAAGGTGATCCAAAATGTAAAGGATTCATGTCATCTAAAATTTAGCCTAAAAGACCAAACAACATTTCCATGCTCCATTCTGAGCGATGTATAAAAAAATAAAAAAATAAATTTAAAAAAAAAAGAGAGAGAAAAGAAAACTAGCACAATAAAGAACATTTTTGTATGGAAAAGATTATATAAAAATAAATAACTGGTCAGAATAAAAAATAAAAATGCATGCCTTTTGAAATAAGACAATACTGAATAAGATGTCTGTGATTCAGTTATCCTGAAGAGGAACAGTACCGTGAACTGACTGCGAAACTGCAACAATTTCAAGGTAAGCCAGCCGGCGGAACTCACACTTACACAAGATTTTAGAATGTAATTATTTGAAGAGATTTGTTTATTAGACACATTCAGTGTTCAATTTAATTATATGGTCCACCAAATAAATATCCAGGTGGTGCCCAAATGTTCTGTCTACATGTGCTTAGCGAACGGCTCACTGTATCACAGAAAATCAAATTTAAACCGGTTTCATAAAGAGGCAAGCTTAAAGGTCTCAAAATGTTTTAAGGTATTTGAGGAAAGGTTGGATTGTGTAAGCCAAAAACCTTGTTTGATATTCATAAAGGAAAAGAAGAGGTTGTCCACACACGGAAATCGGCAAGCTTTCAAAAGAAATTGCTCTACCTGATGAAGACCTTGTAGGTTCAAATGTTGCATCGTTATTTTTTTGGGGGGGGAGTTTGTAAATTTCAGTATGCAAACATCTTTTTCTTTTGTATGCTGTTTTTGTCTCAGAAACTTTACAGGAAGAGACCATGATCCTATTTAGATATATTTCCATTCAATTTCTGTGCACTTTGTAAAGCGGGAATCACTGAAAAGGGTCAGCCATGCTTAGTCAACTGGCCCTTATTTGAAGTAAGTTTAAAATATCACAAGTACACAAGACTTTTGGACCCTGGCAGTGTTGTAACCATAACATAACTATTTATTCTTCCACTGCCCCACAGGAGGGACTATCCAATCAATTTATTTTCCTCTACATTTATTAGACAAACATGTTGTTTATGTTATGCTGTTGTTCTTTAGATATTCTAAAGGTAAGGGATGACCAGATAAAGCAAATTCTGACCGAGAAGCAGCAGATCTTTGCTGCTCTCTACGAGACGACGACTGAGCAGGAAACCCCCCACAAAGGGCTGCTGCTCCGAGGAGATGCCACTGACCTCCAGCAGGGGGCGACACTGCTCAGAGGAGCCATCGATGAGGGTAAGAGCTGAGCCGACAACATCAGTTCCTACGTTGTTTTGTGACTCAGTCACATGGTTGGAATAATGAGACAGTATTCAGTATCAGTTATTTCGGCATTAATTAGTTATGAAAACCTTGCCATAACAGAGTCAATATTTGAATTCTGGAGATATGCATAGAAGTAAAGGTGAAATATACTCCGCTCTATTTTCCCATAAAGCCAAGTCATGACTCAGAGAGCACCGATGAAGTTTTTTTTAAGGAGGAGATTAAGGAGTTGTTTTTTCTCTTGTCTGCAGCGGAAAACCTGCAGACCCTGCTCTTCTCATGGATAAGAGACCCAAACCTTTTGGATGAGGGTAAGATGCAGGGGGGGCTCAGGAGGACCGAGACCTTTGGAGTGGCTGATGGTAACCCAGGTGCAAGCGCCATGAGAAGTAAGCTGACACAAAACAAACGTAATGGTGACATCACCTCTTTTTATGCATGTTATTGTTTGTGTGTTGACAGTGAAGACAGCTAAATGAGTTGCAGTAAAACATGGCTGATATATTCAATGATGGGCTAACAAACATGTGTTTATATACTTATTTATTAATGTGTAACTTGAAGAATTAACTAACTAAGACATTTTGACATGCATTTTAATAGAGGTGGTCAGGGAATTTGACAACCTTCTTTGAAACTCTTACTCACAGATGGGTCACTTCTGGTATACAATACTGTAATTATATAATACTGTTTAAATATTTGTTTAAAATATTCACTGCATTGGTTTTCCTCACAACAAACCCAATTGTACTGTTATATATATATATACAGTGAGGAAAATAAGTATTTGAA
Organism: Zingel zingel; assembly: GCA_023566125.1. Lineage (NCBI taxonomy): Eukaryota > Metazoa > Chordata > Actinopteri > Perciformes > Percidae > Zingel > Zingel zingel. Next base: position 16,084,590 of record CM042324.1, read on the forward strand.
CACCCTGCTATTTTGCAAGTTCTCCCACTTGGAAATCATGGAGGGGTCTGAAATTGTCATCGTAGGTGCATGTCCACTGTGAGAGACATAATCTAAAAAAAAAAATCCAGAAATCACAATGTATGATTTTTTAACTATTTATTTGTATGATACAGCTGCAAATAAGTATTTGAACACCTGTCTATCAGCTAGAATTCTGACCCTCAAAGACCTGTTAGTCTGCCTTTAAAATGTCCACCTCCACTCCATTTATTATCCTAAATTAGATGCACCTGTTTGAGGTCGTTAGCTGCATAAAGACACCTGTCCACCCCATACAATCAGTAAGAATCCAACTACTAACATGGCCAAGACCAAAGAGCTGTCCAAAGACACTAGAGTCAAAATTGTACACCTCCACAAGGCTGGAAAGGGCTACGGGGAAATTGCCAAGCAGCTTGGTGAAAAAAGGTCCACTGTTGGAGCAATCATTAGAAAATGGAAGAAGCTAAACATGACTGTCAATCTCCCTCGGACTGGGGCTCCATGCAAGATCTCACCTCGTGGGGTCTCAATGATCCTAAGAAAGGTGAGAAATCAGCCCAGGACTACACGGGAGGAGCTGGTCAATGACCTGAAAAGAGCTGGGACCACCGTTTCCAAGGTTACTGTTTGTAATACACTAAGACGTCACGGTTTGAAATCATGCATGGCACGGAAGGTTCCCCTGCTTAAACCAGCACATGTCAAGGCCCGTCTTAAGTTTGCCAATGACCATTTGGATGATCCAGAGGAGTCATGGGAGAAAGTCATGTGGTCAGATGAGACCAAAATAGAACTTTTTGGTCATAATTCCACTAACCGTGTTTGGAGGAAGAAGAATGATGAGTACCATCCCAAGAACACCATCCCTACTGTGAAGCATGGGGGTGGTAGCATCATGCTTTGGGGGTGTATTTCTGCACATGGGACAGGGCGACTGCACTGTATTAAGGAGAGGATGACCGGGGCCATGTATTGCGAGATTTTGGGGAACAACCTCCTTCCCTCAGTTAGAGCATTGAAGATGGGTCGAGGCTGGGTCTTCCAACATGACAATGACCCGAAGCACACAGCCAGGATAACCAAGGAGTGGCTCTGTAAGAAGCATATCAAGGTTCTGGCGTGGCCTAGCCAGTCTCCAGACCTAAACCCAATAGAGAATCTTTGGAGGGAGCTCAAACTCCGTGTTTCTCAGCGACAGCCCAGAAACCTGACTGATCTAGAGAAGATATGTGTGGAGGAGTGGGCCAAACTCCCTCCTGCAGTGTGTGCAAACCTGGTGAAAAACTACAGGAAACATTTGACCTCTGTAATTGCAAACAAAGGCTACTGTACCAAATATTAACATTGATTTTCTCAGGTGTTCAAATACTTATTTGCAGCTGTATCATACAAATAAATAGTTAAAAAATCATACATTGTGATTTCTGGATTTTTGTTTTTAGATTATGTCTCTCACAGTGGACATGCACTTACGATGACAATTTCAGACCCCTCCATGATTTCCAAGTGGGAGAACCTGCAAAATAGCAGGGTGTTCAAATACTTATTTTCCTCACTGTATATATATATATATATATATATATATATATATATATATATATATATATATATATATATATATATATAATTTCTGAGCTGAAAAACAAGCTAGTAACTGCTGCTGTTTGTACCTGTACAATAAATGTTCTTACCATCAGAACTTATAGGTCACTCTACTCATATTGAATATGTGAAGTTATTGACTTTGGATGTGTATGATTTCATTTTCTCAGATGGAGATGCAGGTGGCAGCGAGGGCAGTCCCTCCACTAGTGACCCTCAGCTCCAGGAAAGTTACAGCTCTGAGAGCCTGGAACAGTTGGTGAGTGAGACCGATAGAAAGGATCTTATCCTTACCTCCATCTTGTGATAAAACATCAAGTATTTACATTGCTTGTGCTATTTTGCTATAAGGCTGATGACAACACACAGATGCCAGACTGCAGTTTAACCTCCAGTCATTTCCCTGAGGCGGAGGTAACTTCTTCTAATACTTATTATTTTTCTCTTTTTTTACTCTATTCATTTTAACATAAATATTGATATCTGTTACTGCAAGTCTTTTGGTGTGCATTATTCATTTTCTCTGTAGTTGTGTGACAGGGTGATACTGCTCGCACAGAGGCTGTACAGCTTGGAAGTAAGACATTGTAAATTGTTTTTTGCTGTTTGCTATATTTGTGATGCTGAATGTGTGCCTTATGAAAAGAATGCCATCCGTTTTCTACCATAATAATACATTTGTGTTTTGTTTTTATAGTAGATTTCATGTGTCATGTTTCTAATCAATTTGTCACTGGCAGGCAATCATCACCCAGCAGGACAGCCAGATTGAGCTGCAGCATGCTTTTCAGACAAAGCGCAAGCAGCCCGCTCGTCATTATAGCAGCGTGCTGCTCGAGCAGGAGAAGCAGCGCAACTGGGAGAAGCAAAAGGAGGAACTTGTCAGCTTGCACAAGCTGCAGGCTCAGTTTCAAGAGGAGCAGCAGCGCTGGGAGAAGGAGAGGGAGCGGCAGAGGATACAGATTGAGACTCTGGAGGCTCGGCTGCAACAGAGGGAGGAGGACTGCCGAGAGTGGGAGGAGAAGCTCAAGGAAGAGAAGGCTGAGCTGGAGAGGTTGAAGGACGACTATCAGCAAGACCTGGAGAGGCTGAGGGAATCCACACAATCGGTAGACAAGAACAAGGAGCGTCTGAATCAGGAGAGGGAGCGCCTAGAGCAGCTGCAGGAGAAAATAAAGAAGTACATCCCAGTACACACCAACTATGATGATCCTACACAAGTGAGGAATAGGATGAGAATCTGATTATTGTGTATTCATCTGTCCATCACAAAGTATAATCTAGTCAGGGAACATTTAAGTCTGCAACGTCTATATAACAAAAGTGGTTTTAAGTCTTTTGAAACAAGATTATCAGTACTAAATTGAGCCTTGCTTTAACGCCGACACTTTTGATGAGGAACTCGACATTGGCGTTGACTTACAGCGCATATAAAAAAATAATTAAAATAATTAAAGCAAAAATGCAACAACAAAAAAAGCACTAGAGTCAGTAGTTAACCTTCACAGGTAGAAGTCAAAGGGGAGATCAGTTAATTTATCTCCCTGAAATAACAGCGTTTGAGTTATGCATTTCCTCTTTCTCCCCAGCACTGGACTCTTTCCAGTTACCAGTCGTTCAGGGGAAGCATAGTGAACGGAGGTGGGACCTTGGATCTAAAGCACCACATCTTGCCCACCAACTCCAACTCCATGGAAACTCCTCCAAAGGTTCCACCGCGCAGGGAGAGCATCAATCCTCTGCCAGCCAAGCCCGAGCTTCCAGTCCACCTGATCAGCGCCACCAACCAGGTGCACAAACCTCCTGCCGTGCAACAGAAGATCCCCACCAAGCTGGCTGCTCAGTCCAAGGGAAAGGAGAAAGGTTTCAAAAAGAAAGGGTCCCACCAGAGAACGCACAGTGCAGGTCAGGATACAGTTGAGTTTTAAATCTTTGCATACTTTCTTTCTCAAAGAGTTTTAAAACTGGTGTTGCATGCATTTACAATACAGGAGGCTTCAGAAAAGAAATGAGCAGATGTTCATTGTCTTTAGACAGAGAAACATTTGCAGACGGTGACCACAATTGCCACATTTACTATTTGTTGGTTTGAAACATTTAGCTGCAGCTGAACTTTTAGAAATCATTGTTCATCAGCAGTGGGCCAGCTGGTAAATGACAAGCTCCATCAGCTGTCAGATTCAAATGTCTTAAAGATTTGGTTAGTGTGTCAACCCTGACCCCCACCCCTGTCTTTCTACATCCAGCTGGTATAGACGTGAACCAGGTGCTGCCCATCCGAGTGACTGGGAAAGAAGGAGGCAGTCTGAGAGCCAAAAGGAACAGCAGTCCCCAAAGACTCTACCTGTCAGGTACAGACAAAGAATTGGCTTCTCACTCAGTCTGTTATGAAGACATCACCCCTACACATAATCACATTTGTTCCCACATCATGGGACATCCACATTTAATTTGAATTGATAGTCTATCCAAAGGTATTTTAAGAATCAAACACTCACCACCACTAAATTTAAAAAAAATAAAATAAATAAATAAATAAACGCGGACCACTTATCTAGAACAAGTGCAGACGGTAAAAGAAAAACCAAACAATATAAGCAATGTAGGTTGACTAAGGTCTTGGATAACTCTAAACATGGGTGTTATTGGATGAATTTCTAATAATCTGTTGTTTATTGGTAAAATAATTAACTCTGTATTTTTAAAGACCTCTTGCACTTGATGGTCAAGTGTCTGAAAAAGCTTAATTAATGAGCGCTGCGTTCATAGATGGTTAGAGAGTTTAGTGTTAGACAATTATGTTACATTTTGATTAATTATATTTTAGCTAGAAGGTGATATACGTGTGTGTAATGTAACGCCTCAAAAACAAAGTGCAGCTTTGAAAGGGATTCAAATTGCAAAAGCTACTACTTTCTATGCCTGAAGGTGGCGACATCAACATGTGTAAACTGCTCCTGCTATTCCTTTCCCGTCCTGTATGGGGTGCAGGTTGGCATGTGTACCACTGGTTAGTGACTGAGCTGCTCCCCCTTGCCACATTTTTTTTATCCACTATGGCCACGCCAAGACCCGCCTTCAATTGCAGCTCAATTGGTTGGGGTTAGGCGTTGACCTCGAGTGGTTAAGGTTAGGATAGCCGATTGGTCAGGGGATAGGACCTGTACAAATCAGGTTACGTTACCTTGCGTAAGCATGGACGCCTGGCCAATAGTAGTGTGTGAATGCTATTGAAGGGCGGGTCTTGGCATGGCCATAGTAGGAAAAACAAATTTGACTCCCCCTTTTTGTGGAGAATCTGCAACCTGCCAAACATACTGTAAGTAAACAAGTACAAGCTGATTATGAAGGCCAAACAACAGGAATGGGTGAAAAAGGCAGCACAGGACATATAGCCCCTAAACTTCCAGGAAGTGGCCGCCTCACAATATGTCTTTGAAGATATTTCTAATTTATTTTTCTTTTTTAAAGATGAGCCATTATCCATGGGGATTTCTGTTATATTCTAAGCTATATGGGTATGAATTACTGCCCTTGCTGATACAGTAGCTTCATTTATTTAGTTTTTCATTGTCCCTTCAGGTGCCTTCAACCCACCAGGATCAATGTGCAATATAAAAACATCTCAGTCCTTTAGCACACACAAGAGGAGCAGCAACGAGTCTCCACCACCGCCTCCTTTTCCCAAAGATGTTCTCAAAACAAGCACGCCGCCTCCTCCTTTTCCCAAAGATGTTCCCAAAACAAGCAAAGACAAGGAAATATTCCTTTAATCCTAAACCTGACTGGAGTTCGGATAAGGCCTGGTCCATCATAAAGACTTTTACAGATGGAAAGACTGATGGAGCTTTTAAAGACATTGGACATGACTTCATTACTTCCACGTGTGTCCAGCATGAAGATATTTTAGCACTAGAAACCAGCTGTTTGCATTCAGATTAGTCTTGCATTGCCAGACCTATCTCCACAGCTGGTGTATGGTCTGGCTACACCGCTTATCTATTCTGGGATAGGGGTGGGGAAAAAAAGCTCTGGCTTGTTTGTATTTCTTTAAACCAATCACAATGGTCCTGGGTGGCGCTGGGTAGCCCCGGATGCAGCAAAATATGTAGCAGAGATAGCGAAAGGGGAGAGCACTGGATGTCGGACTATATTCCAGCAATGTACATCTGTTGAGCCAGACTACATTCAGATTAGCTAAACATAAAAAAAAAAGTAAAGAAATACTGATGGACATGCTTTAGGAAGATATGTACATTTGTGTTAGTGGTTAAAAAAATGTAAAAAGCTTTTTGCACATTGGGAAAGATATTTTAAATTAAGATGTTGCGAAACCTTTCATTGCCAAAGTTCTTTTTTTTGTCATTTTTATTTTTAAATGAAAGTAGGTTGTCTTTAACTATTAGCACTCGTGTCTTAACTCCTAAGCTTTGTTTTTAATTTAATGAATGATAAATATGGTGTGAGGAAGCTGTACTGTATTTACCAACTTTTACATCTGTTTAAATATGAGGTGCCAAGCACAAACTTTTTATTTCAGAATGAATCAGAGAACCGTGGAATTTTTACTGTGATCCTGCTCCTCAGTGTGTCTTATAATGAAATCATAAATCAATAGGGTATGTGGAAGAATCTACAAGTTATTGTTTGTAAATACTATCTGCTGTTTTGTGCACTTCCTGACTGGAGACAGTGAGAGTCTACGACTCCGTATCAGCAGGGTTGTTTCAGTTTACAACCACCAGCTGCTGAAAGCATTTATGAGAATGTAAGAGAAATATTTCCGAGTGACATTCCCTGTTAAATAATGCTCTAGCATAATTACACAATAAACATTATGTTGATGATGGACCGCTGTCTCATTTTGGTTCCATTTAAAATGTTCTTCCAAATAGAATAAAATGTGCTTTTGACTGTGAGCAGACCGTTGTGTCTGTGTTTGGGCAGAGTACTCACGGTGGCAACGATTCTTGCTTAAGTATTCATTTAAAAACTAGCATAGTTCTTTGACCACTGCGATATAAAGTTATATTTTTAGGTAAAGTAGTAACATAATGTTACTTTAAAGCATGGATTTATTGGAGGTAATGTTATTTGTTAGTGTGACAAACTTTCAACGGTGTTCTTGTAGGATAACCGCTAGTGCTCGCTGACTCCAAGGGAAATGAAGAAGAGTTTGGTTGCAATTTTGGTATATCCAACATCCAGAAACACACATGGTGAAATACAGAGCAGAGGTATTAATTTCCAAATAGTTAGCATATATGATTTGTCTCATATGCTACTGTCAGAAAATATAGTAATCAGTAGCTTCAATTAAAAAAAAAAAAACTTTTTCACAGCTGGAGGGTCATAATGAAAAGACACTCCGAAACCAATGCAAGGGGCTGAATTATGTCCGGCATCAACATATTCAAAAAGTAACAAAGATAGCATCAAGACTTAGAAATCTAGACGCACCCTAGCGGCAGCAAATGTAATTTGCAGCCAGGGTCATCTAGCAACTCTCCATTGGCTTGCGAGCTGGAAAAACCAAATTCTGGTCAGGCCAATCACATTGTGTGTAGAGTCGGTGGGCTGGCTTAACATAAGGACGGCAGAGTTGCAACGGTTCCGCGTGAATTCCCTGCTACTTGAAAACAAAGAAGCTGGCTGCTGCTGCTGGCGAACAGCGGTCTTTCGAATCTGCTTTGGCTGCGACTCTGGAAGACTTGGAGTTATTTTCTTTGAGAAAAGAATAAAGAACGGCACTGAAGTTCATTGTGTTGACTTCGGGTCACATTGGCCCGTTTTTAAATTTTTGTTTCATATCAGAAAATATTGGACGTAGAAATAAGTGCTGTAAATGTGTAGAAGAAAAATTTTAAAATTTAAAACGTTGGAAAAAGCAAAAACAAATTGTGAAAAAGGGCGTCGCAAATGTCATTAAAAAGTGTTTTTTTCAAGGTTGAAACGAAGACAACACAAGGGTTAAAAATGGAAGATGTGTTCGGAGTTTTGCAGACCGGATACGGCAAAAGTTTAATCTATCAACAAGCGTTGCTCTGGTTGGCTATGAGTGCAGCGGAATTTGAAAGACAACCGTTTATCCGCCCCTCGGATTGAGCCCTGCCAATGGTGAGTTCCCAGACCCAACGTCTTGATGTGGGTCTGGCTTGTCAGGCTAATCAAGACTGACTGAAGCTGTTGAGAAGTCTTTCAAGTGAATCACAAACCTCTCAAAACCTGTTTAAAGTTTTTAATCCAATGTAATATTGTGCAACAAAAACAAAACCCACCAAATGTCAAATACAATGTTTCTTTATTATATGTATTCCTCAACAGAGGTTTTGAAAACCACTTGGTGACAACAAACTATGCTGGTGAATGAATAATCTCACATCCTGGAATTGCTGTTGAACCAGCGAGAGCACATCCAGACAACTGAGTTGTTCTCATTTCACCTCGGACAAAATGCATTATTACCTTTGACCTCGACTTCTACACAGGAATGTTGAATTTGGTAAATGGGCATCATAAATGAATGATGCGCAGAAATATATCAATACTAGTTTACAGAGTGAAGTGACTGCCGGCCTCTGGTGTTGAAAGATGAAACCATCAGGTCAGAAATGGACTTTTAAAACGAAAGCAGGATGAGTATTAGATATATTGATACCTTGGTTTCTTTTTTCTTTTTCTTTTTAAGCCGTTTGAGTATACATTAACATATACAGACATGAACCAACAACTTCTGTCAGCCCATGAATTAAAAAATATTGTGCAAATGCTTCGAACAAACTAATCCAGGTACATTGGTTAACACAACCTGTCACTCGCTCAACTCGTACATTACACTGCAGCACACCATCATTTAGAGTTCAGTACTCATAGCAACTTTTACACTTGACACATTCTACTTTACCTCCCAACATGGACATGATAAGGCCAAAAACCAACTCTTAAGACAACATGAATAACTACTGAGGGGAATAAAACGACGATGCCAACATTTTAACTGCACCACCGATAACGTATAGTCTGCACTATAGATTATACACTGGTTTTATATAAAGGGTAAAATCAAAATTATAGCATGCAAAACAAAAATATACCAAACGAAAGATGAGAAAACATCAACAAATGCTTCAGTTAAAATAATAAAAAGAATCTAATAGCTTTGGCTCAGTCAACAACCATAACACCACAATTTAAAGAAACTCTTCTGCCATCACTGCAGTACATTACATTGTGACACTGGGGTACTTCATAATGTAATGGATGGATAAAGACCACTATACTGGCCTGTAATGTAGTGTGTGTGTGTATTTGTGTGCTTTTGAGAAAAGCTTTTCAAGAACACTGGGACCTTTTAAGGCCCTGTCACACCAGAAAGCAGCACAGGTAAATATTTGGTCCTCGAGGCTTGGTGACTACATGCAGGGCTAGCTGGTAAACTACTGCCACTGGTGAGCTACAGTAGTAGTAAGCAGTGTATCCTTAAGCTTGTTTTTATTGTATCTATATTGGGCCATTAAATCCCCCCGGCATTGTGTTCTTAGGATAGTACACCACTTCATTTGATAAACTATTGAGGATAATAAGCATTTGATTAAAAATTCATATTTGTACCACTGACTCCTGTCTCATAACTGTAGGGTTTCCATTATTTATTAATCTGCAGGTTATCCAATTCTCTATTAATCCAATTGTTGGTCTTGTTTTAAAAAAAGAAGATATCAAATGCCAGTTATAATTTCTTGCTTGTTTATTTATTTAAGGGACAATGCACATTAACGTGAGCACCTGAGTCCAACGTGTAACTGTGTCAGATTTAGCCATACAGGCTAATTTTCATCTACAGTTCCTGGCTGACGTCTTGTTTTTTCTGATCAACAGTTCTAAACCCAAAGATACTCAGTTTATTTTCATGTATGAGAGAAAAAAGCTTCACATTCTCATAACTGAGAAGCTGAAACCTTCACATATTTGGCCTAAAAAAATAGGTAAAACAATTATTTGATTATCAAAATAAATGCTGGTTAATTTTCTGTTGATCGACTACGATTAATAGCTGCTGCTCAATGTAACCGTCTGCAAACCCTACCTCGCTCCACTCCATCAGAGGAGGTTAACTGTACGTGGATTGGATGGAGCAAGTTAAGTCATGATGGCTCACCAAAGTATAGTGTGGAAAAAAAAAAAAGAAAAAAAATTAAAATAGCATGGATTTACCTCGCCCCCGTGAACAAATCCGCTAATCGCAGTGATTCCATTGAAGTGAATTGATATTTTGTTGTTTTAAACACCGGTGTGACTGGGCCTTTGAAGCTGTTGTGAGCCTCAGCTTAGTGTTGTGGGAGTATTTAGTGTTCAACAGCTTGTGTAGCTTCCAGATTTGGCTTTTTGTTCCCTTTAGAGGTGGTACAGACCGATAATAGAAGAAAGTGTTGGGGTTGCTGTGCAGGTGTTAATACTTGGTGTGTTTGTCAGTTTCAATGCCTCAACCTTGTGTGTCCAATCCTGGCGCCCCACTGAGCCAACCATTCAGAAAGCAAAGATCTCCTCTGCTTTTCCCCTCGCACCAAGTGCAAATGAACATCCATACTGAAAATGTCCATTGACTGAGACGCAATGTAGAAAAAGAAAAACTCAACAAGATAAACATGAAGTGAAATTTAAAAATGCCATACTAGACGTCCTTTCAGTTTGATTTGTTTTCCTCTTCAGCTTTCTCAGCTAGGGGCGTTTCCTGAGGCAGGAAGTGGGGTGAGTCTTCTGTGGTTTGTGGCTCCGGTTTAGCCAAGTGATCCTCTGTCCGCGGCGCTGCAGTTTGTGTACAGTTGATTGGCGATAGCACTATGGGAGGCTGCAGGGGACAAAAACAGTGTCTATATAAGATGGCTGAATTGTGTGGAGCAGAAAACTAAATGTAATGCTAGACAGAATAGCCATAGATAGGACAAACAAAACCAAAGAATATACAGTCATTCCTCTGTCCACATGTAGATTTGAGGCTAAATGGACTGTTTTTGTTTATCACATCCATATTAAAACTCAATTCAAGGAGCATTGATGTTGTCAGAGGTATTCCTGTAGGCAGAGATACAAAGTCCCAGATATGCATAAAGAAAAAGGGGAAGCGTATCAAAGAAAATCCCACATGGGTGAGTCCACTAAACCACACAGATAAGACATGCTAACTATTTAAGAAATACAACTAGGTAATCTAAATCACTATGAGGACCACCAATAATAGCTTCAGTAGTTAACCACTTGTCTATCACAGATGTGTGTACGCAGATAAATGAAAATAACATCTATTCTTAAGGGAAAAACCACAAAAAAGGAACATTAAGTAACATCAAGATGTTTTAATGGTAGAGTGTAAAGTAGCAAGCCCAGATGGAATACCTGCAGTGACATTCACAGACAGCTGAGCCCTCAGCAGCACACTAGCGCACACCCACAGTATAATAAAGGGCAAGGAGCAGCAATGGGAGGAAGGGAAGGGGAGGGAGGGAGGGAAGGGTGGACAGTAAAACAGAAAGAGGCAGTTGGAACGGATGGAATTATTTAAAGGGGTTACTCAACTTAAAATTCTACTTTACTCGCATGTTATTTTACACTAGGTTTTTTTTTTCTTTTTTCTTTTGTTGATTGTTTTTTTTTTGTTCTTCGTCAGTAGACTGTCATATCAAACTGGTATTCACCACAAATCCACTTCCAGTCCAGAACTGGGGCAACTCCCTGCGCCACAGTGCTACAGTGAGACTGGTGAGCAGAGTGCAAGGCACCAGGTAGAGCAAGGCCGGCTGACCCATCTGCATGAAGGCCAGGGCCACGAAGGTGATCAGCAGGCCGATTCCGTAAGCTGACAGGAGAGAGAGGGAGAGGGAGCACACACAAGGTCAACTTTTTTAAGGTCCAGCCAACACTTAAGGCTGTTTTCTGCTTCTGCATCAACTCCACGCCGTAGCTACGCCATCGCTCCTACGGAGTCGTGACCCTTTCGGCGTTCTGCGTTGGGGTTGAACGCGTTTCTTTGCATCGCGGTGCATTTTACCGCCGGAACGCTAGGGAGTGTGTGGTTTCCAGAGGGTCAATCGCAAAACTCTTTGTTTACGTGTGTGTTGGTGTGTGCCTCGAGCCGGCGTGTGTGTGTGTGTGTGTGGGCAGTGGGTGATAGAGCGAGGGAGAAAGTGAGAGAGTGACGGCGATTAGCTTCGGAGCAAGTTGTGACTCTAGGGGCATAGTGAGAGAAACAAAGTGTCTCCCCTGTTCTTTCTGACCGCGGTGGGAAATCTGTAGCAGGAAAAGTTAACCTTCTCCTTGATTTCATGCTTATAAAAAAGGAGAACCATGAAATGAGTAGGGGGAAATGCAACGCTACCAAGCCACGGCCAAGCGACGTGCGTTGCCGCGACGTGTAGTTAAATTAAGAGGTGCACGTCTGGCTACGGCGTAGGTTCATGTCTCCATGTAGCAACAGCGTAGATTTTACGCAGAAGTATAAAACAGCCTTTAAGATAATGCAGGGTTTGACTCTAAAGACCCATTCAGACTAGATTTATGTCTCTAGGGTGGTGGGGTGATTAACATTAGCTGCCTTGGTCAGTGAATTTAATCCTGTTTAGAGCGTGTGTATGTGGGTAATTAGTAATAATAAATGAAGTGATAATTACAGCTGCGATTACTTATTTTTTCCCTTTCATAATTTAAATCTCGACCAGAGCCCCATCCTTATATTTTGAAGTGGATCTCTTGAGGGTTTTTTTTCCTACTTTCTTTTTCTTCTTTATCGGCTCACTGTGAAATTGGACTTTTATGGGAAAATGGAGGACATCAAAAAATGTGTTTGCTAATAAACGGAAACATTTTACCACAAACATATAGGCCTATTTGGGAAACAATATAAAAAAAAAAAAGGAAAAAACCTTTAGGAGAGCTCATTAAATGGGCTTTTGTAATGTCAGTTACAGGTAGGAACTGGTTTTCTCTATTGGCTAGTCCGGCAGAATACAATCCTGTAATTTCACAATGGTTAAAATGTCGTCCAGAACGACTGTAATGTTAGTCCCGTAAGAATGGGGCTTATCATAACACTCCAGCAACATTTCACCAATTACAACCCTCACAAGCCCCCTCCCCATGTACGTACCTATCGTACAGGCCACAAAGTAGATCCTGGAGGATTGTGTTAAAATGTCAAACCTGTGACAATACACCACCAGCAGACCTGACAGAAAAACAACAAAAAGTATCCATCAACATCATACTCGGGTGTCAGACAAAATCGTATTTTTTGAGTGACAAAAGTGTTTCCCTGAACTTTATAATACCAGGTCTTAACACTGGATATTCCCTAAAACCCCAGATAAGATCAATTAAATGTTTTACAAAGAAGTGGCAAAAAATGCTTTATTTTTTAGTCATCAATTTGTGAGAACTAAACCTTGTAACTATATAGCATTACAAATGCAGCCATAAAAAGTGTGAGTGTTGAGTAGTTCTGTGTTTACATAGCTGGGTGACTGTGGTTATTGTTGGTTAAATCATTTTCTGGTTGTGACCACAAAAAAAAAACCACATGATGAGCTTTAATCTGGTTAAGCTCCTTGTGGTAGGATGACCAGTGGTGGAAGAAGTATTCAGATCCTTTAGCTTAACTTTTTGATATTAATGAACGTCCGTTACATTCAAGCCATTGCCAAATGAGTTGCTATAAAGCTAATTAAGACTATCAGCTCCACAAAACTCTCTCTGTATTTCTCAGTATGGCTGAGTTCAGAAGCTCGAGTGAAGATAATTACCTCTTCTGAAGAGTCAATCATGTCTTTTTTAATCCTCCTGTCCTCCTTGGCTACTAGCAACTGTGTGGAGGTGGGGTGCGTGCGCTATCATGGAAGGCTTGTATCATGTGGACGCGCTGTTGTCATTACATGAATTCTTCATGAGGGCGACAGAAACTACGACTATAGCTTTAAGTTGAACTATTAATACCACATTGTAAAAATACTCTGTTACAAATAAAAGTCCTGCACTGAAAATGTTACTTAAGTAAAAGTATGTAAGCATCATCAGGGACATGTACTTAAAGTATTAAAACAAAAAGTGCTTAATGCAGAATTTTATAAACTGTAAACGATGAAAACCGTTTCTGTCAATCAACTAAGTGTTTAATCGGCTAATCCTTTCACCTGTACTTGTAGGCCTATATGTTTAATTTACAATAAAACATTGTATTTTATAAACTACATGTGTTGAGTGCAAAAATCTTAATTTGTAAAGAAACTAATTACTAAAGCTGTCAGATTAATGTAGTGGAGTAAAAAGTACATTTCTGAAACGTTGCAGAGTAGAAGTAGAAAGTGGCATGAAAAGAAAAGACTCAAGTAAAGTACAAGTACCTTAAATTTGTACTTATGTACAGTACTTGAGTAAAAGTACCTAGTTACATTCCACCACTGAGGATGACCGTACATTACCTGGCACTAAGATATCACCAAAGCCCAGGAGAGAGAAGGGCCGGTCACAAAGAGCCAGAGGAGAGGAGTTTAACCTTGGCACTTTGAGCACCATTGGAAGCTGGAGGAAACACAAACACTAGTGTTACCATCTACTACTTGACCCATGAGCTAAGAGGGGCATTTGGAGTTGGAAGAGCAAACCCCACTCACCCAAAGGGAGTTGCGGAATTTGAAAACAAGCTCACCTTTTCATGCATGGAGGAGTCAGAGGGACCAGCCGCTACCTCCACCATTATACTTTCCCCACTCTGTGGAGAAAAAGCCATGGGTAATGTAAGTATGACACACAGTAAACAAGGCCATAGACATTTGGATAGCCTTGAGTGAAAACTGTCTTAACATACCTTTGTAAAGAATGGTGTAATAAATACGAAGAAAACATCATAGACAAAAAGGACCGACAGTAATAAGGTGCAAGCCTGCAGAGCCGAGACAGAAAAATACATCAGGTGAGTTTACAACTAACATAATCCAACCATTTATTATTCAAAACACAATTAAAAAAAAAAAAAAACACTTTCCCCATTGTTATAGTTTATATTAAGGAGTGCTGACCCACCTTAAATGTGGGGAGTCTGACTGTTTTGAGCATGTAGAGACAGAAGGCGATCCCCAGGGCATCCTGTAACACCCACGCCCACCTGGAACATGTATAACAAGACTGAGTCAGCCAACACCATCATCATCATCATGATATAATGTACCTACAACATGTTATCACGTACACACAGACAGAAAAATGCTACCATTATGTCACCCGACACACAACAAGCAATAGACACCCACAATGGAGTACATGTGCTCTTAAATCAAAATACTTGGGAAATCAGCTGGAAATAAATCTTACCTACAGTTACAAATATCGTTTTTACATATAAATCAAATTAAATGTAGTGCATGTGCAGCCCAAATGATAACACTGTTGTCTCTCTATGGTTTGTGTTTTTCAATATTTCTGCCAGGATAGTACATACTTTCGTAAATGATAAAGGAATATCACACACTTTAAAATGATTCTCCCGCTGTCAGCACATTATTGCTAAGTGTTGATGTCAACACATTGATCAGATCAATATTTTGTTCCTTTGTATTATAAGTGAGACGCTATTGCTCAGACAAAGCAGGAGGACCTGAATGAAACCGTTGCATAAAGCCAACTCAGAGCTGATGAGATCAAAACTACACAGGCACCACAGTAACGTGTAAACAACCTGTCCCGAAAAAAAGATCTTTTGTTGAATGCACTAGCTGTTTTTCTCTGTACATGTGACTGAATTTGACACTTTTTCTCTTTGCACTTACTGGTCTTCATTGCGAAACACCATCCAGGTGAGGCTGACACCAATGCAAAGGGCCGACAGCAGCAACATGCGGATCTGCGGCCGTTTGTGCAGGTATGGCAAGTTGTTCTCTGGGACCCTGTGGTCATAAGACGGTCCACAAATCAATAAATAGAACCACAATTGAGACATATATCAACAGTGTACAGGGTTTTTTCAGGCTAACCATTCACTTGCAATATTTATATGGTTAAAATATACCTTGAGACCCTATCGCTATCTTTAACTCTATCTTTAACCACATCATTTGAAGATATATAATAAGTAATGTGAATAAGTAAATGTATAGACAAAGCTTACAAAATGTATGCGATTGTATGGAGACTTTATGGGCAGCTAGCATTATGAAAACGTACTGACATGACCGGCCTCACCTCCACTTGCAGAAAGGGAGTCTCCTGACAAACGGCCAGAGACAGCTGTAGAGGCCGACAGAGGAGGCCACACAGAAGATGGCTATGACCCAAATGGCTAGTGAGGAAACAGGGGAGGCAGGCAGGAGATTAGGGCATATTATTATACAATATCCGCTCATATTCTCCTGAAGAAATACACTTTTTTGGGGGTGTTTTGCTCTTTGAAAAAGTTAGTCCTTAAATATTTGAATAGTGGTTTCCCTGCTGTGTGTCCTGTATTAAATGTGCTGGGTGATCAAAGATGCTAAGCAGTCTATCAGCAGCTGCCAGTTTAATTGATTTATTTATAGCCTGGAGGAATCTTGAGCTTTAGCTAATTGGAGGAACTATTAACTCACTTTGTTATCCAAGATTTGCTCAGATGGGCTTTTAAAGCTTTAGTGCACAACTATTTTATATTAATGAACGTGACATTCAAGCAATTGCCAAATGAGTTGATACAAAGCTAATTAATCAGTTCCACAAAACACTCTCTGTATTTCTCAGTATGGCTATGTTTACATAATGGTGTAGTCCGGCGACATTTGTGCGCAGAAGCTCAAGCAATGAGTTTTACATCACCGCTGAGAAAGGACAACAGCAGCGTTCAGCTTTGGAGACGAAGAGGACAATAATTACAAGATAATTCCCTTTTCTGAAGAGTCCATCATGTTTGTTTTTTTAATCCTCCGTGTCCTCCTTGATTTGACGGGATAAACGCTACTAGCAACTGTGTGGAGGAGGGGTGGGGGTGATGCGCGATCACCGAAGGCTTGTGTCACGTGGATGCGCCGACAGTGTTGTTGTCATTACTTAGAATCCTTAATGGGGGTTACAGAAACTACGATACTATAGCTTTAACCAGAAATCGTCTGATTATACATCCTGCTTCTTAGCTGCTGAAAACCATATTTATATACATATATGGGCAGTGATGACACGCTAATTTTCAAAAACCCTACAACTAAGTAAACTATGATTTGAAGGAGGCATTGTAGTTACAAAATAAAGCGCAATTATACAACTGCTTTCCTTCTTACTCTAAATTTATTTTAGGATCAGGGGACGACACATAAGGAGAAAGTTGACAGTTTCCAAAGCAAACAATTTATCTAGTTTAAAATTAGAAGAAAAGACAAATGACAGCCTACTTAGTGGTGCGCTTATATAATTGGGTGTCAGATGCTACACTGACCTGCGAGATGCGGTTGAACGCTCAGAAAAAGCTAGCTAGTGGAGTTGAGATTATTTGTCAAACAAGGAAAACATTGTCGACCACATTCTTTCATTTTCTACTTTTTTAACAAAATGTGAACGAGTATCTTTGATCAGCATATTGACAGTTATATTATGTGTTCTCGGATCATTGAAGTGTGAGTGTGTTTGTCGGCATCGTACCCAGACTATCATAGAAGAAGTAGAGTAGCACCAGCATGCTGCAGCACATGACCACGAACACACAGGTCATGATGGGGGTGACGTCTACGGTCTCCTCGTCCTGCTTCTCCGCACCGTCGTCCCGCTTGTGCTTCATGTAGCGTCTGCGGGAAGAACGGAATTCAGAGATGCATGCTGACCGGAGGAGGCTTGTTTGGGATGCTCATAACTCGAGAGACTAATGATGTGTACTTATGCACACTCATCTGCTTGTGCCTGCTTATTAAAGGTCCTATGACATGCTGCTATTTGGTTGCTTTTATATAGGCCTTAGTGGTCCCCTAATACTGTATATGAAGTCTCTTTCCCGAAATTCAGCCTTGGTGCAGAATTACAGCCACTAGAGCCAGTCCCACAATGAGCTTTCCTTAGAACATGCCATTTCTGTGTCTGTAGCTTTAAATGCTATTGAGGAGGAGAGAGGGGGGGGCAAGGTGGAGGGTGGGGGTGTGTCCTTGACCAGCTTGCGGCCACGGTTGTAGCTCTATTTCCTCATGGGTGGGCCAAATTCTCTGGGCGGCTGTGGGCAAAGCAGAGAAAGGGGAGGTAACCTTTCCCCTTATCACGACATAAAGGGAAGATTCCAGATTGGCCTATCTGAGCTTTCATTTTCTCAAAGACAGAGCAGGATACCCAGGGCTTGGTTTACACCTATCGCCATTTCTAGCCACTGGGGGACCATAGGCAGGCTAGGGGAACTCATATTAATGTTAAATAAACCTCATGAAGTGAAATTGTCATGCCATGGGACCTTTAAGCAACATAGGCTAGGGCAATGCAGTTAGTCAGCCTCTTGGGTTTTGTCTTTCACTTGTTTTATTAAACAGTATTCACTGATGGTTGTTGACTTGCCAAAGCAACCAGGATGATCATCCCACCAGCCACAGTCAATATTTACCATAATTTAGCTGGCTGGCTGGCTGGAACTCACTTCCTTCCAGAGTTTAAAACACACACTCATATTACAAAATGTTTTTTGCCAGCGGTCCTGTGCGTCAGAGACCCCCTATGACTGTGCCCTCAGTCACTTTGGCAAGTCTGTCAGGAAGGACTGACTCGGATTGGCTCAAGCCGATGAGTCATTCCTATGGCCTTAAATAAACATCACTTTAGTCCTTTAGTGGAGTTGCAGCAATACAATGCAGACTGCTTGGTATGAGACAAATACACATACATCACTGAGAGAAAAGACTGAGCAATCTTTCGCTTGTAGTTCTTTGCCAAGAAAACTCACTGATTTTGCCTTAAGATGACTCCTCCAAAAATAACTTTGATTTAAATTTAGCAGTCGGGACTAAAAGCACGGTAAGCAAAGCCATGAGGAAACTTTGTGTCCTGTAATAATGTAATGTAGTGGAAAGTACAAAGTCAGGTAAACTGTAGATCACAAACAGCATCATCATTGACAATCAACTACCATTTGTGTCCCTTAAAAGACTTAAAACTACTTTTGGATTTCCGGTTTAATCAAAAACATTAATTTAACCCTGAAAGGGGGTATCCTCTATTCTGAAAGTAAAAAGCTTAAATTTTTCCTCCAGTACATCGCTGTCTGTGTTATTTATCTATATATTGTAACACTCAAACCCATATAAGCATTCAAAATCATGGAGTGATGACCCACATTAAATGTCAGTTTCCTCTATTGTGTTCACTTACTTCTTGCTGTCTCTGCTGCCAGCCCAGTAACCTCCAATGGCAACAGTTCCTACTGCCATCAAAAAGATGATCACCATGTTGTAGTCCAACACTGGCTCATTGGGTGCGTACATGGCGACCAGTCTTCCTTTACCAAAGGTCTGCAGCAGTTGGAAACAACATTACGTTGAGGCTGATGAATTTGTTAAATCGGGACATACTTCTCCCCTGTAGATTCTCATCAAACATGCATTATTTTACATTTGGCAAAAATATATTTTGTATTTTTAATTCTCTACTACACCATAATCCAAAGTGAAATACTGTATATACATATCTGTCTCTGCTGTAAGGTTTGTTTGTCTACTGTTTTGATGGCTAGTAGTAGATAGCCTCTCACCTTGCCTATGTCCAGCATATCAGAGTAGCTGAGCAGTGCTACAGGAATGTCAATCTCCTCATACTGAGTCTTGTTTCCTGCTGGTGGTGTCTGTAATTTAAAAACAAAATAAAAGAAACATACATTTCTGTTTTCTGTAGTGCCAAAATCAACTTAATCTTTATGCAGAATGAATACAAGCAACAGCCTTAACAAATAGTTTTAAGCAGGGTTACCAGTCTGTCCTTGCTGACGATGAGAAGGCCCTTGGCGCCGTTAATCTGGGCCAGTAGGACCTTTTCATAGAAAGTGCAGTTGCCTCTCATCACCATGGGGATGCGATTTGGGAAGCCTCCCTCCGGGACGTCGGAGGGCGAGCACAGGACCGATGATGTCAGGTCATAGATCTGAAGACGTGACTTCAAGACAAAAAGTTTGCAATGTTGACTAGAGCTGGAGGACATTATGTTATGGTTCAACACTCTTATTATAAAGAAAAAATAGCACAGCATTTATTTGATCTTTATATATTAATAGGCTGGATATAATTGTTCTTTAAAAATGCATCTTAAATCAGTGAAAATGAGCTGGATCATATCTGTTGCTAAGAGACTGGAGTCAATAGAGCTGCAGTCTGATCCTAATAATGGATGTATGAAACTATCTCTGTCTTGTTGTGCCAAACAAGACAGTTTTAGTTTTTCTTCTTCTAATGATACAATAACATCCAAAAATGAAATCCTTCATGCATTTATTTCCTCCACAGCGGATTACTGAAACTCATTATATTCTGATATCCGTCAGAAAGATCTCCAACATTTGCAGTATAAATAGCATAAAGCAGCTGCCAGAGTCCAACAGGCACTGTAGAGTGGAGGAGATCAGATTTCAGCATCCTGTACGAGGCTTCCTGAAATATTTTATTGATCACCTACATATAACATACTGGAGATTATCCACGCTGTTCTATGTGTCTGTGAAGCACTTTGTAAATCATTTCTTGTGTGTGTCATTATTATCATTGCTTACACCTCTTGTTCCTCACTTGTGTGACTTACTGCTTTATTGAGGTCCTGGGGTAGACGTGCCCATTGTGAGTTAAAGAATATGCAGTAATCCTTTCCATTGCTCTTGCCCTTGTCACTGAAATGAGCCATGCCGTACTCTCCCACCACCTGTCAACATGACAACAAGGTCTGTATCACTCCACATGTCCATGAAATGTTTGTAACTTTGATTTTTGGATCATAGACTTGAACATTATTTCCAGCCACAGATGATATGTTGTTGTTGTTTCACCAGAAATCCTGTAACAAGGTAAAAGTCAAAAGTATTGCTGAATGTATAATGTGTATTTCTAAACACTCCTGTCAACAGTAAAGCTGTGGAGTGCTGCTCTGCAAACACATGTGCAATAGAGTAGCCTTTTGTAAACAACAGAGCCTGCTTATGGTCAAACTAATGATACTTTCAAGTTGAGGGATTTTGTTGTTATCTCCATTTAATACATTTTTTTTAGCCATAATATTTACACTAAGAGGCGACAGGTCACATAAGTCATGTAGGGACCCCACCTGCTGGCAGCAGAAACAGCGTGGTTTTACTGGTAGTGAGTAACTTACTAAAATGAATATAATTTAACAACAATGTGCATGCACAAAGCATTTGGCAATGAAAGCGATGGCACAAAGGGTTATCGACAGGGGCGGAGCTAGATGTTACAATAAAGTTGAATCAACACAAACAGTTAAAGACTAAAGGAACATTTAATAGAGAATTGTTGCAGTGTTGTATTAGACTGCATTAGTTTTAGCCAGGTGTATCTAAACTGGCAAGATAACAGCTGATGGCCTGGTACTGGTCAAACCTTGACCTGAGTGCCTGATGTAGAAAACCTTGTTTTATATATGGCCTATATATTTGTAATACAAAGAATATGTCTAATGTTATACAGACCAGAGAATAACAACATTACTTTAACTCAGCGGGTAAAAGTACAGTTGGTTATAATATTTTAGGCAGGGACATTATAATCAGCCGAGAAATATTTTAACCTGAGGTCACAAGTTTCAGATGCGTTACCACAAATTTGTAACTGACGTTATAGTGTTATAGCTAGTGAGTTATTATAGCTAACATTTCCCGATCCAATGTCTGCTAATAGCTACTAAAATGCAGTCTATCAAAAAACATTGTAGTGGTTTCGGTGATGCGGTGAATCAGCAATAATCGTCGTTTTTTTGTTACATCAAAATGTGAGTGATGTGTGGGTTTCTAGGGCCCAAAGTGATCTCCGCAAGCTAACAGTCATAGCATTCAAGCTAATAATCCCCGAACACGGCTGGAAAAAACAATCTGTTTTTGTTAGCCACATGCTACAATGCGTAATAAACGCACAGATAAATAGCTTTTGGAGAAATAGGCTCGATCTCTCTCACCTTCTGGATGAGAAAAGCGGTCCAAATCAGTGTTTCAGGGACCCTCATGATGCCTAGCTTGTTGTTGTTTCCCCCATCAACCAACCAACCAACCAAGAGTTCGGCTCTCTGGCCCCTCACCCGAGCCCCCACCAGCTGTTCTAACAAGTCACGCCCGTTTTGCTGTGCAGGGTTTTCAATTGGCTGTCACCGTTACGAGAGCGAGCGAACATATCCCTGATTGGTTTAAATAAAAGCCAGTCAAAAATAAAAAATAAGTCATAATAATAATCGGTGAAAACGTTACAAGAAGTAAGACGTATAGTAAACATGTTTAATCGGGTCTCGATAATTCAGGTAGAAGCAATACAGGCGTGGTTTAGCTTTTAAAGATGGATAATAGTTCATGGGTGTAAAACATAAATTACAGATATATTAATATATATTTATTCCCAACTGCATTTTTAAAGAGCCACCAGACTTAATCACAAATATGTTTGAAATAATAGGTTATACAAGTAAGATGTATAGCAAAACTTGAAAAACACAAAACATTAAATTTTATCATACAATTTATATTATAATAATTTATATTTATAATTTTTATTTTTTATTTTAGCTATGTTTCTTTATTATATTACATAGCCTATATTACAGAAAGAGAAGTCCTCATTGAATCAAGACCGTTCAGTCACCACAAAACGTGGACTCTTGAAGTCAGACTTGAGCCAAACAAGGCTGGCACGGCTGCAGCCATGGTTTCCATCCCTAACCCTGGATTCTCACTGTAATTATAGATTACTGGGCAGCCTCCAGTATAACTGCTAATCGGGAACTTTTAAAAACAGCAACGTTGTAAGCAGTCTATGAATTGTTCTATACACTGCATTAACCAACCTAAATTTCAGAGCCCAATATTGGACTTTTTACTCCACAACATTTATACAAGTCTCTATGTTATCCACCAAGCATTAGCATTAAAGGACAATTCCGGCAGAAAACGAACCTAGGGGTTATTAACAGATGTGTACCCACTCTGTCGCTCTCTGGGACATGTTTTCATGCTAATCGAATAAGTTTGGAGCTTGAAAGACTCTAGCGTGGACCTCTGATTAGCTTACAACGCTAGTATTCGGGGCACAGGGAACGTAAAAACAAATCGCTATTTATACCATTAAAAATGCTTAAAATATCACCAAACTTCAACGGTAACATAATGAGGGTCCCTAAATGTTATCCGAAGCATTGAGAACTTTGTAAGTGTAGCTACAGACAGTTTATTCAAAAGATAGATTATAAAGACACTCGCCTTCATGTTTACATGCCGCTGCCGTCTTGGAAACCAGTCATGACTTACAGCTGGCGATGCCAACTAAAATCAAAAGCAATTTGCTCAATATATCTGAAATAATTGCACTCTGCATAACTTGTCTAGTGTACTTTCTCAGTGGATAACTGTCCATCTGGTCCCTCCGGTCTGGGTCACCGAAAAAGTTTCAAGTACAGCCCTGTTTATCAGAGAGGGGAAATCTTCAGACTGTACAAAACACTGTAGCGTCTCTTGGGCATCACGACACAACAGGTCCCACTCCTTGCAACACAGACACTCCTGTTCGGTGGCCATAGCTTCACAATGTCCGCAGGTACACCACCAGTTTCCCGAAGTACGAGGCTGTGTTGCGGCATTGACTACCGGTAGCTCTCTCTCTCTCTCTCGTAGCCCTTTCACGGAGCTCCCGCAGCTCTTCGTTCAATAAACTGTCTGTACACTTACAAAGTTCTCAATGCTTTGGTTAATATGTTGGGACCCTCATTATGCTACCGTTGAAGTTTGGTGATATTTTGAGCCTTTTTAGTGGTATAAATAGCGATTTGTTTTTACGTTTCCCGTGCCCTGAATACTAGCTAATGTTGTAAGCTAATCAGTGGTCTGTGCTAGCGTCTTTCAAGCTCCAAACTCATTTGATTAGCATGAAAACATGTCCCAGAGAGCGACAGAGTGGGTACACATCTGTTAATAACCCCTAACTTCGTTTTGTGCCGGAATTGTCCTACCGAACCCGAGCCTGAACCCGACCCCGGCCGAACCCGGCTGAAACCTGCTGCTTTTATCCGTGGTCAAAACAACCATACTACTAATAACTTGTTGAGCATGTTGAACAATGTTGTAACCCTATGTTATCCACCAAGCATTAGCATTAACCTTAGGGTGGAGGGGGGGGGGGGGTGTTGCGAATAGCTGGACATTATACCCAGCTGAACCCTACCGAACCTGATCGAACCCGATCCTAGCATTAACGTTAGCTACTTCTCAAGTGTTGAACAATGATGTAACCAGAGGTTAAATTGCGCCGGAGCGCTCCACCTCCACAGGTCCACAACACACCCTGCCGGAGCTCAGCTCCTTCTCATTCAGCACCAAAATTTTGCTGGGGCTTCAGCCCCGAATGTTTTGAGTGTAGCCCTGAATGTATTTTGAAAAGTTGACTGACAAATATGAAACCGGACGTCGCTTAGTGTCCGCTCTCACTGTAAAAAGCTGTGCAGCTTCAGGTTTATGGACATGCTCTGCTGTCGACATGTTGTGGCAGATGTGTTGCTTTTGAGCTCTGTGTATTTCTGCCGTAGATTCGGTTTTCCACCTCCGATGTAGAGCAGCATACAGCCACTTCCCTAAACTTTCTCTCATTCAGAGACCAGAGTCTCAAACGGGGCTCTGTGTCTGTCAGAAGGTCTGAGATCTACCGTATCAGCAGAGCAATCACGTAATGCACAGCAGACTATGGTGCAGGTAGATTATTTTATGAAATATAGTGACTTTATTCTTGTAATAGCCAATTCTAACTTTGTTTTTCACAAAATATCACGACTCTTCCAAATCTCAGAGAACACAGATGGGATGAGTTATTTTGAATGTGTACAACATTTTTGACATGAGTAGAAATCTTACTCAAACATCTGCAATATTACAGTCCAGGGGTTTATTAATAAATTAAAATGAATAATGTGTCATTGAGGTGAATAATTATTGTATGCACATTTAAGGAGTTTACTTCCCCAACAAAAGATGCAAAAGAGGAGGGAAGAGTACAAGAGTGGGTATTAACAAGCTGGCCAAGCCAATCGCTGTTTTTTATATTGCATTCAGTTTATTTGAATGGGTCCGGGCTAAGCCCCGAACCTCCTCTAGTCCTAGAAACGCCCCTGGCACCAAATATTGTTATTCCACTTTAATTATTTCTCATCTAGGCTATTGGCAAATACATGGCATGAGACTGAATAACAGGTAGAGCTATCAAGCAGCTACCACTGAAGTCATCTGTTCACAGCTTCTTCTTTTTTCCGTTTTCAAAAGGTTTTTTTGGGCCGAATCAAATGTTTTATGGTCACGATTCATCTCTTAGCTGGCTGCCTCGGTTCCAGACTTAAAACTCTTTATATCAGCAGTTTAATGAAACGTCAACGGAGATAATGAACGGGCAGAAACACTTTGAAAACAGAGCCTTTAAAAAATGGTGATATAGAAATTGGCCCTGATTCTCTTAAATCAACATAATTTTCTTGTTTAAAAATATGTTTACATATTTGCCATCCAATATTTTCAAACATTTTT
This sequence comes from Zingel zingel, assembly GCA_023566125.1. NCBI lineage: Eukaryota > Metazoa > Chordata > Actinopteri > Perciformes > Percidae > Zingel > Zingel zingel. The sequence goes on from CM042324.1 coordinate 16,109,944, forward strand.
AATTTCATACGTTTTCCGAGGGTAAAATCCGTTGCCTGCCTGTTAACATTAGCCTAAGGTCAAGTATTTCTCTTTGTATGAATAACTGATCAACCCTACCTTACACATTAATACTAGAAAAAGAGCCCCTTTGGTGTAAAAACACATTAAGTAATTTTACAGCGCAATTTTGAATGATGACCATTCACCGTAAATAAGGGCTCCCCCTCCCTACAAAAGCCAATTTAACCACTGAATACAACACTTACTAGCTATTTTGCTGATTCAAATTAATAATAGGAAGCGAGCTTGGGTCCGGTCTCAGGTTCAATCCCCAGACCAGCAGGATAAAATCTGGGTGTGGAAAGTGAAAGAGCAGCGCTTGTCCCTCCCTCATTACCACCACTGATGTGCCCTTGAGCAAGGCCCTTAACTCCAATCGCTCCAGTGGAGCTACTCAGTGGCCAGCAGATCAGACTCTGGTTGTACTCGGCAGCTTCCAGGTATGAATGTGGAACTGTGTGAATGTGACAGGTCTTCGTTGCAAATGACAAATTGTTCTCAATCGACTAAATAAAGGTTAAAAAGAAAAAAAAAGAAATATATATATATAAGCCCCCCACCAGTTTAATACCTAATTACCAGGTAATGCATCAGTAATTGTAAGTCAATAACATACACTAATATTATACAGTATTCTGAAATTGGCCATTCTGCATACTTTCACGTGTTGTACTTTATTTTGATGCTTACACTTTTGTACTTTTACTTAAGTACAAATTTGAATGCAGGACTTTTAGTAGCTACAGAGTATTTTTTCACTGTGCAACTACTTTTACACAAGTAAAATATCTGAGTACCCTTTTCAGCACTGTTTGACAGTGCTTGACTTGTTTACAAATTGAACTGGCAACTGGAATGGTAAAACATTTTGTGTTAGTAAATTATAATAACTTTTCACCCAGGATTATCCAGTTATTCATCCAAATTTAGGTTGGAAATGTTGCATGTTCTTGTGAAAAGTTGTTTTTTATTGGCCTAGTGCATCCTAACCATAAACAACAAATAGACAAAATAGGTGAATATTTACATTATTAATTATATTGTCACTATATTCATATTTTAATTATTTCTAACTATGGTAACCAGTGTTATTTGCTTTCTTCTGTTCTGAATTACTTCAGTCCCTCGTTATTCTTTGCTGTTGCAAGATTGCATGCTCGTTCTTGTTAATCATTGACGTAAACCGGCTTGATTCACTCAGCATGATGTCATTCCATATGTCCTGCCGTCTGCCATGTATTTACCTGCATCAGGTAACCCATCATCACAGGAACTTAAGCGATTTCTGCCTACAGAATAAAAGGGTACATTTTGGGTGTGTGCACTTTGCAGTTCTGCTCTAATTCTAAAGTTCTAGTGGTCATAATGACTTTTGATGAACAACCAAAAGTATGCTTTTCTTAATATTCAATATTTTTCCACATTTCATGTATTCATTTAAGTTAACCACTGAATTATATTTTCTGTAAACTTATCTTCCCACATGAAGGTCTAAATGCTGAAATACGTCGGGTGAAGAAATAAGTCCTTTTTACATTTTTCTTCCTCTAAAAACACTCATCTAAGAAGTTTGATTTCAGAAAAATATCAGATTAAGCATTAGAATATTTGTGTTATTGAAAGTAAGGACTTTACTCAGGTCATTAAACAAAACCCAAATTCCCAGAAACAACACTCTTGGTCAAACATACTTTTCGTATGTCCTTTACTCAGAGTATGTGAGCATGCAAGGTAGGCTATGCTTTCAGTGTTCTTTGAACATTAAGTAGACATACCGGTAATTGCATTTATTCACCACTGCAGGAGTAATACGTACAGGTGTTTTACAAAAGGATGTATGGACCTACACCAAAAAAGTGTGTATGTGCCATATGTAGGCTACCATAAATAAAATGAAACTTGAGTTGCGTACTGTTCAGGAAATCATGCCGTTGGTAAGGCTTTTATTTTGAACAAGAAGACCGGAAATTCTGTGTTTCACTGTGGCTAGCTTCACTCTGTTCAGTCTGGGAATATTCACACAACTACTTTGAAAAGGAATGCAGCACTCGTAGCCAACCATACTGTAAGTAGCTATACTTTTATAGCAAGGCTTTCGCATTTTATTTGGTAAAGTATTCACTTTGCTTCCAGTATTCCAGTGCTTAATTAATCGTATGTTTTCCTTACTGAAGTAGCTAGCTAACAAAGCCGGTGTTTATACAGTACGTTAGCTAGCCAGCTAACGTTAGCTGTGTCCCGTCGCTAAGATTCCCTTTATTTCTTCATTTGAATTTGTTTGTGTTCTTTTAACGTAGCTAAGTTAATAGGTTGCATCTGTGGCTCGAGTTTCCGTTTGTGTTTGTAGCTATAAGCTTTACATTTATGCTGTTTTCACCACGGAAAAAATTCTCTGCTGCCTGCTTTTAACATACGAGTCGCTATTCAGCATCTTTAATAGCGCTCACCAGTGTGTTATAAGCTACAGTCAGAATTTTTTTTAACCGTGTTTCTTTTATATACCAGCCATATCAACAATATTTAAATGAGAAATAAAACGCCAAATACTCGGTAGTGTTTCTTAATCCCAGTCCCTTTAATTGAGTCTAATATGGTTGGTCCAGGCAGGAGATGATGTCAGTAGGACTGGTATGCAGAGGTCTGACATCAGCCAGAAAGTCTCTGAAAACTAAAGCTGTGTTGACTCGAGCCAAATAAGGAGGAGATACGCCCAGGTACTCAGTCCTGTAGGTGGAAAATAGTAATTCCGTCTTATGAATAAGACTTGTGTCACAGTTTAGATCTGCTATTATGGCAGTGTTTTGGTTACTGTGCTGTCTCTCATCATGTCCACACCAACCAGTATTTATTGAGTTTATATAATCCCACTGCAGTGAATCTCAAGGCATCATCATTCCAGTCAGCACACCATGGCTGGCTTCAGACAAGAGGATGTTGAGATGTATTATGAGATGGGAGAGGAACTGGGAAGGTATGTTCTGCACATTTATTGTCTCTTTCTTCTCTGAAAACATCCGTCTGATACCACTACTGTGGTCAGTGTTGACAAAAGACACTGTTCACACATGATTCTCAACGTGTCGTGGGTGTCCCAGTACCTGAAGGGCAGTGATGCACCCAATATACCTTTTCGTGATTGATTACTTAGGATCTATTCATTTATGCCACGTTTGAAGGCCATCAGACTTGTAGGGTTTTGTGAATACGAATGCCTACCTGATCTGGGGGCGGTGAACAACAATTTGCTAGTACGTGCATAGCACTACAGTACATTTTTAAAGCAAGGTATCAGATAGCTGCAGCAGCAGTTCTATTTTTAAGATGAATGGCTGAATGCGCAAAAATATGTTGTTGTTTTTTCTGTTTACCAGTGCTTGTAGTTCTCAAATAAAAACAAATGTGAACATGCAGTGTAATCAAATCACACATAGTTACCTGAGATGTGTTTCAGATGCATTTTGACGCCAAATATGAGCTGCAAAACATCCAAAACATTAGATCTGATAAAGGCCCAAACGTTTTAAGTATGTGTGAGCAACAAATTAAATGTCCTTTAATATCCTTTTTACACTGGGCTTGATAATTTGTGACTGAGTCATCACGTTTTAATAATTTAAACCTAACTTCCTACCCGAGCTACTTTTTTCTGCAATAATGCAACAAAACTATGACAATGCCTTTCAAAGTGCCTTTCCACCTCTGCTGTGGTGTAGATAGGAAGGTGTATCTCTTGTGTATGTTGCACATGTACGGTTTCTTCCAGAGCAGTAAGAATACTTGTACTTGTTTCCTATGTAGATGTCTTAGGTATTTACCCCACAATCAAGTTACATTTTATTTTTCATCAATCCTGTGCACCGACCTGCCTTCTTTCTCGCTTGGTTTTAGACAGAGACAGACTCATTTTTTAGAAAACTCTAGATACAAGTTGATTTCTGTTGGAAACAGGTTGAAATGTTCTTACTGTACTGGCAAATTTGGCAGAGTTGGAAGAAAATTTTTTTTTTTTTAATATAATTTGATTATAGACAGACTCGTTTTCTTGTGAAATACTGGATACCTTCACCTCGTCAGGCTTCTTAAAGTCCTTCAGATGAAATTATCTGGAAAAAGAAATCAAATTTTGGATGAGCTACATGTCCAAATTGAGGCCATAATCTGTGATGAGGGGTCACAAGTAGAAGTTGCTTCAGTTTAGGGGGGCACTAGTCTGGATCAACAGAAGTACATTTCCAAGCAATAATTGCCTGACCACGCGCCGGATGTTCCTCCGCTCTCTGTGTGTTGCCGTTCTCAAACTTGCTTCGATTACGGAAACGACAACAAACGTCGAGCTAGCAAGCTACATTCTAAAAATGGCAAGTTTTGGAGGAAATTTGGATCGTACAACCAGGCAGGCCTGCTTGGTTCTTTCGGGGAATGATTGTAAAGATTTACAAACAACATGTTTACGTCATTTACAATCCAACTGGGACATTTTGGGACCGATTACATACGAGGATAGACTGGTAAAAGCAAATTACATTTAACCATGTATCCAGCTAATCTATATAGCTCATGTTACTGTATTGTGTGGACATTTAACCTCATTTGATATTTTATGTGGCATTTTCGGGGTGCACATGTTCCACCAATACAAGTTCCTTCCCTAGACAATTTTGCAGAGTCACTGTCGCTGCATCGGGAACTTAGCGCCGCCAAAGACGATTGTGATTGGTTTAAAGAAATGCATCCTAGAATGTATGTGTGGTGTAGCAACAGCGCTGTGGAGATTGGTCTGGCAATGCGAGACTACAGGGGCACAAGCCAAAAAGGTTAGGAAGCACTGACTTAGTCTATCACAAGTTATCATTGCCCAAATATATGATATTTTGACATATCTTAAGTACTCTGACCAGCAGCCAAGAATTCAGTCAGAAGAAAATGCAAAAACGCAAGCAGTTCTGTATTATCCTGTTTTTGTTAATGGCCCTTTGTTTTCGCCTCCATGCAGCGGACAGTTTGCCATCGTTCGTAAGTGTAAAGAGAAGAGCACAAGTATAGAGTACGCAGCCAAATTCATCAAGAAGCGGAGGTTGTCCTCCAGCCGGCGGGGGGTGAGCCGTGAGGAGATCGAGCGTGAGGTCAACATCCTGCGGGAGATCCAACACAGCAACATCATTACCCTGCACGACATCTTTGAAAACAAAACTGACGTGATCCTGATCCTGGAGCTGGTGTCCGGAGGAGAGCTGTTTGACTTCCTGGCTGAGAAGGAATCTCTGACGGAAGAAGAGGCCACCCAGTTTCTCAAGCAGATCCTGGACGGCGTTCAGTATCTACACTCCAAACGCATTGCTCACTTTGACCTCAAGGTTAGTGATCTGTGTGGTTAAGAGTCGGCTTGTTTGTGGGGCTCTGGGCCTGCAGTGGTATTTGACACATTTGTCAAGATTCCTGTTAAGCTGTAAGAAGAAGTTTATGTTGTACTTTAAGCACTTGTGTGTGCGGGGGTTTTTCCATGTGAAAAACAGGACAGGGCTAAAGACACGCAAGGTTGTCAAGCTGCTCGGTACTTGCTTGCTGCATGGTGATACTGATATGTGATACAGGTATCTCCATATCAATAATATGAAGATATTTGGGGTTTTTAAGATACACAAAAAAATGTAATAATTAGTCAAACAATTCCAGGAAATGGTGTGAATTAATTAAAGTTCTAAGACAAGAAAACCCAACATTTAAGCTATTTAATCAAATAAAATCCAACTTGATTTATATACGGTAGTACCCTTCATACAACATAACAGTAAAGGCTTCTTTAAGTGAGGCGTTTAAAGAAAGGAATATAAAGATATTTTGATAACCAAATCCCAAGCAATATTTCTCATAAATTTGAGTATGGTAATCTATTAATCTGCCGTTAATGCATTAACATAGCTTTATGTTTACATGTATAAACATGTATCAAAACCTTGTTCTCTCACTAATGTTTAGCTCTACCATTTTATCTTTCAGCCAGAGAATATCATGCTGTTGGACAAGAACGTCCCCAACCCCAGGATCAAGCTGATTGATTTTGGGATTGCTCATCAGATTAAAGCTGGAAATGAGTTCAAGAACATTTTTGGAACACCAGAGTTTGTTGGTAAGATCCTGTTTTGCCTTCCTGAATAAAGTTAAAATGTTCCACTTTAAAAATCAGTTTTTGTGCAAGTGTGTGCCCACGCAAGTTAAACCTTAACGTAAGTGGATGCTGCGTTTCAGATCTCCACATCTGGTTTAAATTAAAGTGTTCATTCCTCTATGCTTTACAGCTCCAGAAATAGTCAACTATGAGCCACTTGGACTGGAGGCGGACATGTGGTAAGATGTCAACATGTTTTTTTTCTCCCTCTGAAGCTGAGTACTGACCCGCTGACCCGTCTGACAGTTTTCATTCATGTTTGGTTCTTCTCTTCTCTGCAGGAGCATCGGAGTAATAACGTACATCCTGTAAGTAATGTTTCACATCTTGACTTGTTGTTGACGTTTATAGAAACATAAATCACTTCACACCTCATCCATGTTGTTTTATAGCGCAAATCCTTTTATCTGTGTTCCTCTAGGCTGAGTGGTGCTTCACCATTTCTGGGCGAGACCAAGCAGGAGACCCTGACAAACATCTCAGCCGTCAACTACGACTTTGATGAGGAGTATTTCAGCAACACCAGTGAGCTGGCCAAGGACTTCATACGACGTCTGCTGGTCAAGGATCCCAAGTACGAACTAAAGATAAATCGCTGTTCTGTAGACATATGAAAGTCTATGCTGTGTCATTTTCTCACTGGTGGATTATTTTCTCTTGCAGGAAGAGAATGACGATTGATGATAGTCTTCAGCACCCCTGGATTAAGGTGGGTGTTTTTATTGAGCATTTATATCTGTTGGTGGAGTTTCAAATTCTATATAAGATTTGAGTTATTACTTATCAGGCTCTACATGAGGAAGCCCCTGAGTACATTTCTAAATTATTGTTCCCATATAAGGTAGTAATATATAAAGTGTCTGAGGCTGACATATTCCAAATTTTGGAATCTGGAAATTTGATGTTTTGCTTTTTTGTTTCTCTTGTGTTTAATACTATGTTGCTAGATGCTTCTATAAGGAAGCGTTTTGTTTTGAAAAGTGCAATATAAGGCAATTTTACTTACTTATTAAAGCTCATACACATTTGAGTGTTCTTGGTTATTATTTTCAAAAAGAGCGAGACCGATATATCTGTACATATTGGCTTATTGCAGATAAGTAACAAGAAATTGCGCTACAGGTATGCCAAAGATCTGTCATTTCTCTCCATTATATAGTTTGTCCACCAGAGATCATTAAGTTTGCAAAATGATCTGGTGAGTACAAACTGTCCCTTGGTTGAAATTCTTTAATAAAGCAAATTGAAGAAATCTTTATCAGAAATGTTTGTTTGTCTACAAAAATGACTATCGGCTGATATACAGTCAGCATTTTTTGAAGTTCTTGAATATCAGCATTTGTATCGGAATCAAAAATCCAATATCAGTCGGACTTTGTTATCAAATTGCCATTCTGATTTCAGACCTTTACATTTTTCCCTCTGCAGGTGATTAAGAGGCGAAATGTCCGCCAGGAGGAGAGAGACCACAAGACTGAGCGCCGACGCCTGAAGACCACTCGTCTGAAGGAGTACACCATCAAGTCCCACTCCAGCATGCCACCCAACAACACTTACGTCAACTTTGAGCGCTTCTCCCAGGTCCTGGAGGAGATCGCGGCAGCAGAGGAAGGCCTGAGAGACCTGGAGCGCAATCAGCGCTCATGCCGGGAGGACGTGGCGGCGCTGCTGTCCATATACGAGGAGAAGGAGGGCTGGTACAAGGAGGAGAACCAGAGCATCTCCAGCAACCTGAGCCATATCCGCCAAGAGCTGCAGCGCACTCAAACGCAGCGCAAGAAGAGCCAGGAGGAGGCCAGGCTCACCATGCAGGCCGCCAACGCCCTCAAGCGCAAGTATGGGCGCCTGGAAAACCGCTACGAGGTCCTGGCTGAGCAGGTGGCCTCAGAGGTCCGCTGGGTGGAGGAGCTGGTCAAGTCCATGGTTGCAGAGAAGGATGGCCTCGGCAGCATGCCCTGAGCCAGACTGACGTCCAATCATGACACTCTGATTCTCAAGTTTCCTCCTGCCTGTCTTCTCTGCACGTGTCCTACACAGTGCAGTTTGAGTGGGTCAGATGTCACCATAAGCTGTGCAGCTGCTGCCCATCGAGAAAAATGTTCCACCCTTTTTATGTCATGCTTGAGAGAACCGGCAAGAAGCAGACGGGTAAAATGTTGAACCCATTCCCCCATTAAATGATCATTCCTGTGTTATGAGTTAATTTATATTTTTAGAGATTTTACGTACTGTTATTTGACTAAATGATTTGCAATTTGAAACTATATTGGCTTGGCTTTTTTGTTGTTGTTGTTGTTGTTGCAATTGTTCTTAGCCTGGTTATCTTTAAGAACTTCATTACATCTGAATGTCCTGGTGCTGTAAAAGCCATAGATGTCTGCTGATTCACTCTTGCCTCAGGTTGTTGGCCAGTTACGTGAGAAAGCTTCACAACATACAGCTCATAGTGTCAGGGGTATTTATTTATCCGGTTACATTTCTGATTCAATTTCAGCTAACATTAAACACATTAAACTTAAACGCTTAGAAAAGAAGAAAAAATATGTTTTAGTGAAATGCTTTATTTAGCAGATCTGTGATTTTTTTTTCCTAATGATTTCTTGAATGTTTCCTGGAAAGAACCACATAGTTTGTCTCTAATTATGACACATTTTGGACATCCAGTTTACTTGCTATCCACTGATTTAAAAAAACTCAAGGTTGCGCTAGCTTAGCATTTAGCTTTATTTTACCTATAATAAGTAAATAAAATAATATATATAATATTAAAATAAATAAATTGCATGGTTCTTTCCAGGAAACCCTCTAGGAAATAATTTGAAAAAGAATTTACAGACCTGTAAAAATAGTGTTTTGAATGTATAAACTCATGTTTGCAGTGCCTGTAAACTGAATGACCGTAATGCCTCTGCGAGCACTCATAAATCTCTGAGTTAATGACATTTCTATCACATTGATATTGCTCAATGTCTTTAATGCAATACCTTTTGCACATAAGCCTTGTAAACCAAATAGTGTGCTTGGAAACTTTCTCTATATACTGTAACTCTTCTGTTTTCATTCTGACCATCTCTGCAAACTCAAAACATTCCACTGATAAGTTTCACCTCCAGGCAACATATTACCCATGAATAGCATTGAAAGTGTATAATTTAGTCAGTAGTATTTTTTCAGTATAGGAATGTACTCATTTGCACTTAAATGATTATAGCAGTGTTCCAAAATCTATTTTATTCTGTCTATATAGTGTAAGAAAGAGCTGAACTGTTTGTGCTTTTTTCAAATAAAGTTAGCACTGTTACCAAGTCGTATTCATGTGTTGTTATTGTGTGTATGGAAACTAACTTTTGTAACGGTACATCCTTACCTCTGTACGCGTCTGTTATCTGTCAATTATGCCTTTTTTGTTCAGTAGTGGAAAGAAACTCAGTATTTACTCAAGTACTGCACTTAAGTACACTTTTGAGTTCCTGGTACTTTACTTGAGTAACTTTATACTTCTACTCCACTGCATTTGAGAGGTAAATTTAAACTTTTTATTCCACTACACTTATTTGACAGATGGTTACTTAATAGATTAAAAAGCTTAGATATGTTGTAGAATAAATCACCCAAATGTATAAATAAAATATTCTTAAATTAGCTCGGCCAGCTATAACAGTAAAAATGCAGCTTAGACATTTATGTATCAATAATAATACTCTCACATGGGCTTATGAAAAGGTTACTATTACTTTTGATACTTTAAGTACATTTGGCTACTACGACTTGCATGCTTTTACTTTAGTAACATTTTCAATGTGAGTAGTTTAATATTGTGGTATTGCTATTGCATGTTCATATTATCTTACTTTCTTTAATTGACAGATTTGTTTATTTAAAAAAAGGACCAAAACATGAAATGTAATATGTAAATGTGAGAGGTTTAACCACGCTCAGTATTATCTGTCAAACTACTTAATGTTGTATACAGGAAGAGCAACATGAATGTCTTTAGAGCTGGATAAGTTATCCACTAGAGTTGGCAAAAAAAAGTAGTTGTTAGTAACTGCATGAAAGATGCCCTCTGGTGGTGGTTCACAAAAATACAGGAGATTTTTAAAACAGCGCTTTTAGTTTCACAGTCTCACAATGACCAGCCAAAGAGCATAAACATCTCATTTGTTTTGTACAAGTGAACAATGAATAAATGTTTAGATCTGCATATGAAATTTGAACAAGGCATGGAGATGGTTGGGGATCAAAGCAGAGGGCAATAATCTGTATGCATGGCCAGATAACCAAATACAGTAAGGCGGCCCCAGGGCAAAAAGAATAGTTGTTGGGGCCCCTATTGACCCCTCACCTGTAAGCAAATTCACATACAATCAAAGGTTTCTTTTTCAGTGATTGCCTATATAATTTAAAAAGAGCAAAATAGTATAAAATAATAAAGCTGTTAAGATAGATGCTGTAATTGTAATGAATGATGTATCATGTCTGTGTTTGTATGTAAGTCAGCGAGAGGCAGAGATGGAGGCCAGTCTGAACCTGCCTGACGATGGTCAGAGAGTTTTAAAGTGCTCATATTATGCTTTTTGGCTTTTTCCCTTTCCTTTATTGTGTTATATATCTTTATATGCATGTTATAGGTATACAAAGCGAAAAAGCCCAAAGTCCACCCCAAAGGGACTTACCATCTTCCAGAGAAAACACTGTTCACAAACTGCTCCAAACAGCTCTATTGTAGTCCAGCCTTTACTTCCGTGACGAACGTTTGTCACTTTGTAACACACGTTATAATGCTCGCTTAGCTGCTAGCATGGCACTCCCTCATGCTCTGCAACTGACAAGCTAGCAGTACTTAATGCACATGTGCATTAAGTACTGCTTTGCTCCCAACAAAGATGTTACAGAAATGAGATGCCTCACTCTGTAGCTAAAACAGAGAGCTCAACACACAGGGTGAAAAGAGGAGCTGCAGCAATGTGCAGTACAACAAATGTATGGTGTTTTCTGAAAATTAAACCACATAAACCTATCCTGGTACAACCTGTAAATACAATTATGAACCTGAAAATGAGCATTATATGAGCACTTTTTAAAGGATGGTTTTGAATTATGTTATGAAGATGTATGTTTATCTGCTGCAGTTACTTGACTCATATCTACGCTTTGTCCAGCAGACCCCATGTACAGTATTATACTACCTTGCAAAACATGTCTGATAAAGCTGTGCTTACTATATCAGTAGGAATACCAGTAGGAAACTCATTATTACAATTTTTCCCATGTTTTATATATGAAAAAGTCATATTTATTGTCCAATAGAAAAAAGTAATTTCCTGAATGTTGGCACCTTTTGAAAAAAGTATCACAAAACCACAAAACAGTGCACAATACTTTCATGGTTTTATTTGTATATTAATTATGACAATAATAAATAAATAATAGATAACAACCTTTTCATCAGTTTGGTACCATAAGTTATTCATTTGCTGATGATAAATGTATCAAATTACATCTGTAAGATAGGAAATCTGTTTTGTAAACTTTGAGATTGTGCAGCATCCTTTAACTTTATGTGTAATAATGTAAAGTTGTTTTCTTGGTTTACAAATAATACAAAGAACTTTTCGATTTACCATTTTGAAACAAATGGATAACTGGAGCCAAACTGCTACAATCACTACAATTGGATGACGAGAAGAGATAGAAAGAACTGCTCATCTTTGTGTTCAAATCAGCTGTAACAGTGCGTGGACTTCACTCAGGAAGGAAATCCTTGGCAGTGGTCTCAGGAAACTGTTTAACTGTCTTTATATAAGTCCAACTTAGGAAAGGTTAAAAATGGGTAGTGCTTCCTTGTTGTTCCTTGTTAAAAAAGACCGCCCTCATCCTGGTCCAGATCAACACACATCTATTCTTGGAGAGTAGGAATGTTAATATGTTTATGCATCTTTCAGAGAATTAATGTGGGCACACAGTTTCAGTGCAGGCCCCAGTTTGAGGTTCATGGTGCTGACCATGTGCTCCTCAGTGAGAAGCAGCAGAGCCTGTCCATCTATTTCCTGGGCGCGAAACTCCTCGGCTACATCCTGACCACCTGGAGAAAAGAGAAGACAGAGACTAAATAGAGTATGTGTCTCTTGTTGATTTTGATGCATTTTGTTAGCTGATCTATTTGCAGAATTACTTACTTATATACATATATTAAATGTATTAAATATCAGGCTTATACAACAGCATAATGTATATTCTTACTAAGTTAAAGCAAGGGGCCTGTTCCAGCTTTAAAGGAGCAATTTACTCAAAGCTGTCTTTGCTGCTTTGAACATCTGGCAGCATTAATTTGATGCACAGGAGGTGATTCACTTTTTGTCCTTGAAGGCAACAGTGGAGTGTTTGCAATGTATATGAAGTAAAAGCTGCTTATTTTGCTTTAACAGTGAGTCAACAATAAGACGAAGGAAGAAAGTGGGTTAACTACCTTCATACATTTATATGCTTTTGTTGTTTATTTTTGTTTATGATAAGCTGCAAGAAGTCAAAGGCAGAAAATGAAGCATACTATGGTTTGGGAAAATGTGTTTTGTTTGTTTATGAGCTCCAGGAAATTCTTAACAGTACCTGGTAGGGAGTTGATGTAAGAAAACACTTGCTCTACGTTCCACTGAGACGGACAGCCGACGTCGTCTTCTCCGTCAGAAACACTGATTGTTTCTGTCATCCTCTGATCCTGCTCTCTCTCCCTCTCCCTCTCTCGCTGTCTCTCGGCCTGTTTACGGAGCCTGGTTGTCATGGGAATGGGAGGCTCGTCCTCCTCTTCTTCCTCCTGCTCTTCCTCCTCTATCAGTGAGCTTTGCCGGCTCTCTTCTGAGCCAAACGACCCACGAGCCTGTGGAGCACAAAGACAAATTTGGACAAATATCTACTGTGATTTTGTGTGGACTGCTTACAGAAAAGCTCAATCAGGTATTAGCCTTAGTCATCTCAGATAAGATTACGGTACCTATGTGTGAAAGCTGCAGTTTTTTTTTTTTTTATATTTAATGTAATTAAAATAAAGGTTTAATTTAAAGGAGTGAATGCATTACAGGTTTTTTTCTAAATGGGCCATTGAGCCTTAAGCATCTTCTAATCCAAAAATAATTAAATTAATCTGGATTTAAGGAATGATTTTATGCATCAAACTATGGTCTAAATGTTGCTTTAGAGGCTTTTCCACCCTGAAATGTCAATACTTATTTTGCTTGTGACATACACTTATGGGTTGCTTTCTTCGGTTACCTCATGAGGTAACCATAGCCTTTCAGCTGGCAGCAGATGTCATGAGGTGGTACCCAACCTTCACTGAGTGTTTCAACACTTATCACACTTAACACAGTCGCTGGGCTGGCAGTAATGGCCAAGTCATCTGCTCCTGGCTTCCAGCTTCCCTCCTCTCACCTACTCCATAACCAGCGAGAGGCTCGTTCTGCCTCCTCGCCCATCCTGCGAGCTGCTTGTTTCTTGCTCCTTTCATCCAGACCCAGAGCCGATAACAACCGGCATACTGATCTGGCTGGAAAACCTCTGCAGCCGATCTCTATCGGAAACATCCCTGCCTGCCATCCCCTGTCCTTACAGTCCTGAACTAAGGACTGGTACTGTAAGGCCTCTCTCTTTCTCTCCTCCCATTGCATTGTCAGCTCAATTGGAATGATTTGTTCGGTCTTCAGTTAACCACAGTACAGTGTCCGGACGTAGCGTTGTATGCACCACCTCTGGGAACTGCAGCCTCCTTCTTATGTCACCCCTCATCTTTCAGGACCTGGCAGCTTGCAGCAGATTGGGCTTTGGTCTTTCGTTAGAGAACAGCCTAGTAACTCTTTGATGAAGGTGCCAGCAGGCCTTTTCTTGCATCTATCCTGCTGTGTTTTGGCCAGAGACAGAAGTCCCTCATCATGGCACCACCTATACCATCCTTGAGCCAGAGATTTTTTGCACCATGACAGTCTGGTGCCAGCTTTAAGGCATAAACATGTTCCACTTATTAGCAATTATTATTAAAACATCATTATTATTTGATTGAATTTCTGTATTTAACATGAAATTCTTAATTCCCTGACAGACTCTTATTTGGGCCTTCTGGATGAAATTATTATACAACTAACATCTTTCAAATAACTCACTTTAATTGTAAAAACAACAACTTTTTCCTAGTTTTTGGGGCACTATTTTACTTGTATTACTGTGATCAACAGTCATTGTTGTTATTAAGTTGTCTTACAGACCAGTGATTGAAAGATACATCTAATTAACAGGATACGGAAAGCAGAAAAAAAACATTTGTGCCACACAAGGTCATGTTAATTTTGTCAGACTTTTCTTTTCTATAGCAGCTTGTATACCAGGGATCACTATAGGACCAGTGAACCATTTTGCTACATGCGTCAGGTCAGTGATATTAACTGACCTGTCTCAGAAAATGTTCTCTAGAGGCTCCGTTGACTTTCCTGCTGGGGGGTCGTCCTCTCCTGCCCATGGGCCTGTGACCCCAGCGGCCTGCTCTCAGCACAGTGATACGCTTGGTGCAGCTCACACTAAACCTGAACACAGAGAATCAAAATATTAAATTAGATTCATACAGTTCACTGCAGATGATCGCATTTGAATAAGGATGGCACTGCAGTCATGATCTCATTCTTGAAGCCCAAAAGCCCTTTGAGATTTTTTTTCCTGTGTGTACTCAGTGCAGTTAGACAGGCTTTTGCTATTGTGCACTAAGCTAATAGTCTGCATCTGGACTCTTTGATGCCTGGATGGAGACTCAAAAGGAAACCTGTGAGTGATTATACACTTGTGAATTTTTCTTATAAACCAAATCTAACTCAATGGGTTCCAGATGTCAGATGACGTGTCTCACCACCACTGAGACAGACAACATTTTCAGTTTACTCATCTTGTGTGGTAGAGGCTGCCTTTTTTTAAATATTTATTTATACAAGGAAAGATCCTCTTTTGCAGCAAAACTCTGCTTTTTCATTCATCTTATTCTAACCAACAGTCATTGTTTTAAACGGTTTTGTTTTAAATGAAAAGACTAAAACCAACCAAAGTCTTAGTCTATTATATATATATATATATATATATATATATATATATATATATATATATATATATATATATATATATATATATATATATATATATATATATATATATATATATATATATATATATATATATATATATATGTGTGTGTGTGTGTGTGTATATAGTTTTATTTATTTTAAAGGCTCAGTAATTTCCTAAAACAACTGGGTGCTGTAGATTTTAGTAAACAAACAGGAGGAAATAGTGCATTTGTTGTGGACTATTTTTAATGGTGGATTAATACACATGCTGTGCTCTATAGTATTTTGGGACAGGGTATGTTGGATCAACTCAAAATAAACTACAGTGTGTGTGTTCGAGGTAATGAGGCAACATGTTTTTAATAGTTTTTTTGACAACAATGCAGCTCAATTCATTGTTTGATAAGCTATATCATATCAGGCTTTGGCTACACAAACAATACTTCTTCTATCAATCAATCAATCAATCAATCAATCTTCCAGGCAGCGCTGCCTTGAAGTCGACGGTGGGGGCTTAAAACACCATCGAGCAAACTTTCCTAGGTCATAAAAATAACATATTGGAGTTCTTAATTTAGGTGGTGTTTCCCTTCAATTCTGAGACATTGAAAATGCAGGTTTTAATCAGCTCAAAAAAAGGAAAGAAAAGCTTGTATAACTTAACATCGACTTACCATCCATTGGAATGGCATTACTGTGAATGTCATTACTGTATCTTTAATGCAGTTGTACATTTTCAGTACTGGATCGACATTACTTCAGAGAACCAGGCTGATGCTTGATGTTACCTGTGCTTATTAACGGAAGTGTTGTTGGTTCATCTTAATGTGTGAGTGATTTATTTTACCTTCTGACACACGTCATGGAGCAGAAGCGTTTGGAGCGCAGGAACGTGTGAGCGTAACCTCGGCTCCCACAGAACTCACACTGCAGCACACCTGCCGCACTCTCCCCCAGCTCTGCAACTTCACAGGACCAGCTGTTAGTCTCTCTCTCTCTCTCTCTCTCTCTCTCACACTCACACACACACACACACACACACACACACACACACACACACACACACACACACACACACACATCCTCACCGTCTGCTGCAGGGCCATCGTCTTCCATTTCTGAATCTGTTGAATCCATCTGGTCAGCATCCAGCGGACTTTCCTCTGCTGCTGAATCTCCGTTGGTTTGTATCTCCTGGGATTCAGGCAGTGAAGCCTGCTGGTCTGCTAACATCGAAGAGGAGACCACCTGTATTAAGAGGTGCATTAAGAAAAGTAAAATCTCACTGACATGGAAAGACATTAGTTCTGTGTAGAAACAGATGGGGTGTAATTTTTACACATCTACATTTGACTAAATTGAAAGTTTTATGATATGAACTGGAAATAAGGCTGCTGTCGGAAGCACAATATCTGGTACAATATCTGAGAAGCTCTTACTGGCACTGGAAATTATTGAATGTTAACTAGCCACGAATGATAAGAACTATATGTCCATTTAAAGTGTTTCAGGAGGAAATTTCCCATTAGCTAAAACATCCAACTCAGACAGACATTCACTGGTGATATTGCAACTCCAGCGTTCATACCGGGAATGGCTCCAAGCCCTCTCGGATGACGAAGCCCTCTATAAGGTGTGTAAGGACGTGGGTTGTGAGTATCCTGTCAGGGCTCTCTGGGACGCTTGTTGGGGAGGAGGGGGGCTGGGTGGGGCCTCTCGCTGCTGCTGGCAGGACGGGAGGAGGTAGAGGAGGAGGGTTGCTGCTGGTGGTGGTGAGCTGGGAGGGTTCTTCCACCACTGGTGACCTGATCACTGGGCGACTGGATATGATGGAGGATGAACCCATCACTGAAGAACAATAAGAGGTGTAAAAGATAACACAACTGAGGGGTGTTTCATGCAAGCAAAATTACCAGTTGAACCATGCTTATTCCGGTAATTCCAGTTTATTTTCTTAGGAAATTCAGTTTCGTAAAGGAGGTTTAAGTAAGTCTGACCTAAGTTACCATGGAAACGTATTCCTCCAGACTAACGCCTGGTCTCAGTCAGGTTAGTTTGTGGCAGACAGCCAATTTGAAGACATTGTAACAGTATTTGAACCATATAGAGACTGCTATGTCACTTCTAAGTAACATAATCCAACAAAGAACTAAAGTTTCTAAAGAGTTCAAATGATCTTATTGTCTTGCTGTAACATTATGGGATACTATTGTGGGTCATATTTCATACCTCAAAGTTGTTTAATGATATGTTGCATTTTTACATCTACATCTAAATCAGCACTAATTTTAGCTTAATTAGCAGATTCAGGTTTTTAGGTTTATTCAAGACAGGCTCTGCTTTTCTAAACCACCTTTATGAAACATCCCTGTGGCTAATGAGGAGAGTTTGAAGGGTTAGAAAGGGTTTTATTGTATTGTATTCTTAATCATATTTTACCTGCACCATTCTGCTTAGGAGGCCCAATGAGAGGTGTCAGGATCCTGTCTCGCTGTGGACTGGAAGAACATTCATCTTTCCTCTCCTCTGAGCTCAATCCATTCACTTTGCACGTTTGCCCAGACTGAAATTCAAACAACAACAAACCCTTGATCAAAATAACACATACTGTGAACAGGCAACGCCTACATATTAACAACAGCACACGGTGACTCACCGATGGAGTTTCATTGTGTCTGACTCGATGCACTTTCAGATTAACAGCCACCGTCTGAGGAGGTGGGAGGTTCTGGTAGGGCATCTGGACCAGGGCCTCTGCTACAGGCAGCTCTTGCTCTGTCAGCAACATATGTCCCGAATGGACGGCCAAAGCCTGGACCGAGTGCAGGGACAGCCTCTGGAGGGAAGCTGGGGGGTTCTGGGGCAGCCTGGGGAGAACTAGAGGCGGAGGAGGAGGTGGAGGCTGGTTCTGCATTTGTGGGAATGAGGTCCGGCGCTGCGGAGCAGCCACCAGAGGAGGAGGCTGAGGTTGAACGGTGGCAGCTGGGATTGAGGTCTGTGCTGAGGATGCAAACATGCTGGGGACAGATGTAGAAGAAGAAGAAGGGCCTTGGTGGTTGTTGTTGGTTTGTGATTGGGTGCTGGGGGTGGTCAGTCTTTTAACTGAAAGAGAAAGAGGTTTGGTGTTGGTTTCTTGAGGTGCTACTCTGAGAGCAATGGGCTGGAGCTGTCTGTGGTTTGGAGCTCCTCCTGTAGCCTGCTGGAGGATGAGCTGGTGGTGTGCCACCCGCTGGCCTGGCAGACAGGACAGCTGCTGCTTGACCAGAGTGTGGGTCTGCACCGGAGAGTAGGCTGCAAGGAGAGTGAAGCATAGACAGACATGAAGATACAAACACACAAAAACAAACAAATACATAAAACAAGTATCTCTTTTTCAAGGTTGACCTTAAAATTATGGCACCTGTCATGATGTGGGAGTTCATTTTCATTACAGTGACTCATCACTTATGCCTGGAAGACACTTTCTAGTAATCTTTCCTTTAAACTTCAGTATTTGAACCCGTTATCTCACCTGGGGTTATAATCTGGGGGCCCGAGGCCAGCTGGGTGACATCCGCCGGTCCTGTTTCTGTTGAGGTGTCAGTCAGCTGGCTGGTTTTCAGCCCGCAGATTGATGTCTTGGATAAAGAGGTGGCTGTAGTCAGGGCTTGCGGCTGGGCGGATGGCTTTAAAATCACACTGTGGGCTGTGGCCAGAGCTCCAGGCAAGTGGGCACGTAGAGCAAGATTCTGCACCTGAATATACAAAGAAAGAAAGTCACTTTTACACTGTTTATAGAAGCCATGGGTGGTGGGGTTGACATCCCAACTTTATTAACCATTCCTCTGATATTTATCAAAATTCCAAACCGTATTTACCACATAACTTTTGATTTTGCAATGTGGCTCATGCTCAGGATATGTAACAGCCTGAAGTAGGCAAAATAACACTCTTGTCTTGTGCATGGTCTTATGCATGGGTTATTCTAATTTAGTGCCTGACAAAGTTTGTACCTGAGAGGAGGTAGGTAAAGAGGAGCAGGAGGTGACCGCAGGGAGGTCTGATTGAACTGCAGCCACCGTGGCTGCAGGGGTTAGAATAAGCTAACAGAAGAAAAGCAAAAAGCAGGGAGAGACAGGTGGCTAGGTGGTTAGAAATAAACAAATGTTGTGAGAAAACATAAGAAAACACATTCAGTAAAAATAGAAATAGGGAAAACGAGTCATGTCGTTTTAAAGTATCAGTGCATATTGTAAGATTGACCAACAGTGTGAGATATGTGAAAAGATTTGTACCATCTGAGTACGAAGGTACATCTGAGCTTGGTTACAGTTGGCCGGTCTGTTTCCCAGGAGCATGGCCTGCTGGGATATGGTGGTTGCACCACCAGTGGATGTTTGGGTTCGGCCAATCAGGTGAGCTGTCACTGGAGATGCTGGTAAAGTAATCTGGATAAAAGAAAGATGCTGAGGTTAAAATCTGTGCTCAGAGCAGGTCAGAATAATTGGATAGGTAACACAGATGCTTACTGAGTTTTGAGAAACACCAGCAGGCTGATGAACCAAGCTGCCACTGGATGACGAAGGTGACTGCCGCTGACAGACTGAAGCCTGAAAGACATTGGAAAGACATCAATCACCCTATAGCTTATGTCAAAATGACTCGTCATGCTTGCGCTGACACATAACAGACATCATCTGACCTTCTGTATGGTGGCCAGACTCTGCAGATGAGGGCTGTGGTGGTGCTGCTGCAGGGCGGCTGTCTGCAGCATGAGCTGGTGCTGCTGCTGGGCTGCGTACATCTGGTGCAGGTACTGGGCCGCCATGCTCTGAGGTCTGTGGATGGCGTGCTGGATCACCTGTTGGATCACATGATGGACACATCAAGCATTTTACAAATTCATTTCAGTTAGTCTTTTGAATTGTATTCCATTTGCTCTTGTTGCACTGATAAATGGAAACTTTGAAGCATTCAGAACATTTAGTTTCAAAAAAATGTAATTATCTGATGTTAGGATTGGAAAATTCCTAGAATAATGATGGCCAAGGGCTTGAGATATTTAACTTCAGTAATGATTTCACTTTAGTGCTATGAGCTATTTTATATGGAAGTATCTCTTTTAAGATAACATATCACTCCTGGTGGAAATAACAAAATATATGTTTTTGAATGGTACCTTTTTTAAACAACATACTATTGATGTAGGTATGTAAGAAGAAATATATTTTCTATAGCTACTTCCTATCTTTCAGTTTACACAATTTCAGTATTTTGTATTGGCTCTAAGAGTTACACAGGGTCATCTATCACCTGCCTGCCTGTCAAGTCAAGCAATGCTTGCAGAGGTCCCAGGTACTGTATATTACCTGGACTGCCTGTCTGTCGGGTGAGATGATGCTGAGGGAAGTAGAGGGTGCCTGGGTGCATGTGGTGCTGCCAGAGTTGACTGTTGCCATGGTGACGGCAGCTGATGTGATGGGGGTGGTGGTGGCTACAGTCCTATTAGTGTCTGCCTGCTTTTCTCCTGGGCCCTGTCTCTCCATCCCCCAGGTCACACACAGATTTAGTAATGGGAAAACTGTGGAGGTAAAAGAGACATTAATTAACAGTAGGAAGTTAAGTAAAACAGGCACAACTTTAGTTGAATCAGTGATGGACATGTACGGCTTAGCTCTTTTGTTGTTTAGCACTTGGCTCAACTGGCTTTCTGCAGCAACAGGTTTTAGATAACTGAGTCTAGAAAATACCAGTTGGTGCTTTAAATACTGAAGAGAACAATGTCTTCATGCTGCAAAAGGTTAAACTATGATACTTTAATACAGGATTGAGCTGGTGTTTTTTATTTCTAGATTATCTACATACATCTACATAAACAAAATATAGCCTACTCCATCACTTTGTTCGAGTAACCTTATTTTGGATCAACGGAAGTACATTTCCAGGATAAAGCCTGAAGCGCCGGATGTCAGGCTTTGTCCCTCGCCTTCCGCTCTCTGTGTGTTGCCGTTGTAAAAATCCTTTCGCTACGGGAAACCACAACAAAGTTCGAGCTAGCAAGCTACACGCTGAAAATGGCAAGTTTTGAAGAAAATGTGAATCGTGCAATCAGGCAGGCCTGCATGATTCTTTTGAGGAATGATTGTAAAGATTTACAAAGAATATGTTTAAGGCATTTTCTATCTAACTGGGACGCTTTGGGACCAATATGGACCGATTGACAACTTTGGCGGAGATTGCTATGGCAAAGTAGGCCTACACACGGCGATACACTGCGAGCAAATGACGTTTATCCATGTATCCAGCTAATTTAAATAGCTCACGTAATTGTATTGTGTGAACATTTAACTTAATGTATTATTTTATGTGTAATTTTACTTTTGCGAGGTGCAAATGTTCCACCAAAACCAGTTCCTTCCCGAGTCCGGAGGCTGCCCAAGATGATTGTGATTGGTTTAAAGACAACCCAAAGCGTTTTTTTTTCTCCTATCCCAGAATATATGTGTGGTGTAGCCAGACCTTAGCCTACTCCACAGCGCTGTGAAGATAGGTCTGGCAATACGAGACAAAAACCTTGACTAAACTAAACCTGTTATATTTCTTATTGGCCATAAGTGAAAGGTATTTTTGTGATCTTATTTTGAAAATATGAACTGATTCGATAGAGTTCACTGCAGCGTGAAATCAGTCCATTCAGATCTTCTTAAATTAAAGGATCTCAAAGTCAATTTTGCCAAATACTTTCACAAATCAATCTTCAGTCTAAATACTACTAACTCAGACTATACTTACTTGTGTTATTACAAAGCTACAGTAAAAACATTTTGTCTATTGAAATAGGATAACTTATTAATATGGAGGAAAAATAGGCAATAGGTGTACATTGTTTGGTATTTCAGTTCGGTTTTAACTTGCTTTACCTTTATGGAAATTCACCCAAAAAGCATAGAAATTAAATGAATATAAAGTCAGATATATAATAAACTCAAAAGATAATCCATCCATTGCAGCACTGAAATAACAACAATAACTGGCTCATAAGAATCTGTCATTTGAATAATATAGAATCTACATATGAATATATGTGCCCATTAGGCCTGTATTATATAAGTTACCCAATCTTATTATTTTGTTGAATTTTTAGCTGTATTCTTGGAAAAGTGCATGTTTAAAAAAATAAAACATCCAAAAAAACGATTAAAAGATTAAAAAAATTACACTGTGGTTTTCAGAGCATCATAAATATGTGTTTTACTTTGATCATTTCAATATAGAAACTGAATCATCAAATTAGCTCTATACACAAGTTAGAAACAAACGATAATATCATAGAAAAACAGAGATGGATTTATCGCAGGTATCCTGGGAAAACATTGTTATGAGCAGGTAATAGCCTAAGTATATATTAAAAAGGTAAATCGTTCACATTATTGATTTGTTTGCAAAATGAGTGCAAATGTTATTTTGTGCCACTTCCGTAAAGAGACAAACATCAGACAAAGGTGCTACAATGCTGGAGTTTTTACTTCTTCTTTTAATTGCTGACAAAGCCATGCTGATATGAGTAAATATTTCAATAATAGCCTACTAAATAATCTCAAAGAGCTAGCCTTAAAATGGTAAAAAAAATAAAAATGATATGCCATATTTTATAAGGCTAAAGACTGATGGTGTGGCAGCTTGAATATTGATTGCTTTTTGCTGCAGAGCCGGTTCTGTCCAATTAATCGCCGACAGTATATTCTCGATTAACCTTAAATTATCATAAATGATCTTAAATGCACTGTCCATGATTTAGTAACCTTCAGATAATAGGCTACCTTTAACAAATCAGGATGTCATTATTCCCTGTCTGTCCGTCGGTCTGCCTCTCATCGCTCAGACGGCGCTGTATGCATGCACAATCATTCACCTATGGTCGGCGTTACCTGCCTGGTATTGATAGACCATCAGGCCATTAAGAACGGACCAGACCCGGTCCGGCACATTGTCCCAATCAAGAAGCCTACTGATGCGTCAGTACTGTCTAAAATGGAGATGAAAAAAAAATCAGCAGTACACAGCAGGCAATAAAAAAGACTTGATACAGCACCGCTCGCAGTGCGGGAGGACCTTCCACAGCCGGGGAGTCCGCTGCGCTCACTGCGTGGACAGTCCGGGGATGTTTGACGGCTTAACGATGTGTTTTTGTCCGTTTTGAACGGCTTTTATTTATGTCTGATGAATGGCTTTAGATACTCGCTCCAAAAAAAAAAAAATAAAAAAAGATCGGGTTGATGGATTTGAACTCTTTGCGGGGAAATTCCCGAGGCTGCACACAAAAAGATGCGTCAGAACTTGAAGAATATTTCACAAACCGCTATCACAGACATACAATATAATCCTCCTTCCCTATGGGTTTGTTTTCTCAGAGGACATCTTACAGTTAGTTCACTAACCCCATTTCAAGAGGCATTGCCTTTTAAAAACGCTCAGCAAGTACGTTCTTACTCTGCAGAGATAGGCCTATACATTAGGCTATTATATACACCATATAAAAATGAAGTAGCCTAGGCTATACAACACACAAAGGGGAAGTTGGAGCATCGGCATGGTCATAGTCATATGTAGAATACAGATGACTTACTTAATCAGTTTGGAAATGTTATTTATGTTGAAATATATCATGGAAGATTGGGAATGTGAATCAAAAAATGAGGCTGCACTGTGATTGGGGAGTTAAAGCATCAATGTCAAACAAATTAATCCGGGTGGATTTTTTAGAATATGTTTATAAAAACTGATGCATATTAGTGCAACATAATGATGCTTCTATGTTCAGTGACATTGGCTATAGGTGGAGAAAGAATGAAAGTTGGTCATGCTTCACATTCCACTATCTCTCATGCCTCTGTCTCTCTGTCTTTATGAGGAAAACTAGAGAGAAATAAAAACATAATGCATACATTATGCAGCAAACACACGTGCTAATTCTGTGACAAGTTTCCCCAGGGTTGCACGACCTGTCAGGAGTTCCACTCAGGATGAGGAAGAACAACTCGTTCTCGGTTTCGAACTATACTGTCCTTTTATTCTTCTGGTTGCGAAGAAGGATGCTCTTTTCACGTGGTATTCAAGTTCTGTCGGAAATAGTAAGACATAAACCTGCGTGAATCACCCAGCAAAATGTTTGAACCATATGTAGGCTAATCTATGGTTTGAACATAACTTTATGTTTAGTGGCTAATGGAGCCGTAGCGATAACTGACAGCAAAAGAGATACATTTAATTATTATATTTTATGTTGCTGTTGTTAATGTAGGTCTAATGTTGCATTGCATGAAATAAATAAGCTACATCAAATTAATTAAAGTAATGCTAGTATTTAGAGTCATTGTTAAATGTATTTTTGTAGTCTATGTCAACAATAAGCCTATTGTGGTGTGTAACGTTACGTATTCATATTTTTTCTTCTTTTTTTTCCTTCATCAATCAATCAATCATAATTTAATCACGTCCATTTTACATGTTTTTGTATTCATTCTAGCACAGTAGCACAAAGTAGTTCACTAATTCCAAAAAATGGAAACACACATGCTTTTGCTTTTGTTAACAGGTCAATTTTTTTTGTTATTTCCGAACCAAAGCACTTAAATGGGCGACATGTCTTGAGGCTTCTACGATGTCCGAGCTCAGATGTTTGAACGCGAAAGCAGCACTTAAAACATATAATGCTTCAGTTGGTACAGTCGGAATGCTGGCAAAGGATATGTTTAACTTTTCGGATATTTTAACCATATTAAACTGGCTTGCTATACTTTGTGAACTTAAAATCTGTGTAAAACTGCGAATTTAAAATATTCAATGTAATATTTGTTTATCGTCAGTATACATATTTGTGTGTCTGTATGCACCACCCAACGCATTCCGACAATGGACTCGTCCGTCGTAAGGCCTTTGCAGTAGGGAGTTGTTTGGCGGACCCCGCAAGTTTTTTTTAACTTTTCATGTTATTGTTGTTCCTCTAAAGAAGCCTAATTTGGTAATTTTTAACAACAATTGTCTCGTTGTTCACTCGGTGTGTCGACGGACTTTGAAATCAAAGTGTTTTGGGCGTGGTACACAACTAGCTGGAGAGCGAAAGAAGGAAGGCATCGGAGACTGGGACTGGCTGAGCTTATGATGCCGACGTTGCGGGACAGCACCATGTCCCACCCCGGCGAGAATTCCCACCAAGTCCGGGTGAAAGCGTATTATAAAGGGTAAGAAATCATTGCTTCTCCTAGCATGTCATCGATCTGGTTAGTAAGTCAACTAGCTAAAAGCAGTTTAGACTTGGAAAGGTGGCTAACCAGTTGGCTAACGTTAGCTAGCCCGGCTAACGGCTTGCTAATGTTGGGTAAATACCAGGTTTGACGTTAGGTAAACTTGACAAGGCAAACAGGCAGGTGAAACTGTCCAGACCATAGCTAGAGCCAGACGCGTTGTCAGTGTAAAGTCATTGGTTTAAATTCAGTCAAAATGAGTTGTTGATTGTACTAATATCTTAAATCTGACACAGTTTGAAAGCTTTGAAGCTAGTCTGTCAGCTAATAAGGTTTATAACTAGCCTGGCATGTTCATGTTGTTATGCACTGGCCAACATTCATTTCTTATTGGCAGTTTTGGCAAGTTAATAAGATGGACGTGATGTTCTTTAGGGATTGGCAATATGACAACAGGAAATGATCAAAGTCTCTATTGATATGATACATCGATACCATCATGATAACTGTCGAGTAATGGAAAACCAAATTAGGTTTTATTGTTGATGTTCATCATGTTAGACGGCTTGACAATGTGAGGTCAAGCTGAACTGTTAATTTCAGATGGTATTCTAAGGTATTTCAGTAATACTGATGTAGTGTTTATAATACAACATATCTTTTACAATCTCGCAACACAATTCGTTTCTGTTTCACCATCTATCTTACCTTAATCCAACCTGAACCTTAACTAGGGCTGCAACTAACATGACTGATTATTTTCATCGTCAAATCATCTATTGATTATTATTTTGGTTAGTAATAAATTACTTAGTCTATTAATGTCAAATAAACAGGGAAAATGCCCACCACAAGTTTTGAAAGCCCTGTTTGTCATGAAATAGTAGTCTGAAATGGTAATAGTTGTCTGACCAAACCCAAATGTTTAATTTACAATGATATGAAATGGAGAATTGCTCATCGTAACATTTAAGAAGCTAAAACTAGAAAAATATTTGACATTTTTTTTGGTTTATTTAAAAACTTAAATGGTTGATTGATCATCGTATTTGCTGCTGATTAATTTCAAGTCGATTGACTAATCGATTCATTGATTAATTGTTTCAGCTCTAGCCTTAACCGATTATCTCTGTGGCACCTAACGTTAACCTAAATTATGCCCTAACCCAAACTAAGGAGAGCGCCGCTGTGGGAAACACTTTTCGAAAGGGGAAAGATTTTTGGACACAAGACAAACAAAAGATTATAAACATAAATATAAATTGCACTGTTCATCCCTGATAATGTCATCTATGGGATATGGCGATCCAGTTCTTTGAGTTTTTGTCCTACCAAGTCTGGCAGAGGCATGTCCACTGTTTTAGTTTCGTACCGGGATGCAATGATGGAAATCATTGGTAACCTGGTTGTTTTTATGACACTCCCTGCCCCACTCTGTTTGATGGAGCCAGTGATTTGGAGCTCACCCAAGACTTGAAAAACGTGAAGTGCAAGGCACCTTAGCCAGACCTGTTGTATGTCTCACTGACTCTGTGACGCACCTCATACCTGTAGTATGTGTTGATCATTAGGTGTCATCACACAGAACAAAGCATCTGAAGTATTTATGAGGTTGATGCTGAGGAATCTC
Organism: Zingel zingel; assembly: GCA_023566125.1. Lineage (NCBI taxonomy): Eukaryota > Metazoa > Chordata > Actinopteri > Perciformes > Percidae > Zingel > Zingel zingel. Next base: position 16,137,103 of record CM042324.1, read on the forward strand.
AGCTATGCTGCCAGAGACGGAATGCGGTAAGATGGTCTCATTGTTTGGCTATCGGGACGCATTAAGCCAGAGTGGCATCAGTGTTGTTATTGTTTCCCTGCAGAAGTTAGGAGTTGGAGATTGAAGAGTTGCACAGAATCAATATATATTGGCACTGACATATCGGCTATCAGCCACATGTCACTACTGTTTTATATAAAATTGTAACAACACAACATTAATAAACATTCCCAAACAATATAATCAAAATGTGCACAGGCCTAAAAAGCATGTCGATCTATTGGTCCAAACAAAACAAGATATTGGAAGATGTCACCTTGGGTTCTTCAAAGTTGTGATTAGCATTTTCTCACAATTGTTTGATATGATTAATATTTGATTAATTGAAAAAATTGACAGCAGATTAATCAATGATGAAAACAATTGTGCAGCCCTAGTAAACATGTGACATAAAGGTCAGCGTTTGGAGGTTTCCCTGCCATCCAGCTACAGAAGCTCACTTCACTTTCTGTGCTTCAAAGTGGTAATCTAAACATCAGCTGACAGAGTGATTCTTTGTTTATCCTTTTAAACCTGAAAACGTCCAATTACCATATTAAACCTAACACTCTCAATGGCCTTTCTCTGTAGCTGTGTCTCCGCTCATCTACTTTCAGTATGGTGTCCTTTTTTGAGTCCATTCATTCCCATTTGCCTGTCTGTTGTCGGTCAGCGCCAGCAGCAGCAGCAGACTGGTGTCAGCCTGTAGCAGTCCCAGCCTGTCACTGGCTCGTCTTCATTTTGCTCACATTCAGTGACGAAGATAGTACAATGATAGTAGATGGACTGAAAATAAATATGGTAGGGCCGAAGCTAACAATTCTTTTTATTATAAATGAATCGCCTGATTTGTTTTGTCAATTAATTGTTTTTGTTTATAAAATATCAGAAAACCGTGAAAATGTGTTCATCCCAGTTTCCCACAGCCCCAAGTGACGACGTCTTTATGTGTTGTGTTTTCCTGCTCAATAGTCCCTAACCCTGCTCTTTTAGTAGGGATGCACTGATTGGGAAATTCTGGGCTGATACAATGTTTAAAATAGGACTGTCAAACAATTACTTTTTTTAAATCACGATTAATTCCTGAATTTCTATAGTTAATCGCATGTTTTTAAGTACATATTAACAATGGGAAGCAATTCTTACCAGTGTATCTTGACTGGGAATCAAATGAATGCAAAGAAAGTTACTTAATTAACTTGACTTTAAGATTTGTATTTGTTTATTTATTTACTGTAAACAAAAGAAAAAGGTGTGAATTATGTGTCATTATTGCACAATTCCTCCAAGTACCTAACTAAAAAACTAAAAATATCCTATATATATATATATATATATATATATATATATATATATATATATACTCCAAGTAAAGTGTAAAATAAATTAAATGGCATCGTGCGATTTTTTAAAAAAAAAAAAAAAAAAAAAAAAAAAAAATCGCATCGGATTAACGCGTTAATGCTAACAGCACTACTTTAAAATAACAATTTGGTCGATAGCCGAATTCCAATGTTTTGTTGTTGTTTCCCCTTTTGCAACAGGGAAACAAATAAATCTTCATTATAAAAAATAACTGAGTTATTTTATTAAAGTCATTTTCAAAAACATTTTTCAACACTGCTTTTATCAAGTTAAAATCTACTATGCCGTGAGGCTAAGCATACTCACACAAGCCAGTAGCTCATGAATGTGTGTGGCCACGACGTTGTAGATTTGGGGGAGACAGATGACGACGACTGGGCTATATGTATAGGCTTCGAAATGGCTCTTCATCTAATGTACTCACTATGTTAGTAAATGAATCTGTGTAATATAAATAAACCACATGTGTGCATGGGAACCTTACGTCATGCCAGTGTTGTGTCCAGTCAGTGGCTTCTTCTCCAAATCAACAGTAGCAGCATATGCTAGCTGACTGTTGTCGGAGTCCGACCGCAAAAAGAACAACGCACAAACATCAGCCACTGCCTTTGGTGAATGGCCTCTTTCTGTGTTCACAGTCATCTTACATTAGTCCTTTTTTGGCAATATGGTCGCACTAACTTTCTGTCAGCATATTACTGAAGAAAATGCTGAGCTGTGTAGCAGGTCTTCTATTAAACATTTCTGCCAGTGAGTTATGTCAGGTCAGAATCTTTTTTTTTTTTTTGCATAGTTGCAGTTTCAACACCGACTAACGCAAGGCTTCTTATGTTCTAGACCAACTTTGGGATTCCTGTGTACGACATGTTGTTTGGCAGGAAACTGGGATTACACCGGCTTGACGGAGCAGTTCAGATATTTTGCTCTTTTGAAAGGAGTTGCTCTTCTTTTCAAAGACTCTGCCATCTGCATCATTGCTTCAAGGTCTAGCTTTGTCTAAAATATGGGAAGCGTTGCTTGTCTTGCCCTTTTTACTTTTTCTCTGAAAGCCCCTCCAGCACTGAACTGCAACGTCATACACCCCTCACCCACCTATCCACTGACACACATCTTCACTAATGAGTCTGAGTATCACAGAGTCTCAGCTGCTGTTAACGTGTATGTGATGTATTGTCTGTTCCGGCGTTTACGCATATTGCACATTGTGTGTAATATGTCGTTTTGAGTGACCGTGTCTCAGGCTCAGCAGGACTGCGTTTGGTTGGTGCTCTTGTGCTGCAAAGAGCAATGATCTCTCCTATTCAGCACAGCAGGAGGGCCGTGTTGCCTAGAGACCACAGCATCCTGCCGTCTATGTTTCGTTCACTCTGACCTCAGTGGCTGTTTTGGAAACTTCAGCATGTGCGTTTCTGTATTTGCTTGAGTGTGTTGTTGTTGTTTGTTACCTCAAACATTAGTGTGTATCAGTGCATGAGCATGTGGCTTGTGTGAAGGTGTTGCGTGGCAGCGATGACAGAGAGATGGATGGTCCTAGGTCTTCATGAAAGCCCAGAGAGGCACCCAGACCCTTCTTCCTGCTTGAGCGCTCACCAGTGACAAACAGTGTTGGTCAAGTTACTTGGAAATAGTAATTAGTTACTGATTACTTCTCCAAGAAAGTAATCCAGTTACTTTACTGATTACTTATTTTCAAAAGTAATTAGTTACTTTACTAGTTAAGTTACTTTTCAAAACTATGATGCACGACCTGAATAAAACAGTGGAAATTGGCAGCATGTCCTCGACAATATAGCCAGCGACGAGCTTCTTCAGCTCAGCGGCACTAAGTCCTGTCGCTTTAAGTCTATTTCCACCTGTTTAGCAGGAGAGGGGCCGCAGCGGTCATGTCAGCTGGGGGTTCAGGGATTTTTTTCAGTGAGTTTCACATTCCTGTGCCGGCTTGCTAGGTGATTGCTCAGATTTGAGGCGGAATTTTTGTCACCTTTTAACCGAGTCAAACTCAAAGTAATGTCGGTACTTCCAAGCATTAAATGCTGCGTGGTCCTGCTCTCTCCCCCGCTCCATGCTCTTCTTATATACTGTCTATGGCTCCATGTTGTCTCTTGTTCAACACTACACATGTCGGTGTTTACCACTGACGTCGCTGCGGTCATACGTCATTGTCACTCACGAGACAGTCTCACGAAACTAAATCACGGATAAGTAACGCAGCCTGCTTACGGGGAAGTAACAGTAATCTTATTACTGTTTTTGCAATTGTAATCCCTTACTTTACTCGTTACTTGAAGAAAGTAATCGGATTACAGTAACGCGTTACTGCTCATCAGTAGTGACGAATGGCTTCATGCTGGGCAGATGGGGCGGCAGAGTCTGAGTCACGGCAGTGCAGAGCCAGGAGCACAGGCCAGCATTCTCCTCCTCCTTTTTCATTTTGCTCTACTGTAGGACGGCACACAGCAGAGGAATGCCAGGTCTGTGTGGAATGCTGCTTCCTCCCAGTTATTCACCAGTGATGAACTCCCTTTCATCTCCCAAAGTCTTTCACTGCAAAATCCTTCTGCATTAGTCACTCTGAGAATCGCACAGCTTGGTTTCCTTCGTCTAACACAGGTCCTCTCTTTTTGAATATCATTTTTTAGATGAATCTATTGGATGTTTTGTTATTGATGGATGCAGTAATTGCAGTATTGTCTAATGCATTTTCCAAATCAAAGGAAGTCATTAAACAGCTGCCTACTTGTCAGCCCAGTTGTGGAAATGGTATCACTTTCACTTTAGTTAAAGTGACTATATGTAACTTTTTAGTGTGAAGCTCTGTCATTTTTCATATAATTATCTTATATGACCTGTAATAGCAAATGAGACTAAAAGTGAAAAGAACGCTATTGTTACATTTTTATTAGTGCCGTTGCTCGGGTCCGATTTTTCCCGTAAAGTCACAAAATGATTTACTGCAGGTAGACGGCGCCACAGTAACACATTCTGACATTCTGTCACAGATTTCGGCTGAACACCGGAAAAGCCTGTGTTGGCGTATCCAGCCAGGAATGTAACAGGAGATTTCTTTATAGGCCAGGCCTAATTGTATTTTAATGTTATTTTAGAAGTTATCTGCTGTAGCTATGGCTGATGCTGTGGCAGGGCCTTCACAGAAAAGAAGGAAATTAAACGAAGAGCAACTAAAAGCTAAAAGGGGAAGTGAAAGAGGACGGGCGAAAACGCGAGTCAACTTCAGTCAGGCTTTCAACAGATGGAGACAGTTACGGGATTGTAAATGATTCAAAAACGTCCCAGAATTGGCCCTCAGGTATGTAATATGTCTTTTTCATTCAAAAAATAACTTTACAATGCGCAATGTGGTTGTACGTCAGTAGCCGACATTAAATTACGCACCCCTTCCATTTAGCGTCTGGTTTTTATTCCTTTTAGTCCGTGTTTGTGTTAACCTACTATTTTCTTTTCTCTTGTCCCCCTATACTTGTGTAAAGCGTCTGTGGGTTTCATGAAATGCGCTATTTAAATCTAAGTTAGTATGACGTTGGTTGCTACAACAAACTCTTAATGCTTTGGCTCGTGACACAGTGACAGTGATAACGTTGTTACCCGGTTTAGCTCACGATACATCCAGGCTAAGTTACCGTATGCAACACTTGAAATGCAACGTTGCCTCTGTAACGTATTCTCTTATTGTAAATGAATGGTTTTCTGTCTGAGCAACATATAACGCGACTATATGACCTCTCGGTAACACTAACTCAGTAATCTACAGCAGGCAATACAGCACCGTAAAGAACAGATCTTTACGACAGCAGGTGTGGTAAAAACACTACTGCTTTTTGTCCAATGCGGCCGCTAGAATCAACACAAACTGAAAGTTACATATAGCTACTTTAAGGTCATTACTTATTGGACCTGGAACAAAAAATTATTAGTATTTATTGATTAATCTGTTTGGGATGTAAATGGCAGTGAACAATGCTCATCACAGGCTTTCACGAAGTCCAAGATGACATTTTCAAATTGCCTGTTGTGTCCGAGCAACAATTCAAAACCCAAATATATTCAGTTAAATATCATAGAAGAAAAAACAGCAAAATACACCTGAGAAGCGGGAACCAGATCATTCGTGGTATTGTTTCTTTAAATGACCGAAAATCATCAAATGATGATTAAAAAAATGATATAAAACGCAGAAAACCATCAAATTATGGCTGCATCTAACGATTAATTTTATTATTAGTTAATCTACAAATTATTTTCTTGTTGAGCTGCTTTGTTTGTAACCTTTCATAAAATATTTTGACTTTACTGTTATATGACAACAGTCAAAGGACAAAGAACAACATCAAATCTTCACATTTAATCAGCTGAACCAATGAATGTTTGGCATATTTTGCTTGGAAAATGACAAACGATTAATTGAGTATCAATATAATTATTATAAAAAAATAAAAAAGTAAAGGTAATTTTCTGTTCATCGACTAATTGTTTAAGCTCTACTTTACTAGCCTGGTCCTACCAGATTCTCGTACATTTCATTTGTACCGCCATTACAGAACTACAACTCAAACTAGCGCACGTCACGACCTCAACGTCATTGTTCGCTGATTGGACCGCCAAATATTTGGTTGGAGAAAACCCAAGGATATACCGAAAACCCAGACGGAGTACTGCAGGAAAATGAAACTTGAGCGAGAGCACGTAGGAGGGCAGAGGCTACTTCTTTACAGAAATTAAAAAAAAAAAATTAAAAACCTGGGTGAAAGTATTTTGCATTCCTGTTTCTAATTTATTTTAAATACTTTGTAGTCTCTGCACCTTTCCTGTAACTGCTGTAGCATGTAGCTGAGCACAGAGGATGTCGTTTGAGGCACCTGACATGGCTAAACTTTAACTACAGTGTAGTCAAAGTGTTTAATGAAAACCTTAATACACACTTTGGATCGTCTACAGTCAGAGTGTGGGAACCTTTTTAGTGTACTGTTTGTGTGATCATACACTGTCTATCTTCTGATGTTATCAGGGCTTTAGGAGGAAGTACACAAGCAATGATTAACACCAGCAGGATGGAGGAAGAGGGTGAGAAAAGAGAGGGAGGAGGAGGCATCAGTCTGAGCCTTACGTCAGTTTATCCTTGCTCAAATATGCTTTATTCATTCTTCATGTGTGATTTTCAGTCAAGATAGTTTAATATGTGCTGTACGGAAGCTGCACTCTTTAGATGCTTAACATGAATGTGACACTGAAATATCAGCCTATAAATCACAGTCTGGTGTTATTTGTGTGTATTTGCTGCTGGCAGGGACTGACCCTACAGTGACCTTACACTCTATGCTGTCCTTGGTCTTACACGTACAGTACATGTCCTTGAAAGTGTGCGTAGTTTGCTCCATGTGTTGGGATTTTATCATCCAGCTGTAAAGCTCTCAAGTTGATGGAAAAACTCATCTTTGGCAGGACGATGGCAGTAAAGGGAGTAAGAGGTCCTTGTCCTTGCGTGTTTCTCCCCGGCTGGTGAGATGGGTGTACCATCTCCATCCACCATCTTTGGGTTGTAAACATCACTGAGGCTAGCCAGAGGGCTGGGAGCAGGTGACATCAATTCTAACACTGCTATGAAACGATGAGGGACAGATGATCCCACCTACAGGGATAGATGCTGTCGTCGACCCACCACACGCTCACCATAATGTTTGAGTGTATGTGTGTAAACTGAAGAGGCAGAGAGTGTTGTACTTTTTGATTAGGAGCAGTAGTCCAAGTGTTTTGACTGCTTTCCAGGAAGTGATGGAATTCAGTGGTGGAGAGTAACGAAAGCGGTCACAATACAACTATTTTTTTTTTTTTTTTTTTAATGATTTTTTTTTTTCTTTTTAATTGACATGAGGAGAGAGAGGGGGAAGACATGCAGGAAATCCTCACAGGTCAGACTTGAACCCTGGACCACTGCGTTGAGGCATAAACCTCTATGTATATGTGTGCCTGCTCTACCCACTGAGCCAAACCGGCCACACTCACTCACCTTTTTTTAGTTTTTCTCCCTCTTGTTTTTGCTCTCTTTCTCACACCCACAATTATGCTGTACAGATGAATGCACACATACATGTGACAGACTGCGAGACTGTGACTCACACACAGCAGCGTTTGAGGGGAAAGGACGCTTTCTCACCTCTTTTCTTTCCACCAAAAGTCTGGTGTTCTCCAGAGTTTTTCTTCGAGTGTTCAGAGAGGGAGTGTTTGAACATAATGTCTGAAGTTAACAAACAGTGGATTAATCAATTATTTAGGCTATCAAACAAAAATGGTGTGTATGTATGTATTTGTATGTGTTTTTATTGAAATTCTTGGTATCAGTAGGGATGCATGATCTGACTTTTTCTTTCTCTGTGCCGATTCTTATGCCTCAGCTTTGGTTTTGGTATCTGTTGATATTGAGTACCAATTTGATAACACTGCCGCCATTTTTACAAATTCTTTGAACCTCCTTTATGTAACCTGCAACAGGGTAGCAGTAGCCTCGTTGACTCGAAGGAACATAACTAATATGCGACACGATGCCATGCATTGGATTGGTGCATCCAGAGTAATCGTGAAAGTTGGTTAAATACTTATTTTTCCTTACGTATTTTTAGTATTTTTAAATATTTATTATTTATCTGTCTTCTCTGCAGGGACATCATGATCACTCATTTTGAGCCGTCCATCTCATACGAGGGTCTGTACGGGGAGGTTAAGGACATGTGCTCCATGGACAACGACCAACTCTTCACCATGAAGTGGATCGACGAGGAAGGTACACACCCCATCCCCCCCCCCTCCCCGATCTCGCCTCTCCATCCTTTACTGCTTCTTCTTATCTGTGCTTCAAGAAGAGGCATAAGAAACCAGCCAAAATTCACCCTACAGGAGAAATCTGTTTACAAAACAAATATCAAGTCATGGTCACATGTGACATCAACATTTATCCATGGTATAGAGGCCGGTGGCGGTGCGGTGCCATGGCGGTGCCATGTGTTATTATGAACACATGCATAAGCACCCTCCATTTTACTTGTCACTTGACTTTAACACTCTTTTCATGTCAGTCAACAGGGTACAGCCCCTCCTCCCCCCACACCCAATTCTTTGTTGTCAGGCAGCAAAAATAGTGTCATTAAAAAAGATGCTCTGCTCAGGATAAGGTCAAACCCATTATACTCCGATCAGCTCCTATTGGTCACCACCCACACACAATCACTGAGTCATTAACCTGTCTGAAAGAGAATAACTGCTTGATGGTCGAAATGAAGAACTCTAGCTGTCTCTCCTCCATTGAATCGACATGCACACAGCTACGCAACTTTGTGAACTCAAGTCATTATCACCATAATTAGAGAATGTACCTGTACTTAATTAATACTTTTGTAACCCTGGTTTAAAGCTACCAAATACCAACAACAGGTCTGTGTTTTCTTGTGATCTACTATAAAAAGAATCTGTAGAATGAATGCTTAACTTACTGTATCTCCATGTGTTGTAAAATGTTTAGTTCTAATTGATATAAACATAAACAACAACTACTAATGAACATTTAAACCGTATGTGCCACATGGAGACTAGTAGTAACAGTCATAGATTAACAGTAGAGCCTGCCAATCAGAACTGAAACAATTAATCAATTAGTCAGTTGACATACCATTAATCGGCAGCTATATCAATTAATTGTTTTATAAATTTTCTTGTAGCAAAACTGCCAAACATTGCCAAACACAGAATTAGCTCTTGCTGCTTTTTTTTTTTGTCTTATGTGATCGTAATAAGTGATCTTTCGGCTTTGTACTGTTAATCAGATAAAACAAGCAATTTGAAGATGTGCCACCTTCAAACTGCTGTCCACATTTGGCTTCATGAAGTTGTGACCGGTATAATTCACAGTTCTGACATTTTCTATACCAAAACATATAATTGAGAAAATAATTGACAGATTAATCACTAATGTAAACAATTGCTAATAAAGAAAAATAGGGTGTGCTGCACTGGGTCAAGAAAGATGGTGTTGGTGATGTTGAAGTAAACAAATCAGGTGCTCTTCAAGGATCAGGCAAGTAGTTGAGTTAGAATAAAACAAAAATAAGGACTGTCTAGCTTACCTTTAATGGATGTCCATGGTATTGGCTGGTAGTCTTAAAAAGCATCCGAGGAACTTTGATAGTCAGTTAAAAATCCTTTATTAATACATGGATAACCAACTCTCTTCCACTCAAAGGGTCTTCATCACCTGTAAGATGGTACACATGACAAAAATATGCCCCTTTACCCCAAACCAAATATTAATAAAAAATAATAATAATAATTTTAGGAAAAAAATAAAAACTTTTTGGCTGCAAAGTGCATAATTCCACGTAGTGGAAAAAGCTTACTGAACGTACTGACGTGGGGACCGTTGTGGTGAGTGATTAATCCAAATCAGTACTTTTATTGTACTGTTAATAATTTGTCTCTGTTCCTGTTTGTATTTTCTCTGTAACATACACAGACTCATGCACTCACAAACTTAATGACCATTCCGGAAAGCATAATTTTTCAGTGAAGATAAAACCGACGTGATGGTTGTCTCAGACCACCCACAAGTTCTAGTTCTGTGTCAACCTCCAGCAGTTTCTATCCTTTTTAAATACACACTGTGTCATAGTTTGTTGTCGAGCTATTAATGAAGTCAGTGGTTTGGAATTGTGATTAGTTAGATTATTAGAATCAATGGCCTTAGTGTCGACTCACACTGCCTGTCTCCAAGTGCGTCACCCAACTCTGTAGATTACTCTGTCTGTTAGTAATAAGGAAATAATTAGATCTGCGTCTACTTTTGCTTTAGAAATTACAGTATGTACAATTTAATTGTCTCTACTTTGTCATGTTCTGTGTTATTAACAGTAAGCTGGTCGTTGATTTTCTGCAATTACCAGATTTCTCAGATGTCATGCAAATGAGAAACCTGGTTCCCCTTATCAGATTTCTTACTGAAAAATATTTATAAAATATAATGTGCTAAAAGAATGCAAAACTACAAGCACCTAATGTGAAGCACAGAAAGCGCTTGGATTGTTAGCTATTCTGATAAAAAAACAGTTTAAAACAAGATAAATACTTAAGACAGGAAATGTATCTGTGTGGCAGCAGTGCTGAGGATGAAAAGAATGTTGTTGTTTTTTTGTTTTTTTCTTTTACCTAGAGCGTCGTGTCCCTGTACCCAGGGCTGCAAGTTTTTAATTTTCAATTTATCTGTCAATTTATGTTCTTGTATTATGAAAGTCTAAGGCGACGTCTTCAAATGTCTTGTTTTGTCCAACCAACAGCCCAAAACCCAAAGATATTTAGTTTATAGCCCTCCTTTCCCTTTTTTAAAACATTGCATTGTACCTATTTGTTGTAGGGTCTTTTTTATACTTACTAATATATCTATTCTGTATTTATGTTCTTGACTGTAGCAGTACTTAGCTTTCTTGTTTACTCCCTTTTTAATACGTTTATTGTTTATTGTATTAGAGCTGCAATGATGAATCGATTAGTTGTCAACTATTAAATTAATCGCCAACTATTTAGATAATTGATTAATCGTTTGAGTCATTTTTTTATTAAAAAAAATAAGATTTCTCTGATTCCAGCTTGTTAAATGTGAATATCTTCTAGTGTCTTCTCTCCTTGGTGACAGTAAACTGAATATCTTTGAGTTTTGGACAAAACAAGACATTTGAGGACGTCATCTTAGGCTTTGGGAAACACTGATCTACATTTTTCACCATGTTTTGACATTTTTACAGATCAAACAACTAATTGATTAATCGAGAAAATAATCGACAGATTAATCGACTATGAAAATAATCGTTAGTTGCAGCCCTATATTGTATGCACCTAATACACCAAGGCAAATTCCTTTCATGTGAAAACTTTCTTGGTGATAAATCTGATTTGTGTGTGTGTGTGTGTGTGTGTGTGTGTGTGTGTGTGTGTGTGTGTGTGTGTGTGTGTGTGTGTGTGTGTGTGTGTGTGTGTGTGTGTGTGTGTGTGTGTGTGTGTGTGTGTGTGTGACCTGGGGGGTAGAGGAGACGGGGGGCTGTGTGGTTTTATGTACAGTTTTAATCAAATCAGAAGTGAGGGGTCAAGAGTACAGTGGATGCCAGCAAGACTGCAGAGGAGAAACGGAAACCCTGATCGCCGTCCTGCACCTGTTTTCTCACAGTAACCTGTTGTGTGTGTGTGTTTTTTTTTTTTTTTTTTTTTTTTTTTTTTTTAAATATATAAATAATGTGGTGAGTGAACTCTCGTCTCCCCTATGCTGTCAGGTGACCCCTGCACCGTGTCGTCTCAGCTGGAGTTGGAAGAAGCTCTGCGTCTCTATGAAGTCAACAAAGACTCGGAGCTCATTATCCATGGTAAGCCTTACTGCTTTTCACACAGGCTGTATTAATAACATAACACAAACAGTTTCAAGATTTAACATTTTCACAGGATGTTCTTGAGAAGAAGCCTTTTATATTTGACTCTCTGCTCTATAACTGGTCCACTCACCTCTCTGTTGAATCTTTTATGGCCCGTCAAGTTTGGCAGCATTAATGTATTTTCCATTTCTGGTCATCGAGCTACAGTACACCAGACCTCAGGCCAACACAGATCATCCAGGCAGATTTGACAAGAACAAAACTTGACTGTTAAGGCATTAACGGCCTGCCACTACTAGTAATTAGTCTCTACTGCTAATGTTAGAAGTAATCATGTAAAATGGCTACATGTACTTTAAAACAATGTAATTATAAAGTCAAATACATTGAATCCACACATTGTTTTAGATAAATGTTGATATATTCCTTGGGCATGGTGAAATCTACAGAATTCCTTTTTATTTTTTATTTCATACTTAAAAGCACAGTAGTAATACATTAACGTTATACCATGGATAAAAAGGTTATTCACATATATAAATTATTCTTAGACTTGTCATAATAAAAATATATGTCCGCTTTACTCCAGTGTTCACAAACATTACTAATGTAAACAGATCTATAACAGTAACAAAACAGAACCAGAAAATAATAATAAATGACATTATTTTTAGATGTAATTTAGTGTTTGTGTATTGAATTGTAAAGTAATCAATGTGGGAGTGTTGGCAGGCTCTAGACTTAAGTTATACATTGACATAGAGAGAAACATGCAATATCTTAATCTTGAAAATGCCTAACACACTTTATTAATAAATTAAGCAATGGGTACCTGGGGCATGTACCACGAAGCAAGTCCAATTTAGCCTGGCTCTTTTTGGGTCACCTGGCTTCTCTGAGCCTAACTTGATGTGAACGTGATCCAGGATAACAAGGATCGCCAAGCTGGTTATCAACTGGTGCTTTGTGATCTGTTTCCATCTATGGGCGCCTTCACGTGAAAGAGGGGGAGGTGTTCATTACAAGCGACATCATCACAATCATGAGGAAACTAAGATACCTGCAGGAAAAATTCAGTTCTAGCTACAGCATAAGTGATTTTCAACCAGGTGAAATATATACAATATCATCACATAATTAGAATAGAATAAGAAGCTGTAGGAACACTAGAAATTGTTTTCTAACATCAAATGTAAGGCTATAATGAAGTATGGGGATTTTAATAGATGTCTTTAGTGTAGAGTGATAATTTTTTTTCTTTTTTGTCTGATGAATAAACTATTGTAAATATGTGTTGCACATAAAGTAAAAAAAAAAAAAATAATGTAAAACTGTTTCTGCTGCCAAAGCAGAGAGGAGAAGAAAAGTAAAGTTAATGCCTTATAGGGTATATATGATTTACATGTTGAATTTATAATCATGGGAGCTATTTAATGGTGTGGATAGTTTTTTTTTTCTCATAAAAGGGCAAGAGGGTATAGTTTTTATTTCCATTTATCATCACAAAGTCACCATGTGTTGTTCTGAGCTGCAGCGATGAAATGACACTGTCAGGAATCCTGTCAGAAATGAAAGAGTGAGCAATTAAAATGCAGCTATAAAAAGTATTTAGAGGTATAAACTGTCCTATTTGTTAGAAGCTGTTAATTGCTTGTCACTTTATTGTAAACGTAAAGTTAATCTGCTCCAGAGCAGGATAGTCATGCATAGTTTACCATGGTTACCTACCAAGTTTGTGCATTAAGCCCAATGGTAGCTGGCAAACCCACATCTCGCTATGTGGTACAGACCCCAGGTCATTTTGGAAATAAATATGTAGGAAAGCTGTCCAACAATAATGCAAAATATGCTTATGCTACTTGCTTTTAAGTTCTCTTTTTTTTTTTTTTTTTTTTTTTTTTTTTAAATTGTCTGTGCATTTACATGTCTGATGTAATCTGGACACAGACAGCTAGATACTGTACACAACGAATAGGCATCAAAACATACGGTTAAAGCCGCACTGACCTGTGAAAATGACTTCTGTTGTTTGACGTCTGTCCATGGGCCTTGGGCTACTTCACATCCATGCTAAGCTTAGCCTTCTTGACAAATGGTTGAACAACTCCATGAGTCTAGAGGTCAGAGCTGATTCAGACACGGGGGGGGGTTTGTGCATGTGGAGTGATATGGAACATTTGATTGACAGGCTCTGTGTGTGTGTATAAGCATGTAACCTGGGGGTAGAGGAGAGGGGGGCTGTGTGGTTTTATGTACAGTTTTAATCAAATCAGAAGTGAGGGGTCAAGAGTACAGCGGATGCCAGCAAGACGGCAGAGGAGAAACGGAAAAGGGAGGAAGACGGTGCTGCAGGGGGTCGTCAGGTCTGCTCGTTATCGAGCCTGTCAGCTGTAGTCCACGCCTGCCTCTGACTCACTGCCCCCAGTCTAGCTTGATCACACACACACACACACACACACACACACACACACACACACACACACACACACACACACGTGTCTTTTCCTACTTCACTGTATGTTGCCCACACACAAACATGCTTGCACCAGCATATGAACCAGGGCTGCACGACATATTGTTCCAGCGTCGACGTTGCAATGCGCAGGATGCAAACGTCTAACAAACAAAAAGGCAAAGGAAAAAAGTGATGAGTGATAAATAAAAATAATACAAGATAAGAACAAGACAAAAATACGAATGAAATGTCTATTTACACTATATACAGCTTTCACTTCTGTCCATGATGGATAATTGCACTTGCACAGGGTAATGATATCTACATACATTGTGTTCATGATTCAATTCTTTACTAGAGCACAACATTTTTTTACAAAAGCATAAAGTTACTCATAGATCTAGCTTCTTAATTTTGCTCTCAAAGTGCACCAGATGAATGCATTTAACTTTAAAATGTAGCTTACTTTCAAAATGTCCCTGGAACCCCCTAGAGGGTGGAAATTGCTTTTGGCATTTTTTTTATATGACATGTTTTAGATATCCTGCAGCCCTAATGTGAACAACTTGAGTTAATTTCATTGTGAACAGCTCGAAGGCAACAATTTTGCTACAAGTTGTCTTAAGTGCTGTCATGAGAGGAAGTGAAATGTACTCAGCATCATACAAACACCCTCACATGAATGCTATCAGACTTGCCTCCTTTAGATGAAATAGACATTCTAAATGTAACTGTTTTTTGTTATGCTTCCCAGTGTTCCCATGTATACCAGAGAAACCTGGCATGCCGTGTCCGGGAGAAGACAGTGAGTCAAACCTTTTCCTTCTTTAGTTTGACCTAATTTGTCAGCAGGGGTCCCAAAAAAAAGAAGCTTGGGACACTTAAGTGAATTCTTTTACCCAGGATAATTTTAAAATGGGTTCAGACTTATGGTTGAGACTTATGGGCTCAAATAAGGATCAATAAGACTTTTGAGTTTGTAAAACAATACTACTTTTAAAGCATGTAGCTGTGTATAACCCTTTGTAAACCTATAACCTTTTTTTTTTTTTTTAACATCTGACTACAGACTTAAACTTCCCACAATGTATGTGACGCTGAAGTAGAATACATTTTGGAAAATAGGGCCAAAAATATATGCATGTTAAACTATAGTATCACATAGAGAAGAACTTAGAGTTTTTTGACGGGCTTAAAAAGTGTGATCTACTTTAAATCCACAACCTTAAAATAATTTCTAAACATAATTTTACCAACTCAAAATCTTATTTATCTTAGGTTCAGCCCCTACAAAGTTCATGTATATTCCATTTAAATCTATGCCATGTACAAATGCACACACAGGTGAAACAGGACTCAGCCCTCCTTTTCTTCTTTTCACAGAGTCTATATATCGGCGTGGAGCCCGGCGCTGGAGAAAGCTCTACTATGCCAGTGGTCACGCCTTTCAGGCCAAGCGCTTTAACAGGGTGAGACATGATGCTGAACTTCACATATTTTACATTATCACTGTTGAATTATTCTACTGGGGGAGATAGCAGCTGTCTTACATGCAAAACCTAAACACAATGCACATTTCAAAGCTTAGTTACTGTAGGTGTAATTAAAGTACAATGAGACATCCACTGCCCTGAAGTAACTTGAAGTAACTGTTTCAGAAGCCATCACAGCCTCTGTAGCATCGCCTGGAATATAATGTTTGTGATGATGATGATGATTTTTCTCCGTCTGCCCTCCTGAGCAGCGAGCCCACTGTGCCATCTGTACAGACCGGATCTGGGGTCTGGGAAGACAAGGCTACAAATGCATCAACTGCAAACTGCTGGTGCACAAGAAGTGCCATAAACTGGTCACAGTGGAGTGTGGCAGACCGATGATCCAGGTGATGGCTATGACGAACATCACAGTCAATAGCTTAATGGCGTAAAGTGGATAGTTACTGTGACTCATACATATAACGTTGTATTTTGTTTTTCAATGCTAATTATACTTAGTGACGAATCGAATGTTGTTTTCTAGGAACCAATCATGCCCGGCCAACCATCGAGTCAATTAGACCAAACTGAACAGCCAGGTAACACACACACACACACACACACACACACACACACACACACACACACACACACACACACACACACACACACACACACACACACACACACCTACCTATCTTTTATTTTCGTTATTGTCAACAAATCCCATTAAGAGACCAAAACCAACAGTGTGTTAGCCCGTCTCCCTATATTCTATGGCTTTCCCAGCTCGTGTGTGGCTCCCAAGCTGCTTCATTTGTTTGGAAGATGTAAGACTCATTTAACTAACTGTTTTTTCTGTAACCCTTAATCTACCCATGTTTCCTGTCTATCACCACACTTTCAGCAATTAAGTAAAGGCAAAAAAAGAGTATTTTTCAGCAAATGTTAACTCAAACAGTAAGTCTTTTTTTTTTTTTTTTTTTTTTTTTTAGGGACTATTTTCACTCATGTATTTACGGCAGCAGGGCGTAAAAATAAAAACTACAGTGCCCATCGTGTGTTCATCGTAATAAAGGAGCATGCCACCCTTTGTAATGGTGTGGCTCATTGATGTGTTTTGAATGATTTGTGGACAACAATGGCGCTCTGTGACGCAGAGGTATATAAGACATAGCAGGCTTTGGATGGACAGACAACACTTGTTAGTACGATAAATTCATTGTTGGTTTCCTTTTTTCATGGGATTTATTGACTTTAAGAGAATTATAGAATATCACCAGATTTATCCTTAAATTAAAATTAAACTAACCTTATGAGATTGTTGTGATTAGTATCGCAGCGACCACCCAGACAAGTGCATTTGGGGTTTACGTACAGCACCAGACTTAAGTCCAGTCAGGTGGTGGAGAGGCTGACTGGAATGAGAGAGCTTAGGATCGTTGTTGCTGTTGTTAGCGAGGCAGTCTAAACTCCTACCACCATAGATACTTACAGGCCACCAGGGAAGTTGTGGTGTGCAATCATGGAAACATCGGGATGCTGATATATTTGTTTAAGCCTGTGTTTCTAAATGCATCTATGTTGATTAGTATGACTTAAATGGTCACAAATACTAAATAAAGTTACATTCTACTTATTATTTTAAATACTCTGCATTTGTTGTGTTGTTAAACAAGGATGGATGGATACAAAGGGTATTTTCTTTTCTAACCAAGCAGAGAGAAATGACTGCAGGGCTGTGAACAAAGCGTGTGACTGTCTATCACCTCTTTTCTCTCCTCCTCCTCTTTTTTTTTTTTCTCCCCCCCTCTTCTGCCTCCCCCTCGCCTTCTGTCTGTCTGTCACTTTCTCCTCTCTCTCAGGCCCTCAGAATAAAGACTCAAGAGAAAGCTTGACTTACGATGGAGAAGAGAAAGAGGTGAGAGAGAATCTTTTCAAACACTGTTAACGTGTGACTCATAATCTGTCAATCTGTCATGTTGTCTAGATATATGTGTGTGTATATTTAGAGTGAGAAATCAGCACTGTTTGTGTGAGAGGGTGAGCAAGAATAAAATCACCTGTAACTGGAAGCAGGTTTCTTTCTGCTTATTTTACCATTGTGTACATTTGAATGATGCTTCTTCCACCTGCTGTGCTAGTGTGATATAGAGCTAAGTTTCCATCCAATTTTCAATCGAATTATCTAAAGTTCGGTAAAAAAAAAAACTCATGCGAATAACCCCCCACCCCCTCCAGGCGCGGAGCAGTAGAGACACAGGAAAATCGCCCTCCAGCCTGGGCCTGGCAGACTTTGATCTGCTGAGGGTGATCGGCCGAGGCAGCTACGCCAAGGTGCTATTGGTGCAGCTAAAGAAGACGGAGCGCATCTATGCCATGAAGGTAGTGAAGAAGGAGCTGGTCAATGACGATGAGGTAAACAACGCTGATGTGTGACACACCATCAAAGTCAAAATGTTGGCAAATGTCAGAATGAGAATTGTAGGCCAGCCTTTGCATGGACTCTGACACACAGAGTAGGTGGGTTTTGATTCAAGTGATTGTGGAGAGGATTAGGGATGGGTTTCGATAGCCGGTTCCATTTTGGATCCGGTTCCCGCGGCCAACAAATACCTTATTGAATCTCTCATTCCCAATCTCTCTTAGATATTCTCTTTTGCCTCTTTCTCACACTACAGGCATCTGCAAAGAGAAAAAAAATGGTGAGGTATACAAACGTGCTAACTCAGTGACACAGTTGTTAACAAGACTGACTTACTGAACATGGCGGGAAGCCCTAAACCATTACTTAAACAATGGATGTGTCATGACTCAACTGTTCCAAAGTGTGAATACACTTCACCGAAGTCAACGAAACAACTGTGAAATCAATATTTGTGGGAGGGTACTCGCAAGTCCCGTGCTTAATGTTTTCCCTTGCAGCAAAAAGAAAAATAAGTCAGGACGGGGTTAATTAAATGTCACAGAGCAGTGACAAAATATGCGTGTTGAAAGAGTAAACTTCATTCCCAACAAAACAAACTACCCAAAAATATTTGATAAGGGATTCAAAAGGATTCTGATTAAATAACTGGATTTGGAACTGGATTCACATTCAATACTGCTATCGAACCCCATCAGCTATTTTTATTTATTTTTTTTAAACCACCCTACTGTGAATGAGACATTTTACATGTTTTCTCTATACATGGTGTGTTTTTAAAAAGTGAATTTAGCATTAATTGGCTCAAGATCAGAAACAAA
The DNA here is from genome assembly GCA_023566125.1 of Zingel zingel. Taxonomy (NCBI): domain Eukaryota; kingdom Metazoa; phylum Chordata; class Actinopteri; order Perciformes; family Percidae; genus Zingel; species Zingel zingel. The sequence continues at coordinate 16,156,098 of CM042324.1, forward strand.
AATCCGCCCGGCGGTCTTCTCCAGTGCTGAGGTTTGAACACATTTGTGACAATAACATACAAAATTATCATTTGAACTGTTTTCACTGCTGCCAGTTTTGGTGAATGAAAAATGGACCTGATGAGGGCATTTTCAGAGCTGCAACTAACATTTATTTTTTTTCATTACGGAGTAGTTAATTGATTATTTTCTCAATTGTTTACTATGTCATCTACCGTATTGCACATACAACCATATATACTGCTATTTAACCAACATTGTATTGTTTCGGGTCACTTTATCTCATTTTTAATCGCTTGTCTTTATAAATATTTTGTTTTAATTTTGATTTGCTTCAATTCACTATTACTTATTTACTTTTACAATGTACTTGTACTTTCATGTTGCACACTGTTGAAGAGCTGCTGAACAGATTTTCATTGTTCTAAGCACAATCACAATAAAGATGTATTCTATTCTTGTTGGAAAATAGTGCAAAAAAGGCTAGCTCAGTTTTAATTCACAGTGATATAAAATAGAGAAAAGCAGCAAATCCTCCCACTGGAGAGCCTGGAATCGGAGAATCGTTTGTATTTTGTCTTTAAAAACAACACTAAATGATTAATCAATTATGAAAATATTTGACAATGTTGATCAGCTTGTCAATTAATCAACTAATCATTTCATTCTTAGACATTTGATATAATCTTATTCATTTGCTAATAGTGAAACAAGTGACTTAATACATTACAACTTGTAATTTAGTTAGACCAGCCACTTACAAAGGAAAAATGTACATCTTAAAAGCGTAACTGTCCCTTTTAAGTCTGTCCAGTGTGACAATAACACAACACCTCCATCTATTGAGATGTGAGAAGGTTAGTTAATAGTGAAGTAAGTCTTCTGTCACTGCCGTGTATAATTAATGCAATTGGCACAATCAATGGGAGCTGTTATTCACAGCAAAATTAACATTTGTCTCATGTTATTGACCCTCCGACTTGTGTATCTTGTCTGAAACACTTTGAGTTAAGTTGACAGACCTCTTCCGAGCCATCATTCTTTCTAAGACCGTGTAGATAAACCATCATGTCATCAGAAATTGATCTCGCCCAACACATGTAGCAGCACAGCCAGAGGCAATGGGAGTAGTTAGCCTTGATTAGATGCACTTAGCTTGATTGACAAAACTGACAAGTGCCTTTCGATCAATGGCAGTGTTCTGCTGTCCCTATCCTGTCAGCGTGAGCAGCATCCGTGTCCAGACTCACCATCTAGCCATTGATAGAGACCTGCCTTTGCTTCTACTGAATAGCCCTTTATCCTGTCGCTGCCCACCCTGGTCTCTATCTATACAGTGTGCTCAATAAAGTGCTGTGCTTATTCAGCTTTTATAAGAATGATCTCTGATTTACACCCGGATGTTTCTTTGTGCTATTCTTTTCCAGGACATCGACTGGGTCCAAACAGAAAAGCACGTTTTCGAGCAGGCCTCCAATCATCCCTTCCTGGTCGGCCTCCACTCCTGTTTTCAGACAGAAAGCAGGTGAGAGCATTTTTCCTGTTTTTGTGACATGGTTTCTTCTGCAGTCTGCAAGAATTTTGAAGAATAAACAAATTTTGATGTCTTTTTAAATAATTGAAAATGTATACCATTTTTTTAAATTTTTTTAAAATGATCCATAATCCATTTTAGTTTAATGCTACAAACAGCTGATCGAAAAAGCAGAGTTTTAGACGGAGCCTCAACTAGCGCCCGAACGCACGTAACATTATGTGGTGGAGCGAGCTAGAGAGTGACTGAAGAGAGGGAGAGCCAGCGGCGTTAGAACAAAGCTGTGACTCACAGAAATAAAACATGTTTTCGCCGATTCATCACTAGAAGTGTAACTGTAGCAAGCATCTCACTATCACTAACGTTATCCACAGTCATACATACACAAAACAAATGATATATCCAGCTACACAAAGCCTGGAAGTCGGAAGCAGAACGGAAGTACAGCAAGGCATTGTTATGATGATGTTACACCGTCTAAAAATGCAAACAGCCAGAGAAAATCTTACCGTGGTCCTCAAAGCGGCCGCTTCCAAGAGATGGACAACAGAGTGTGTGATTACGTGACAGAAAAACTGAATGATGGGATGCCCATTACCAGAGCAGTCATTCAGCTGAAGGCCTGAAATATTTACCATTTTAAATGTGACACTTTCATCTAAAAAGATATTGAAAATATTATTTTATTTAAGATAAAACATTTAAGTTAAAAACAACAGCCTACGTTGTTTTATTCAATGTGTTTTTATTAGAATTATTTTCAAATCTAATTGTTTTCTTTATGAAAACAATATTTGGCTTTTATAAATGTATCCAAAAATGAGTCTTGTCTGTCGGTGCACAAAAGATCTAAAAAAAACATCTAAGAGTGTTTCCTCACCTACTGCTGCTGTGGTTAAGGTCTGATTAAGTTCAAGGTAAATGGAACACTTTGTTAAGGTCGGGAAAGAGTGTTGTCATGGGACGATCCCCATCATGGTTAAAGCGCCTGAAAACTTCTTTTGACAACTTTCAAATCTTAGGCATTTCTTTGTAATATTAAATATTAATGACAACTATTCAAGTATTCAACTCTATAACATTTGCTTCTTTTTACAGACTTTTCTTTGTTATTGAATATGTGAACGGTGGAGATCTCATGTTCCACATGCAGAGACAAAGGAAACTCCCTGAAGAACACGCCAGGTAGAGTCACACATTGAATAAGATTGTCTTTTTGTAGTTATATTGTGATTTTGAATACACCATAATTTCTTTCTCAGATTCTACTCGGCAGAGATCAGTCTGGCGCTCAACTACCTCCACGAGCGGGGAATCATCTACAGAGATCTGAAGCTGGACAACGTGCTGCTCGATTCTGAGGGACACATCAAGCTTACGGACTACGGCATGTGCAAGGTGTGGATTGCAGTTTGCTGTGTATGAGAAAATTGAGGCTCTAATGATACCACAATGCACTTTGGATAAAAGCACCTGCAAAGCTGCATAAGTGTCGGTTTACAGCCCTCTGAGATGATCTCGCAGCTAATGATCTTTTTGTTTTTGCAGGAGGGCTTGAGACCCGGCGATACAACAAGCACTTTCTGTGGTACCCCCAATTACATTGCCCCCGAAATACTCAGAGGAGAGGATTACGGTGAGAATTACAACACACAAGCACTTACTAAAAATGCTATCCTTTTCTTTGCTAAGATACAATATAGGAGGTATTACACAGTAATATCTGGGATGCTGCTCTCAGTCATGATTATGGATGCTACAGTGGTGCCGACTACTTGAAAAGAATTCTTCAAATTAGTATACATATAAAAAAAAACAAGACATTTACAAAATAAGATGAAACGTACAACGATCTTTGGCACTACAGCAGAAACATGAGAAACGAGCTAAAAATGGGCCAATTAACAAAAAAGCAATAAAATAACTACAAAATAGGCAACCACGATGTGGGTAAGGATGAGTAACATGTATGAATCAGAAAAGTGTTAACAGCCATTAAGAACAAAAGTTAGGTGTAGTCTACATCATAACGGAGTGCTGCATGTAATGATATCTATAAATACAATAGAAATTAGAAAAAAAAGATCTCCTTGGTTACCAAAAGAGGTATCCTAGCAATAAGATCCACTGTTGAAGGATCATACCTGCTGTTTTTGCATGTTATCAGTAAAATAGTAGAATAGAACAAAGCCATTGTTAATGATATTAGTAACATTATTAACATAAAAGTAACCCTGCAATGACATGTTAAAATGTCTGCTGTGAAAAAAAGGCCTATAGAAAACTATAACATTCAGGGTGAACAGTAATTTGTACCAGCATCAAAATCACGTTATATGCATGTACTGCACTGTTGGACTCACTGCGATAATTAGACCCACCACTCTACCTTATATAATCTATTTTAATTAGGGCTGTCAAACGATTACATTTTCTTAATCGCGATTAATCGTTGAATTTCTATAGTTAATCGCGATTAATCGCATGTTTTATCACATGATTAAAATTCTATTATTTTGCATTTCAGAACTGTTTTTAAGTACATATTAACAATGGAAAGCCATTCTTACCCGTGTATCTTGATTGGGAATCAAATGAATGCAAAGAAAGTTACTTTATGAACTTGATTTTAAGATTTCTATTTGTTTATTATATATTTAATCTAGTCACACATTTGAATTTAACAACAACTTTGAATGCACCACAAGGCTGTAAATTACCAGTTTCATTGAACGCACCGTCTGTGTTTTTCTGACAGCAGCTGCAGATTGTTAAATCCCGGTGTCGGAATCCTCTACAGTGAAATACAGACAAACTTAACACGGTTTAGCGTTAGCTGTCAGCATTGTAACCGTGTTTAATCCAGCTGCTAGCTAGCGGTAGGCTAACGTTAGAGTATAGTGTTAACTAGCGTCACATGCAGCAATGTTTCTGCTGCCTGTATCGTCCGTTTTCAGAGCATCAGAGAGAAAACGGGCATATCAGTGGCACCGGAATGAGGCACCGAAAAGAAAAACAAAAAAAGCCCTGCCTGCACAGCCAGCAACCAAATACAAGAAGTGTGCAACAACAACATAAAAAGGGCAAAACAAGCGTCCATACAAGAGGTTTCTTTACTTTCTTGAAAAGGTCAGGGAGTATACAATAAACGATCAAAAAAGGAATTATTTAGGGAAACTTTCTACATGTGGTATTGGGAATGGGTTCCAATAGTTAAGTGTTAGTAATAGGGTCTCAGGTCAGTTTTTTCATTAAGTTCCGACGCTGAGAATCTCTTATCAAACCTTTTATCTCGCCGTGCTGTTTTTTTTTTTTTTTTAAACATTTCATATACTGTGATGCTCAACTTATTTTCAGTTCGTGAACATTTAATTAGACTGCCACTAAATATTATACTGTTTCTGCCTCTGCTGAAAAAAAGATAGTTAGACTTTTGAGTTGTAGTTATTTTAGCCTTAAGTTATTAGGTTATCTTAAGATGTGATACTGTAAATGGAGTCAATCTGGATTTTAATTTGATCAAATGCTATCAAACCCCATCCATTCGTGCCATTTTTGAAGTATTTTGATCTTAAAAATAGATGATATTGAGCAAAAACATGTGATATTTCTATCTTGAATACACTGTCTATAGCTTGTAAATTAATGTAACAGTTTTAATATATCACTGTATATTTCAATATACTTTAGTTAAGCCCTAATGGCTTGCTCTAATAAAACGTAAAGCAGTAAAGTATGAGATTTGTTGTCAAGGGCTGAAAGCATTCAAATACACTGGTATGATGCTTTCATGGTGGGTGTGGTTGCTATAGTAACTCTAAAATAAAGGTATAAAAGAGAAAATTAGTTGATGGGAATTGTGCTTTAACATGCACAATCATTGCTATAAAGGTACAATTTTGTTTCTCTATAATGGACAAAACTGTCATTCTTTTGTTTCCTCCTTGTAATAAATATGATTTGTATCAACAATGTTTGTGTGTCTTCAGGGTTTAGTGTGGACTGGTGGGCGCTGGGCGTGCTGATGTTCGAGATGATGGCGGGCCGGTCGCCCTTTGACATCGTCGGGAGCTCTGACAACCCAGACCAGAACACAGAAGACTACCTCTTCCAAGGTCACACACACACACACACACACACACACACACACACACACACACACACACACACACACACACACACACACACACACACCACCTTTTGTATTGACAACTTTCCAAAGGCTATTTCTTTTTGCCCCCAGCGTCTCCGCCCAGGCAGCGCGGCAATGGTTATGTCAAAGAATTTCTAATAAGGGAAGAAGTTCCACTCTCTCTCGTTACTTCCAGCTTCTGAACTGGTTGTAGTTCCACCAGAGTTCCATATAGGGGGCGCTCACAGGCCAGTGCAGAATGAATGGGACTCTATGGAGCTATACCCCTCAAAAAGGATACAATTTTTTGTCTAGTAATTTGAATGTTGCATTCAAAAGGGGAAGCAAAGAAATACACACTGCTGGGTGTTAGATTTCTTTAAAGTCACTTTTTTGTTCTAAAAAGCCTTTTAAAAAGTCAGTGACGTCATACACATCGTACGGCCAGAGATACTGCTTCACGGCAAGCTCTGAGTCACTTCCTTTGTTCTCTCGAGGCATCGACAACACAGCTGACAGGTTAGGCTCTCCCTGTCAACACACGTGCTAGAAAGAGGTTTGCTAATGTTTTAAAGACCACGCCGAAATATTCACTCTGACATTCTGGCTCCGCTTCGGATGCCGTCAAGCGGGATCTCCGATCGTAATCAGTCCTTCGCTGACCAATCAGCATTCATTAACAGAATGCTAGCGTGTTATGGGCAACAACGACTCAACCTGTAAGAAATCGAAAGGACATAAGTACTCGTTCATTCAACTTTCGACCTATAATCCATGTTGAACTTGCAAAAACTACAATCAAATCTGAGATTTCTCAACGACAATCAGGCGAAAGAGACAAATTTAGCCGTCTAGCTCCATAGAGTCCCATTCATTTTAGACTGGACCGCGATCACCCCCAGTGGAACTCTGGTGGAACTGCAACCAAATTCGGTACAATGGGGCTAAATAGGGAGTGGAACGGCTTTCCGTAGACGGGCTTTGGTTATGTTTAGGGTTAAGGTTAGGGTTAACTGCCTGGAAGGCGCCGTTGGAGGCAAAAAAACACCATTGAGCCTATTTCTCCCAGTACCAGGCATATGCCATCTGTTACAGGGAAATGTGTGAATGCGTGTCGTTATTTCATTGTAAATACTGTTTCAAAATGTGTTTTCTTATAACTGCTGTTCAACATGAGTTTACCCGACAGGATTGAGCGCATAACTGCAGCATTGTCAGTGCCATCTTCTGTCATTTTAGCCTCAAGGGAGCATCTGTCTCACCCCCTCACCCTTTTTTCTCTCACCTACTGCAGTAATATTGGAAAAACAGATCCGAATCCCCCGCTCTTTGTCAGTCAAAGCTGCCAGCGTTCTCAAGGGATTCCTCAACAAGGTAAGAAGGGGTCAGACAGGCCTGGATCAATCTAAAAACAGTGTTGGCTCCTGCTGGGCCCTGAGAATGACATTATTATGGCCTTAGCGGGAGTCAGCTGTCATATCTCACTGTCTTGCATTCTTCTTTTTTCCACCCACCATTGTGTCTCATTGTGGCTCTTGCACCTTTTCACCTATCCATAATTAAAAAAAAAATTGCCCGTCATCTGACTTTTTGTCCGTCTCCTCCAACATCATCTCATACGGTCTCTCACCCTTTAATTCACCCTCACTCCCACAGGATCCCAAGGAGCGTCTAGGCTGCCACCCTCAGACAGGCTTTGCCGACATCATGGGCCATCCATTCTTTCGAAACGTCGACTGGGACCTTGTGAGTCACTCACTCTTTTCACATACTATTCTCTCCATGTTTCTCTCTCTACGACTTAAGCACGGTTTTAATCATAATTTCAAAAGAAGGAAGTCAGTACAGGTGAATGCCGGTTGTCAAATAGGTCAAAATTAGAGATGTACCGATAGACCGGCCGGTGACCGGAATTGGCCATTTTTCACGTGCTCGGCCATGACCAGTAGGTCAGTCTGACATATGCCGATTTCATGCCGGTCAATGCTACTATTTAACTGACAACATAGGACTGACAACAGCAGATAGGCTGACGGATTGACCACGGTGGGAAGCCAGAGATAGAAAGGAAATGAGTGGAGACGGATCCCTGACTGACAGAGGCTCAAAGACAGAAGAGCAGAAATGTTGGGTTACAGATTACAGAGTACATTTCCTTTTCATTTGTCTGACCGAGAAATCATTTAATCCATCAGATTGTGAAACAACTATTCATTGTCATTAGGAAGGCATTCATGAATCTAATTCCATTTTCTTTGTTAAGGAATTGTTTTATTCTAACTTCTTTGTGAACTAATCTGAGAAGTTGCTATTACTTTCTCTTAACCTGGTTTGTAGTCTTGGTCATTGAGAATTGCATTTGTTTGAATACCTCCTTAAATCTTTCTGTGACTGGTGTTTGTGTAATTTGTGTATATTGTTTATTCTTTAAAACTACAGTATGTGAGTGTAATTATGAATGTGGAGCAGGGTGTTGGAAATGAACATCTGAGGGTCTTTATTAACAATAAAAACACAATATTGAATTTACAATTGCATGATAAAAATCCACACATTGAGAAGCTGAAAATATTTTAAATTTGTACTTGATAAATGACTAAACAATTTATCAGTTATCAAAATAGTTGGACATACATTGACTTGTTGACTAATCGTTTAAACGGAAATTTTATGAACGAAAAATTTAACACAGAAAATCTATTGCCAGTTGCACACAGGTACAGAGGCTTGCAAAAGTATTCATACCCCTTGAAACTTAAATGTATTTTATTGGGATTTTATGTGATACACCGACACAAAGTGGCACATAATTGTCAAGTGGAAGGAAATGATACATGGTTTTCAAATGGTTTTACAAATAAAAAACTGAAAAGTGTGGCATGCAAAAGTATTCATCCCCCCTGAGTCAGTACTAAAGTAGAACCACCTTTCGCTGCAATTACAGCTGCAAGTCTTTTGGGGTATGTCTCTACCAGCTTTGCACATTGAGTTGACATTTATAAAAAAAAAAAAAAAATATTGACTGCCTGTCATGGATTTAAAGAGATAAATCGAAGGAAGATCCTCTTAAAAATGCCAGCAACACCATCGGGGGATCTTGTGCTCTCACATCATCTCTCTGCAATATAAAGAACCCAGACTCTCTCTTGCTCCCTTCCCTTTCCTCCTTGCCTCCTGCCTCTCCTCCTCCATCGCCTCCTCATTTCCTCTCCCATGCTGCTCCCCAGTTCCAGTTTTATAGGTTATAGAGGAGACAGAGATTCTCAATTGGATTTAGGTCTGGACTTTGACTGGGCCATTCTAACACATGAATATGCCTTGATCTAAACCATTCCATTGTAGCTCTGGCTGTATGTTTAGGGCCGTTGTCCTGCTAGAAGGTGAACCACCGCCCCAGTCTCAAGTCTTTTGCAGACTCTTAACAGGTTTCTTCTAAGATTGCCCTGTATTTGGCTCCATCCGTCTTCTCATCAACTCCAGCTTCCCTGTCCCTGCTGAAGAAAAGCGTCCCCACAGCATGATGCTGCCACCACCATGTTTCACAGTCGGGATGGTGTGTTCAGGGTGATGTGCAGTGTTAATTTTCCGCACATAGCATTTTGCATTTAGGCCAAAAACTTCAATTTTGGTCTCATCTGACCAGAGCGCCTTCCTCCACATGTGTGCTGTGTCCCCCACATGGCTTGTGGCAAACTGCAAACAGGACTTCTTATGGCTTTGTTTCAACAATGGCTTTCTTCTTGCCACTCTTCCATAAAGGCCCAATTTGTGGAGTGCACGACTAATAGTTGTCTGTGGACACATTCTCCCACCTGAGCTGCGGATCTCTGCAACTCCTCCAGAGTTACCATGGGCCTCTTGGCTACTTCTCTGATCAATGCTCTCCTTGCCCGGCCTGTCAGTTTAGGTGGACGGCCATGTCTTGGTAGGTTTGCAGTTGTGCCATACTCTGTCCATTTTCGGATGATGGATTGAACAATGCTCCGTGAGATGTTCAAAGCTTGGGATATTTTTTTATAACCTAACCCTGCTTTAAACTTCTCCACAACTTTATCCCTGACCTGTCTGGTATGTTCCTTGGGCTTCATGATGCTGTTTGTTCACTAATGTTCACTCTAACAAACCTCTGAGAGGCCTTCACAGAACAGCTGTATTTATACTGAGATTAGATTACACACAGGTGGACTCTATTTACTAATTAGGTGACTTCTGAAGGCTGGAAGGGGCTGAATACTTTTGCACGCCACACTTTGCAGTTTTTTTATTTGTAAAAAAAAAATTGAAAACCATGTATCATTTTCCTTCCACGTCACAATTATGTGCCGCTTCGTGTTGGTCTATCGCATAAAATCCCAATGAAATACATTTACATTTGTGGTTGTAAAGTGATAAAATGTGGAAAAGTTCAAGGGGTATGAACTAGAGATGGTCCGATACCATTTTTTGCTTCCCGATACGGATTCTGATACCTGAACTTGCGTATCGGCCGATACCGAGTACTGATCCGATACCAATGTGTCATCAACGTGTACTACTATCCCTGTATGGATGTGATATGATTTCTATCTTTGTTGTCGCTCTGGCTCAGGTTAAACTCTTTGTGAAACATGAACAAACACAAACCATGAATGCCACAGAACTTTCTTTTATTATCCAGTTATAACGGAAAAAGAACAAACTACTTTAACGTAGATTTTCTTTAGGGTTTTATTACGTGGTATCAGATCAATGCATAAACTCCAGTACTTCCCGATACCAATACCAGCGTTTTAGGCAGTATCGGAGGCAATACTGATACTTTTGCAAGCCTCTGTAAAAGCTGAAAACGTAATTAAAGCGTAACTCTCGCCAAAATGCAACCTAGTACCCAAGTCAAACTTTTGTTTTAAAAGCATAATTAGGACGGAAACGCCACTTAAGATTTACCTTTATTTTCGGTCAAATGGCCTTTTGAATGGGAGTGCTAGGGGCACTACTATGATAGCATCAAAATCACTATTTTTAAAACCCTAAGAAGGCTCGACACAACATGAAACTTTGCTCGAAGTTACACCAGGGGCTCTACACATGAACTTGAGCATTGAAAACATTGTTTGTGTACAGAGTTTACTAAAAGTTTTGAACAACTCACTGTAGCTGTTGTTTTTCCCGGTCGCCGTCCATCTCGCAAGTCAAAAATATCGAGGGAGGAGAGTAAAGATGGAAAGCTCCTAAAGCTTAGTCCATATAAATGCACGGATAATTTATTGTTTTGTCGTTAGTGAAAAACAATATTGATTTTGTAGTTGAAAAAGGAGCCTCGTATAAGAATGACATTTCCTCCTCCTATGGAGTCGGTTCATTCGCATTCGGAGATCGACTATTTTTGACTGAGAAAATGGCGGATAGCGTAAACGACAACTGGAGTTCATGTGTAGAGCCCCTGGTGATACTTCGAGCAAAGTTTCATGTTGTGTCGAGCCTTCTTAGTGTTTTAAAAATAGTGATTTTTGATGCTATCATTCATTGTAGTGCCCCTAGCTCTCCAATTGAAAAGGCCATTTGACCGAAAAACGAAAATACAGTCAATCTTAAAAGTGGCGTTTACGTCCTAAATATGCTTTTAAACGAAGGTTTGACTCGGGAACATTCACAAAAAGACCCTAGGTTGCATTTTGGCGAGAGTTACGCTTTAACCAAAACTGCTAAAAATGAAAAATTACATTTCCTCTTTGGCTTAAGACTGACACCGGTTGAATTTAATATTTTGCTGCATTTTGCTCTGATAAGCTAGAAAGCCAGTTTATTTAAAAATACATGCATAAATAAATAAAAGAAAAACAAAACGTTCGCCATCTGTCTTATTTTTTTAGGGATAAGTATGTGTGTGCAGGCCCAGGGGTTAACATTTTTAACAAATTTATAATCATGATTATTTTTGTATAATTCAAACTGAGGGAAATGGAATTTTAAAAAGTTATGTTGTTCCGTCCATCTTTTATTTTTATGTTTTTTTAATGAACTCAATTGAACTGGCAGCTTTATGGTTCAGTTCCAAATATTCAAACTTCTTTATTTTTATAGATAGATATAGATTGCCAAAAGTCTTCAAAGAAAAGCAAACTGTACACGTGTAAATGATCAGGCAGGTTTTAATCTCTGCTTAGACAGACGGATATTACCTTCACAAATGAACAGAGACATGCACTCGTGGAGGGACGGACAGACAGAGACAGACACATACAAACGGACAGACACACACACACACACACACACACACACACACACACACACACACACACACACACACACACACACACACACACAGAGAGACAGACAGACAGACAGACAGACACACACACACACACACACACACACACACACAGAGACAGACAGACACAGACACACACACACAGAGACAGACAGACACACAGCTCGCCAGGGATCATCATGACCTCTTTTCCCTGTTTGGTCTGGAGCAGGGACCCAGCAGTCGGTCAGAGTGTCAGTTTACACCCCTCCCTCCCCCGTCACTCACACACACACACACACACACACGCAAATGCACACGCAAATGCGCACACACACACACACACACACACACACACACACACACACACACACACACACACCAGTTTGCCCTGCAGTACACCTATTGGCCTGCAGGGGGAGCATTCTTACAGACAGTAGTATAACAGTTGAGAGACAGATGAGGCACTACGAGTTACCTCTACAGTGTGATCAATAATGTAATCAGAGGCGCTGGGTACAAGTGCCTCATCAAGGTTTTTTTTTTTTTTTAACAGAATTTTATTGGTTTGAAACAAGAGTTATAGATTTTGCCATTATATCAATAGCACACTGATAGAAATGGAGAAAATACAAAACATAGTAAAATTTTATTATAAAATATATAAAATAAAATGGTGCATTCTAAACAGAGAAATCTCCCAACTGACCGCCACCCTCCCTCACCTTGACATTACGCACAGAAGCTGTTCTCCATATTGTCCTGCATACAGACACATTATTGATTAGTGTAGCCTTGTAATAGCCACATCAACTTTAACATTTCACAATAGTACATAGTGATATATAACGTAAAATTCAGTTGAGTCAAAACACTAAAACATAGCAGTAAGGAAGCAACAGCATAGAAGAGAGAGTTTATTCTGGATAGGCGATTGCAAGGCGCGTTGGCCCCCAGGCAAGTAGTCAAGCAATGGAGACCATTTTTCAGTAAAGGACAGCTCATTACCCTTCAGAACTGCAGCGACCCTTTCATGAGGGAGGACCCTGAATATCCAGGCTAGATTAGTTTGACTATCACTCTCGGGCTGCAACTAACGATTATTTACATTATTAATTAATCTGCTGTATGTTTTCTCAATTAATTCATTAATCATATAGTCTTCAAAATATCAAAGAAAACATATACCATCACAGTTTTCCAGAACAGTATATGATGTCTTCAAATTGCATTCAAATTCCAAGGAGTTTTCATTGACTAAGATATAGGAAAAGGAAAAAGCAGCAAATGCCTACTTTTGAGAAACTGGAACCAAAATTCTTTTGGGACATTTTTACTTGAAAAATTATAAAATCGATTATCGAAATACTTGCAGATGAATTGTCTTTTATCGACAATTGTCAATATTACTTTACAGTTTAAATATAGCTTTAGTGAGTAAATGTGTTTCTAATGTCAGTAAAGGCAGATTAAGTTGTTGTGTTCTCACCTGATTCCCGTGTTGTTATTTCAGCTGGAGCAGAAGCAGGTGGTCCCTCCTTTCAAGCCCAACATCTCAGGGGAATTTGGACTGGACAACTTTGACGCCCAGTTCACCAACGAGCCCATCCAGCTCACGCCTGATGATGAGTGAGTCCCCATTTATTATTTTTTTTTTTTCCCCTTATTAAAATTAATATAACATGTCATTTTCACTTGATAAAAATAACTTTTTCTTATTCTAGTGATGTGGTCAAGAAGATCGACCAGTCTGAGTTTGAAGGATTTGAGTACATCAACCCACTCCTGATGTCAGCGGAGGAGTGTGTGTGAGGGAACGTGAAGTCTGTGCTCATACACCACACACACACACACACACACACACACACACAAACACACACACACAATCATGCACGTATTACGTGGCGTCTCAGTGTCTTCAAGCTGCATGGTTACGAGACAACCCGGCGACATCAACCTTCTGTCCGAGGGCCGCACATGCACAGCAGAACGCTTTTTTTTGCCAAAACCAGTCTCACACAATGCCGTTTATAACCACTTGCCCTTAAGCCTACCTTCTTTTTTAATTATTTTTATATCATGTAAATCTGCACTGATATCGATTTTCTCATCGGGGTCTCTATCGGGAGCCAACGAGGCTACAGAGTCCTTAAAGGTTGCTGTACACGGGCAGGGGATGAGGCACAGCCCCTGACAGATTGACTGAACATCCTCTCCTTCCAGCTGGTCGGGTGTTTTCAATGCTTATTTTATTTGTATATATATATGAATCTACTATAAATGTTAGACAAGGCCTTTTCAGCTTCAAGCCACAGTCGGACAAAACTGACAACTTTATCATAGTCATTTTGGATTTAGCTTTGTTGCAACACCCCGTCAGTAGAGGAAAGAAGAATCATAACACTAGCCTTTTAAAAAAAAAAAAAAAAAAAAAGATAAAAATCTATATATATTTTTTTTAATTTAACAACATCATTATAGATGTTGTTCTAATGTGTTACCAGTCCAGCCTGAGTATCAGAACCTAAAAGGTTCAGGCTTTGTTGTTTAGATGAATACACAACATCTGGAAAACAGAAGGTGTCTGCTTCAAGTCCCATCTTCCCAGAATGAAGGAACGTATACAGCAGCATCACACAACACTAATGAGTTAATACTATTAAACTGTGAATTAAAGTGTTCGCTATGCAGGGAAATGGGCTGGAAGAGAAGCACATCATACCTGAATGCTGGAGCACAGGTCAAATTTTGCTGTGCTTGAAATATACACAGGACCAAAAAAAATAAATGTCTGGCTGGTATGAATTAAAAGGTACAGTATACATAAGGAAGATGTGCTGTCCCATTTATATATATATATTTTTTTCCTCCTGTTTAATACTATGCCTTTTCTGAAACGCCATCTTTTTTTGGTACTTTCTCCATTCCATGTATGTCTTTCGTTGTAAATCAAAATACGCAGTGATTGTTAAAATGAGAGCTTGTTCAGAAGTCCAAAGCCTCAACGCAGTACCTACTGTTAACTGTGTCTGCTGTGCTCCATTTTTATTGTATCTATCATAACCTGAATTAGATATTTTGTAAAACTGCTAAAAAGCATATAAAGTAAAGGCTCTATAGAGCAGCTCTCTACCCACTGACTGTAACGACACTAAGTGATGGTGCATGAACCTCCAGACTCTCATCCAGTCAAAGCTTCTCTCTACTTGGAAAATGTTTTTGGATACCATGGTGACCGGAGGAACTCATTCATCTGTTACGCTTGTTACTTTATCTTTTTTGTGAATCCGATTTTTAATTTTGAATCTCTTTTTTTCTTTTTTTTTTTATCACTACATTGATTCCAAAATGTTACTGGGTGAACACAATGGGAACTTTTGTTGTTTGTTGTATTTGTTGTGTTGGGGATGTTTACCACCCAGAGGACTCTGCTGACATTTATTATTAGTGTGCGAGGATAAAACACAGACAGTAAAATAAACATTTTATTTCTCTTGTGGTAATATGTGCTCGTGTCAGTGTGGGTCTGTCATTCATTTAAAGGAGCGCTCCACCCTTTTTTTTTTTTTTTTTTTACACAAGTCAGTTAATCGTTATTAAGGAGTGCTGTTCATATGAAAACGGCTGTATAACGTCTGCTGTGGCTCTGGAGGACCTTTGTCAATTCAGAAAATAACCCTGATGATGTCATAGTGATATCATCAGGGTCTTGAGTTAGACTTACTTTTTTTTTTTTTTTTTTTTTTTTTTTTTACAGATAACCTGTCCTATAAACTGGGGCCATGAATTTTTATTTTTTATACTTATTTTCTCACTATAAAATATATACACATCGTAGGAATGCATGAACAACATATGTAATCAAATGTAAATTAATGTTGACTCCTGCACTCCTGCAATAAAATATTGAAAAAAAAAAAGTTTTAACCTGTCTCTCACAAGTCCTGCAGCATTATGCAAGTTCAATTCTCAATTACTAGTGTATCCATTTAATGTTAAAGTAAATGTTTTCATATCTTGAATGAGTAGAATTTACTCATGTTCAGTAAATTACATTTTCTAATTTTATAAAAACCTGATAGAGACCTTTTTTTTTTTTTTATAGTGAAAAAGTGGGTATTTTCCATTCATTGTAGGCAGACAGAACGCAACTGTTAATGGAAATTACATGAATGAAACTAAACCTTTATATCTTTGAACAAAATGGAAATTTCCTGGAAGAGATCCTGTTTAGTGTATTTCCTGTTTGAGGAAAGAAATAATGGGGTGCAATGTTTTGTCATGTTAAATCTCACCTTTCTAAGTTTTAGAACTTGAATTTAACTTGCAGTGTGAAGTAACACCAGTGATGTTGTAATGTAATGTAATGTCAGAGGATCACCAGAGTCATTCAGATTCATTCTCTAGCTGTATAAAATTTCACAGCAATGCATCTGGTAGTTGTCAAGGCATTTCACACAAACAAAAAAATCAACCTTATGGTGGTCTGAAGATCCCCCAAATCAGTATGCTTTATCCTCTGGGGCATCATGAATATCTGCACGGATTTTCACGATAGTCAACATAATTGTTGAGGTATTTCAGTCTGGACCAACTGACTGACAGACCGACGTTGCCATTCATCGTGCCACGCTAATGACTTACTTGACTTAAACCCTTTCTCTTCTAGTTGAGCACAGGTCATCCACAATTCTTCTCCAGCACTCTCCGTTTGGGCCGCTTTCTCTAGTTCCATTAATGTTTACTTGTTCTGTAAGGAACACCTTTGGACCCAAAACCCTGACGTCGTAGATTCATTGTGGTTGTTTACGTAATCATTGTTATCTGAGTGGGGGAATGGCCCACCCAGCTTCACTAGAGCCCCGTTGGCCCACACGTTTCCAGGTTATTTCATAACAGGCTTTCATGGCAACCATAGCAGCCTGGGCAGAAAACTGCCCCCCATACGTTGCTGTTTTTTTTTTACTTTGCCTGTGATCATGCAAACACTATCAAGTATCATACTCGTGCTATCAAGCTTGTGATGGTTTTACTGCTGAGTCCAGACCTGGGATCTCAGACCCACATGGGCGTCTGGAGAGAAGGGAATTAGGCTTGAGTCGTTAAGCTTGAGCTTTTCAACTCCAGCTGCTTGTGTCTGCACTGCTCTCGGTTTAGAAGGCCCTCGGCGTACCCGGGTGTTAAAAGGTCATTGACACTATTGCCCTCCCCTCTGCCCCTCACGCAGTGCTGAGAGGTGAAAAAAAGGGTCATGGAAATGATGTGTCAGAAATAATAAAAACAGATTGATTTGTGTGCTGCAATAAGTTGCACAATGGTAGATATAAAGCCATTGTGTGAGGCTTATTTCACATCCTGCTCCACTAAACCACTGTAGATTGTCTCAACTGAACCAGGTTTTGTGGAAAATGTACTCCACTTGTACTACTACACAAGACAATTACAGCATTGCTGCACGCAGGACGAGGATAAATGTCTGCATAGTTCTGTGTTCCCATGATGGTATGTTTGACATTGTTCCTGTGCCCTCTCCAGTGGAGAACGGGGGTACGCCTCCCCCAGGCACTGTGGCTCCACATCACCCTGTGGAAGACACAGGGAACACTAACCTTGTATAATTAATGATGTAAAACAGAGGAGGATCTGAAAAAACATGCTGTTTTAATTGCTCTTATCTTGTTGAGTGTTTTATTCCATTCCTGAAGGGATTAATTAAGCAGCAGAATAAACATACTTAAAATTAATACCTAAATGCAATCCCTTAGTAAAACACACACTACAACTTAAGGTGAATAGTGTTCTACTTGGTGCGGTCTCCATGCAATCACACTACATTTACTGGTGCTCTGGACTGTAGTACTAAGGTAATGAGTTGTTTTTCAGCATCTATAGTTAAATGTACTTGTACCACCCTCCTGTAAGGTAACTTCAAATTGGTGTGTGCTACTAAAGTGATTGTAATTGTATAGTGAAGGCATCTTGAGATATAAAACATGTGTTTCATTAAGAGACACTTGAAATGATTCCTCATGACCATCACTTCAGAAACACCGAAATACTGTATATGAATGAATGGGACTTACAAGTAGAATAATGGAGGAACCCTGCTGCATGTCAAATAAACCAGCAGGATTTATAGTAGAATTATCTCGCTTTAAAACAAAAGAAGCTATATGTACCACTGATTATACAAAATAAAAATGTCAAGACTGACCTTGAATTAGTAGTGCAATCACAGTTACAAATGTGTGTTATGTCATGTTGAACAGCGCTTGGAAATCCCCTGTATGATGTATATGTTTGTCACATTTATGTTTTTCAGTGTGGTTTCAACTGCCGATGGTTTTGTTTTTGTTCTTTTGGCATATGTTGTATTTTTGCAAGACTACCAGTATTACTATACAGTATTAAAGGATAAGTTCATATTTTTTTCAATCTATATTAATTCATACATTTCCCACATGCCATATGTATGTTGAAGTATGGGGGTCATTTTTCTGCATTAAGTACTTTTAATTTTATGTATTGAGTACAGCTGATTATACTTACATAACATTTTTAAGGCAGATGTTATACTTGTAATGGAGTATTTTTACTATGTGGTATTAATACTTTTACTTAAGTAAATGATCTGAATACTACCTTCACCACCTGTAGTCACTCCTCTCCATACTGGTTGTGAAGCAATCCAATTTTAGCCCACCTCCAATGTCAGTATAAAATGAAATTCTCAGGTGAACACCACTGTATTCAATTGCCAGTTTATCAAATCAGAGACACACATACACAGAGAGGAGAACATTAGCTGAATGTCCAACCTAAACTGTGACACCTTCAGACTATGTGGTGAAGGTGTGTGACCTCAGGCCAGCACTTCAGCTAGCATAATTACCCCAAATTACAGATACATCTACTGAACAACTCAGGATGTGTTTCAGTATCACCCATTGATTGCAGACAGGATGTATGAAAATGACTGTGAGGTGTCTGCCCCCAGGCTCCACTTAGTACTAAGTCCAATAACAGTTAGACAGAGTCTTGGCTATTATATAATAGAAAAGCTTATCAATGAGCTAGTCTGTTACACTCTGTCTGTGAATCCCAGCTCTTTCAAAATCACACTCCACGCTACCTCATCTTTAAGCTTATTGCTTTACTCCTAATGAACAATCAGTGCTGGTCACAATATGGCAGATATGAGATTAATTTACTCCCGCCGCAGTACACAGAGTGATGTTATTACAAGAAAATCAATGTCCCTGTTGTTCTCTGGGGCTGGACAGGGTGTACGCACATCTGCTCTCATAATACAACTGCTGACCTTGCTGTCAGAGTGAGCCAGAGAGAGGCTGCAGCGAAACGGCCGACGGTGTTGTTTATCAAGGTTTTATCAAGCCTCTCTGCTCTCACAGATGTGTGACATCATACTGTGGGTCAGTCAGTCAGCCAGCCAGGGTGTACTACAGCTGAAAAAAAAAAAAACATATGTAGACAGAGCATGATAACCTTTAAAGATTAAAATTCCTGCCAAGAACATGATAGTTCAGACTCAAGAGTAAACAGTTGCTAAAGGAATTCAACCTCCTTCAAATGAAAATATATTAGCTATAATTCATAAAAATTCCTTGTGTTCAGATTTCATTAACTCCGATCATCACTAAAGGCACAATAGACCTGAATATGGCTGAATGACCTCTTGACCTTTTGCAGAGGATAGGTCCATAAAAAGAGTGTGGGGGAGGTGTGGGAGACAAGTAACCCATTTGCCCAGTGAGTTTGTCCTCTCTTATCCTCTCATTTTTACAAACTTGATGGAAAGCCAACAAGAGAGATAAGGCTTTCTATGTCATTTCATGCCAGGGAAGGCTATGTCAATAAAACTGTCCAACAACCTGATTCAAGCCAAAGGCACACAAAGATTAAAGAAGAATCTCTAAAACGAATAGATATTACTGGGAATACTACCTAAAAAAAAAAAATTATATATATATATAAAAAAAAAAAATTATATATATATATAATTTTTTTTTTTTTAGGTAGTATTCCCATATATATATATATATATATATATATATATATATATATATATATATATATATATATATATATATATATGGGGGAAATCATGCTGAAAATAGTTCACGTTCGCAGTTTACAAATTAAATGTTCTCCTTAAGATAAGCTCCTTTATTGAAAAACAAATGTGCAAAGAGCTACTATAGTGAGGACCGAATTCTGGACCTTAAGGCCCTCCAAAAGTCCCCGAACCCCATTTGTGGCATCCACTGACTGCCTGTTGTTGACGTCTATCTCCAGCTCTCTGCTCACTGCTGGAGGAACAAATCTCCCAGGCTGTGTGAGACAAACAGACAGGCAGGCAGACAGACGAGAGACACCCCCGCATAGTTTCCGTCAGCAGGGTGACGTCTCCGCCTCTCAGCCCGTGTGCAGAGTGACGTTGCGGGGCTGTAGTGGAGCCTCTAGCTGCATCTTGTTGACGGTCCGCCAGGCTTTTCCAGTACTGAGAAGACCCCGCGCGAGTGAGGACGACTGACACAGGCAGCGTTTTCAGGCAAGTGTTACTCGATTAAAAACAGATGGAGCTTTTAAATGGGCTTTTTTAAACAGTGTTGATTTGTCAATAGCGGATCACAGCGCATGAGAAGGTTGAGTTTGAATTCCTGTATTCAGCCGACGGATTGTGTCCGAAGCTAACCTGGTTGCCTGCTGTATCGCTCTCTATCTAGGGGTTAGCCTGCTGTAATGTTAGCGCTTTCGGTCCTCTCGGCTAGCCAGCGTTATCGCTTACTATGTCAGGTTAAACTGCCTTAATATTATAGTGGGTTCTCCTACTCAGTCGCGACGGACACTGTCGTTTATCACTCTGTGTGTGCTGGGTGAGCAGTCTGATTTGTTTTCGCTCTCATTGCTGATGTGTACTGGGTTAAGTTAGACTGTCTGTGCTCTTGAGAGCCATGTTAGCCTGCTTCATAGCCCTCTATGCTGGTGAGACTGCTTTATAGCCGACTGTACGCGGGGTAACGTTAAGCCGGGGGAGCTAACGTTAAGTTAGCTAGCTAGCGCAAAGTGATGAGCCTTTTAAAGACAAGATTTCTCAATTGATTTCCAGACGAATACTCATATTTTTACGCTTTCACTTTTCGTACATGTTTTGTGGTCAAGACATTTATTTATGATTTAAAATAATGCGACACAAAATGCGTAATATTGAATGTGTTTTGGGTTATTTCAAGCGATTTGATGTTGGATGTATCGGAACAGGCACGTTAACGTTACCTGTGTCTTTAACGTTAACACACGGGGAAAGCTGCGGTTGTAACCCCCACCGTGCCCTCACCAAGTCGGTGTGTGCGTAACGCTGGATCGAGGTGCCTTCCCAGACCAGACTGTAGACAGTGAATGTCATTATCAGCGCTGTCTGCATACCAGTGCCGTCGTGGCGAGCCAACAGAAGAGGCGAGGTACAGTTTGCAGACTGGAGAGAGGAGGAGGGGGATGGAGCAGAGCATTATTATACGCGGTGTCCTTGCAGCAGCAAAAAGGATAACAGTAGTGGAGGTGACATTAAGAAATATTTCCTAATAACGTTAGCCAATGGCTGTGAGGTTGTTTGAGAAATACCACCGTTGTCATTGACCGAAGCATTTCGGGTGTTGTGACTTCTGACATAAATAAACCGATCTGGTTTGAGGTTTTTGCAGCTAAACGGGAGTCCCGTGCAGGCTGGAGTAGAAGCTGCTACCTCCCCGTAGAGTAGACCATCATTTATTGGTCATTGATCTGATTTTGCAGTTTCTTTCTCAATCGGCCCACGGTGATATTTGCCATTAACAACGCCCACAAACATCAACCCGCTTTGGAATTGAGCTCGAGGCTTACATCGCCGCAGCATTTCAGTCGGTGGAAAAAAACGATGGGATGCTGACATTTGCAAAAGCATGCACCGTGGTCAATTAACCGAACGTGCGTTTTTGCCTTTCTGACAAGCCGAAATCCCCAATTAGTGTAGATAAAATCAAATGCATTTCAGACAACAAAAATTGCGCAAATACAGTAAATGTTGCATTTTCAAACTGAAACACCGTCTCTTGGTGTCATATTGCAGTAGTAGCCATTGACATCTAGATTACGTATTAAATTGGGGATACCAGCTAAGTGTTGTTTACCTTATTACAGTCAATTTAGTAATTCCGCAGTAAGCCTGAGAGTGAAAAGGGGAAACACCGCTTTCCACACTGCTGAATGTCAAGCTGTGAAAGGCATGAAAGAAGGGGGCGACTGCTGTTAACGCTTTTATCAATTGTTTTTCATGGAGTTGATGGGGTCAGCGTGGGGTAAGCAGACCTAGGGGAAGACACAATATGGTTGGGAAGGGCACTTTCATTTGCTAAGTGAAATGTTTTTGACCATTGTATCAGACTTACATTAGCAATGTAATGGGAGAGGGGCTGGGTGTTGGGGAACTTCACTTGGATAGTTATGTCTGGTCAACTGGTTTTGCTTGTTAACATTCTCACTTGGGGCTGGGAAGTTTGTTTCAACATCTTTGGTGAAAACCTAGATGCAAATTTCCCCTGGGGTTCAATTACAAGGGCTGAGAAAGTCTTGTGGTTGTGTTAAGTATGGTAATGGCCATTTGGTTTAGTGAGCAGCCATTGACCTCTTCAGCCCCCAGCTGGAACAGTGGCCATAAACATTTTAAACTCTATGTGGATAATTCATGCTAAGCTAATTTTTTTTTTTTGTGAGACCATTTTCAGTTTGTTTACTAATCTACAGGAAATACATTGATTAGTTGTAGTTTAGATTTTTTTTTGCTGCTTTTCTGTTTTCTAAATTTCTGTTTTTTTCATACACAGGAAGCGGATCAGAACATAAAAAACTTCAGTCACCATCATGCATGTGTCTAACTACCAGAAGATTTGTGTCAATTGAAAAGACTTAAGGAGAGAAAAAGTCTACGAATACGAGAACTCAGTCAGCAGACAGAAACAACAGTAACCCAGTGCTTAGACATGGCCGGCACCCAGACCAGTTTGAAAACCCCTTTCAAAGACTTCACCTCATTCAAGGGCAACATGAAACGGCTGTATAGAGAGCGACTTGAAGACGCGCCCATTAAGAAGCGAGTGATGGCAGAGATCAACCTGAAGCGTCGCAGCTTGGATTCCCTCCCCAAAACTCCCAAGGTAAAGAGGGAGCAGATCGAGGATCGGTGCCACGACTCTGACATGGATGTGGAGGGCCGGGCTGAACTGCACATGGTGAGCTCCGCTAAAGCCCTGGACCTGAGCCCTGGGCTCAAACACACACTAGCCCAGTTCACCCTCAGCAGCCAGAGTTCCCTCGGGGGCCCAGCTGCCTTCTCAGCCCGAACCAGCCACGAGCATTCCCCGGCAGGCATGCCCCCCCTGCCCTCCCCTCCTGTTCTGGGAGGGGGCCCTCTGCTGGTTCCCTGTGACAGCTCCACTGAACTCACCCACTCGCTGCTGGAAGGAGAGTCTATCTCCTGCTTCATCGTTGGGGGAGAGAAGCGGCTTTGCCTGCCCCAGGTGCTCAACTCTGTGCTCCGTGACTACTCGCTACAGCAGATCAACACTGTGTGCGACGAGCTCTATGTCTACTGCTCGCGTTGCGATGCTGAGCAGCTGCACATCCTCAAGGTGCTGGGCATTCTGCCGTTCAACGCACCTTCCTGTGGCCTCATTACACTGACGGATGCGCAACGGTTGTGCAACGCTCTGCTGCGTCCTGGGGCAGTTTTGCCTGCCGACCCCAGCGGTAAGCTGTCGACCCAGGGCCTGCTGAAGGAGAGTGAAGCCAGTTTCCAGGTGGAGCACCAGTGTTTGGGGAAATGCCAGGGTCTCTTTGTGCCCCAGTTCTACACCCAGCCTGAGGCGCCCTGCATCCAGTGCGTTGAGTGCCAGTTGCTCTTTTCACCACAGAAGTTTGTCATGCATTCACACAAGTCACCTGATAAGAGGACCTGCCACTGGGGCTTTGACTCAGCCAAGTGGCCCTGCTACCTGCAGCTTGCCAGGAAGTACCAAGGCATGCCTGAGGAGCCAAAGCTCAAGCAGCTCCTGGACGAGGTCAAAGAGAAGTTCCACTACCAGCACAAGAGGTCGCTAGACAAAGTAAGTGCACTTCTGAATGATACCTGTGTCTTTGTTTGTTTGCATGCATTAACATGGCATTCATCATCATTCTGGTAAGGAAGCCAATTAAAACAGTTTTATTATGTTAAATGGTTTTCCATAGTCTGTGTATTCAGCAGGTTTTCTAGACTACATTACAGCTGGTATTTTCTTAAACCTGTGTTGACCTAGTATGTGTTAAAGCGACCTGGGACTGGTGGTGACATCTGCCTGGCCAGGTCTAATCAGACAAGTAAGGCCAGCTGGCCACAGCTGAAGGGGAGTGCATCATTTGCCCCCTCAGGTCCCCTGGAGGTCACTGGGAATGTCACTGAACAAAAGGCCAACATAGGAGACTCAGGAAGGGCCTTTTAACCCCTATATACAACAATTATGTTAGCAGTTAATTGTTGGACCTGTTATCTAACTGTAAAATATGCCAGTTTCTAGTTTGCCCAAGTTAACTGGAGTTTGTATTTTAGCAAATTCCTACACAATTTACGAAAACAGAATGCAAACTAAGACATTTTTGTATGGTTAGACAATATAGGGCTTCTATTTAGATAATTGATTCATAAATCCTTTTTAAGAGTTGCTCAGCAACAAGGACAAAATTACGGGTACATCATTAGTGACCCTGTTACCTCCAGGCAAACCTGAAAGTAAAATGGCTTCATTGATTTACCAGTAGTTATCACTGAAAGCCAGAATGCAGCAGAGTCTTCCAAATGATATTGCCAATTATTTTTGTTCTTGCTGTGTAAATCATGTCAATGCAGTTATCTAAACGACAAGGGCAGCAAGCCTGTTGAAAAGTCAGCATTCATTGGGGGGGGGGGGGGGGGGGGGAAAGCTCTAGATTGTTTCCCTGCCATTGACTGGTTTATGTCTAATGACCTCCCTCTGACCACAGTGGACTGCCCTTTTTGTATTGCTGTATGGGTACAAGTGGGTTTGTGTTTTTGTCCGTTTGGTGTGGTGTGTTACATCCAAGTCCACCAGTTTTTACCGGCTTTAACCAGCAAACGCACATTTTGAACAGAAAGGGGCTCTGCTACAACCCCTTGCTGGCAAGATTTATGTGTGATAGTAGTGCAGCAGGATAAATGAGTGTAGAGTAGGGAGATTGCAGTGTGTAATCACAATGTGTGTGCAGGTGTGAGTATGCACATTTCTGGAACACATTTTGTATTGTTGTTTTTGTACCTGAGATGGGGAAATGCCTTGCTTTTTTTCTCTGTCTGCCTGGGTAACTTGGTGTCTCAATGTGCCGGAAATACTGTCTGCTGTCTCGTCTAGCGTCTGGACCGCATTCCTGTCTCGCCTCTTCCTAATTGTCCTCCTTCTCTTCCTCCGCCTTGGTTTAAGGTATGCATCTTGGAAGACGTAGACATTCTTTCTAAAAGGCAGAGATGTTTTAATAGGAAACACACATACCAAAACAGCAACATACACAGACACATGTACAAAAAACATATGCTCAAGGTGGATAATGAGTCCTACAATCTGTGGTGTGTGTTTTTATGTGTGAGACATTGCCAACCTCAGTGTGTGTGTAATGAGCGGCTCACTGGAGGCTAGTATGACGCATCTTCGTCTCACACTTTGTCAGTCTCACTGGAGCCTCTCTGTCTCACCACAGTTTTAGGTGTTATCTTCTCTCTCAGGGGTCATTTCTCAGTCAATTGTTTTCCCTTTTTGTCTTTGTTGTTTTTGTTTTTTATATCTTGCAGCTATTGCTGAGCAGTATTGACTAGAGATAATATTCTGTTATTTGTGAGGGGTTGGCTTCATCAGAAATGGCAAATTAAAAGTGAAACTTCAGCTACTTTTGTGTTGGCAGAGACACACAAAGTCACAAATCTCCCAAATCCTGGAAAGACAGTTGCCTGTGAGTCTACAGGAAGCAGGTGATTTTAGCATTAAAAGAGGATGTCACTCCACCCCACACCTAAAGGGGATGTACGGGTGTACGAAAGGTCATTGGCCATAGAACGAGGTGACCTGGCTGTGTGTGTGTGTGTGTGTGTGTGTGTGTGTGTGTGTGTGTGTGTGTGTGTGTGTGTGTGTGTGTGTGTGTGTGTGTGTGTGTGTGTGTGTGTGTGTGTGTGTGTGTGTGTGTGTGTGTGTGTGTGTGTGTGTGTGTGTGTAGGAAGTGAGGCAGACGGACATGTCTCTCACCCTGAACATCCTCCAGGGTCTCTGTGTCCAGCCGCCTCTGCTGCACTGTGTGTGACTCATACTTTCCACATCCCAGTGGAAGTCCAGCCAGGCAGCTTATAGTCACACATGCTTTTTGGAAAGATGGCTCGCCTCAGTATGTTGGTCTAACCCCGACTGCAGATCCTTTTCCCAATGGCCCTTGTTTACACACAGTGTCAGTGTGCACATTTACAAGCAGTTCATAGTTTTACCGGAGAGCTCTGGGACCTCTAAAAGAGAAGAGACGCAAACAAGGGAGCTTTCTAGAAGATTTTTTCCCACATTCTCCAATGGCTAATGGTCCCATATCCTGTTAGGAGTGTTTGGTTTGAGAAGGTGCAGTTAAAAACTCCAGGACTTGCTCTCTATAAACGCTTTGTGCCTCAAGGCACTGCTACCCTGTCTACTGATCCCTGCTGTGTAAATAGTTTGCTAGACAGACGCCACCAACAGACAGCAACAAGCTTAAGAGTTACTTTAGTATCTGACAGACAATGACTTCATTTTGCCTTCAGGGGATGTGATGGACACTTGTACTTTCCACTGAGACAAGATCATGTCTGTCGTCATTTTTATTGGGTGATTTTTTTTATTTTTTTTTTTATCTCACAAGACAGGAAGTAACAGAAATTCCCATTGTTGATCATCATTTTGTTTATTTTGGCTGTGTGTTTACATGGCATGTCATCATGCATGTGGTGTATTACACAACATCTAAATGACAAAATCCCCAGTAGTAGTCGGTATTAGGTCAAGTTATATTTTAAGATGCAAAGATACACAAAGGTAATTATTACTGTCTATAATTTAAAACAACTGTAAAACTTTGGTCATTGGTTTTATTTACCAGAATCATTGACCTTTCTTAGTTTTTATGTCTAAAGTAGAAAAAATGTGCTGTTTTGAAGTAAGAAAACATTATATTTTAGACATATTTTCCCCACCCTAGCGAGCATAACCCCATGAGCATAGTGAACATAGCTGTCTGTTGCTTATGTGCCTCAGCCTTGTTTGTGGCGTTGTGTTGGACCAGAGTCAAAAGTGTCAGACGAAGAGAACAGCCTTTCTCTGTCTGTCTCGCTGGCTGGGCGGACACAGTGGCTGCGGCACAGACGGCAGACAGCTGCATCTCTCTGGCTTCCTCTATTTGCTATTTGGAAACCAGTGACTTCATTACCGCAGACCATTGCAGCTGCACTCTCTGGCTGTCTCCTGGGCTGCCTGTTCTGTCTGTCTGTCTGTCTGCTTGTCAGTCATTCTCTTGGGCATCTAATTAGATTTTGGCAGGCATGCTAATTGCTCACTGGGCTGCCTTTGCTATCTGTTCCTTCTTCCTCTACCTCCATCATGATTTTAATCTTTGATCTGCCTTCTTGGGTTCATGTCCTCACCCATCTTGACTTATGGCCTTCAGTGTGCTCCTCACTCTGCCATCCTTTGCTCACCATCATCCCTTTTCTTCTAACCCAGACGGTTCTGCTGTTGCCCACATGTATCTGTAAATAGTCAATACCCCCTGGGCCCCAATCAGTGGACAGTAACAAAATAAGCAGCCAAATGACCCAATAAGTTGATCGATATAAGCAATAAGACCACTTGTGTGTGTCTGCAAGGCGGATGAGAGGAAAGCCAGTGGCTATTGACTGGGTCTCTGACCTTGATGGATGTGGCGAGTTGTTGGGTGACACTGAATAGAGGAGGCGATGGACCAAGAGGGAGGCAGGAGGAAATGGAGGAAGAGTGAAATGAGGAGACTCAGTTACAGGGGCCGCAGCTGGTGTTGCATAACCTCCTGTCTGTGTTCAGACGTGCATCAGTTTCCCAAATTAACCTCACCTCTGCTTCTGCTGTCGCCTTCCTTAATTTTTGCAACTCAGACAGACTGCCAGACAGAAGTAGCGTCACACAGACACAAAAAGGGTATCTGTGGTCAGAAAACACACCACCCCTGGTGGAGGCACTTGAGCAAATGTGGTAAGGGCAGAGAATATAAGTAAAGAGTATGAAACAATGAAGATGAGAGGGTAAGGCCAAGACAGGTGGGTCTGGCTGTCGTCTCAGTCATAAACTGCGCTACACTTTGGTCGTCTTACATGAAACGGGCCGTGTCCACAGCCATTAGGTTGTTATAGGGAGCTTGGGCCCCAGCTCTTCTATTCACAAGTTGAAAATTAACCTCTCCAAGTCCTGAGCTGAACCACAAATCTAGCCTGGAACAGCCCTCTTGGTTAGCCAATCACATGCCGGCTAGCTCGCATTTCCCCAGCTCCAACTCTCTCCTTTGCCCCCCACCCCACCAAAATATTTATACACATATATATATATATATATATATATATATATATATATATATATATATATATATATATATATATATATATATATACACATATTTCTATGTCTGTTTGTGCATTTTCCAAAGAACAGTTATCCACTTATACTGAATGCACAGCCGCTTCTTTGAACGCCGGCCCAGAGTAACCTACAGTATATCACGCCTGTATGTAGTTTGGTGTGGGTGGCTACCAGTGTCCCCTGTGCACAACAGGCTGTGCCTTGGCCAGTGTTTGCTGCCTGTTGTAAAGGGCTAAATGGGGCCCAGCAAGGAAGGAGGGGCTGAGCCGAGGGGCCTCTGGTATGTCACCATCAGGTCAGTGCCAGTATCGCAGCTCCATAACAGCTTTGCAGCTCACTGGAAGAACGCCAAAGTCAGGCTTTTTCTTAAATACATAAGAATCTAAACAAGTTTGGAAAATGCTCGCAGGGCTCAGCCCCAGTTCAATTCACCACTTAGATTTGTTGTGCACTAGCTCCCATCGTATTCTGTGCACTACAATCCCACATGTACCATTAGTTTGCTGGTGGTGATTTTTCACCCCAGCTGCAGCTTATTATGTTTGACTGTTTCCTTGGTTTGGACTCATTTCCCACCTCACTACCAGAAGAAGAAGAAGATAATGCGCTGCTGTAATATTGATGTGAACTAGCTACAGCAGCAGGCAGCAGAGATAGTCAGTCCAGATAAAGTGGAGCCTGTGCCACGTCTGCCAACGGTCTCGTAGACTAAATAAACTGGCTAAGCCCCTCCCAGCCAAATGTCCCGTGGGCTTTAAAAGAGTCCTGGACTGGCTGCCTATTTGCATGTTCACTGTGCTGTGGCTCTACCCCCTCAGGGTGTCAGACCAGTTTGTTGCCTCTCAGGAAAACGAGAGTGAGAAAAAGTGAAAGAGGGGACTATAATGGGCTACGAGTTCAAACAAGACTGTAAGAAATGAAAGGGTCTTGAATCGCAACACGTCTGACAAGCTTGCCTGGGTTGTTTTGCGTGAGACCGGAATAATGAGGAGTCTTAATTAATCGATGTGTTGATGAAAAGATTAATTGTCCACTGTCTGGTCTCCCTGGGAGACAGTCAGACGAGCAGGTTGTGTGTATGTTGGAGGCAGGGAGTCGGAGGCAAGGGAGTTATACTGTAAAAGGGTTGTGGGAGACTGCCAGCATGAGTGTTTTGTGAGCAAGCAGAGAGATTGCGTTTGCATTTGAAAGGCTCTTCTGTGCCGCCTTCCCGGTAGGGAATGGTGATTAATGAAGATGTAAATGGCGAGACCCAGAGACCGAGCTTACCGTAGGAGCACCACACAGCAGACACACAAACGCACCATATAGGTACTAGACTGCCTCTCTTGTAGTATTTCCTAAAGCCCCAAACTCCCAGACAGTACTAACCGATGTTAGTAATAACACTGGATATCAAAGGCGTGTCATGAGTCCCGCTGGGCTGCCACTCGGCACATCCACAACACATTAAGCCCAACCACTACACTGCAAACACAGAGAAATAAGGGGAAACAGTCGGCATATACGATTAAAGTAATCCCCAACTCTCCACTTTGCCAGTAATTTATTTGCGTGTTTGATAATGTGTCCTTATTTTCATATGGAAGCGATTCTGCTTGCGTTGTTTGTTTAGGTGTTCATGTTTTTTTTTGTCAGCATCCCCCATGTGCGTAATTGCACACAACAATGTCAGCCAAGGTAAGTGCTCCTGTGGCCCATGTTTTGACCTTCAGCCTACACACCTAGATGAAAGCAGATAGCACAGCAAACCACTGTGAGATGCAAAATAGCCAAGCTTGGATAGGTGATTACTTGCCCTGAATGTCTTTTATTTTGCAACCTCACCTTTGCTCCACTTACATCACCCTCCAACTGTTTCTTTTCCTTGCACTGCTGGCAACCTCTATACCGCTGTAAATCCTTATCTCACCAGGGGCCTGACCGATGTTGCTCAGGACAACGCTGTTAAGTTAGCAACTGGGAAACAGACTGCATTAGTGAAGGTAAAACAACTGACATTTTGTGGTTTGCCCAGTCTCTGCCTCTACATTGACAAATGTGGATGTGTTTATCTCACCGCTATTCCCAGCTGCAGTGATGCTTCTCATTGGAATCATCAATCTCAATCTCATCAATGATATTTCTTAACATACAGTCTCCTTTGCCTCATACCCCTCAAGGGTCCGTTCCAGCTCATCTAGATGCTGTAAATAGAGGACTGTTTCCCTCTGGATCCTCAACAGTCCCACTTCACCTCCTTTATAGTGTAAACTAAGTAGTAGACAATCCTCGAGGTCGTTGACCTCCAGATGCAGTTAATTACCTAACTGCTTTCATAAAACGTATATTGTGTATTTTTTTTTTATATACTGCAGCTATATTAAGGATTGCATGTGTTAAGACTGGAGAGTGTGCCTCAGTATCCTTGCATGCAAGCTACTAGTCCATCTTAATTGTCCCCAAGCAACAGAGTGGTGTGTGCTTATGTGTACGACTCTTGTTGAGCATGTTGCACTGATTCTTACTCTTTGCGTGTCCAGCTCTCTTTTCTGGCTTTGCTGTTGCTCGTATTAAAACTGCTGGAGCGACTTGGACCGCATAGTGCCTTATTGCCCTTGACTTTATCCTTTTAAAGAGTGAAACAGTGCCTTGTGGTTTACAGTCTGGCTACATTTTAACTAGTTCCTATGAAAAGTTCACTTTGTTATGCCAAACGTTTTCTTTGTCATGACTGTCTGAATTTACTATCCTTTATCATCCTGATCCCAGATGAGGCCATATGTAAAGTAGTTTTTCTGAAGACTGACTCGTGTTGAGAGAACAAATCTAGCCGAATGATGGTACGTTTTGGCATGAAGAAGACCAAGCAGGGTTGAAACGTTGTCTTTGTATTAAATATGGGAGTTTAAAGCAATGTTGCGGACATAACATTTTTTTCAGATTTTGGCATGTTGCCTTTTTTGTCAGCTGATTTGGCAGACAAGGAAGCAGCCTTGATTACAGGTGAACGTTTTAATCAAAAACTAAAACTATTTGTCCTTCTCTGTCATCAGAGGTGAATTACAGAAAGCCAGACTGTGACTTGACCCTGACATGTCCATATGATGACATCTCTTATTAGAGAGATGACACATGCAAATACACAAAGTAGCATGGGATGCTGTGCAGATGACACAGTCCGCAGTTCATGATTAAAGGTCAAACACACACACACACACACACACACACACACACACACACACACACACACACACACACACACACACACACACACACACACACACACACACACACAACAACCATCAGTAACTTCCTCCCGTCACCACACCAACCCTATCCTGCAGCGTGAGTCACGGTTCTCCATCAGTGCTGCGGTCTGCTCTCCACTCATCCGCGTCACTGTGGAACCAGGACAAAGATTTATCACCATTCCGGTTTCTCACACAGTCTCTCTGATCTACGCCCAGGTGTGTTCACTTAGTGCTCTGACTCAACTGTAATGACATTTACCAAACCCAACTGTGCTTTTCTTGGGCTATTGTCAAGCCTGCCTCAGACAGTGACTGTTCTAATGAAAGGAGTCTGGTGATCAAGTGTATGAGTTCACCTGTCATATGTTTTGGTGCATTAATATCAGTAATGGCAGGATGGCCATATGTTGGTAGATTTAATTTTGGTTTTGAAGTTCGTCTTTAATAATTCAGATTTTGTCAGTAGGGCTGGGCAATATATCAATATTCTATCAATTTCGTGATATGAGACTAGATATCGTCTTAGATTTTGAATATCTTAATCCTGTAAATGGCTTAAGTGTTGTCTTTTCCTGGTTTTAAAAGGCTGCATTACAGTAATGTGATGTAATTTTCTGAACTTACTAGACTGTTCTAGCTGTTCTACTATTTGCCTTTACCCACTAATTCATTATATCCACATTACTGATGATTATTTATCTAAAATCTAATTGTGAAGATATTTTGTTAAAGCACCAATTGTCAACCCTGTGACATATACAGTATAATGCAATATCGACATTGAGGTATTTCGTCAAGAATATAGCGATTTCTGATTTTCTACATATTGCCCAGCACTGTTGTCAGATTAAAAGTGAATGTATATAGTAAATTTCCTAGTCCACAAGGCATTGTAAAAGTAGAGAGAATGGTCTTAAGAGACTTGATTTGAAAACCAGAGCTTGTGACAGAGAGAAAGAGAGAGAGTCATGGTAGCTGATGGATTTGCATTACTCTGTGTTTGTGTGTGTGTGTGACACCCGAGGGGCCTGGACAGCAAAGCCAAGCTGCCCATGCAGAGACGAGCAGTAGAAGCTTCAAACAAGCTTCTGCATGTAATATGAATGAGACCGGAGCTTTCTGCAGAACAGTGAGGGGACCCAGGGCCTGTTTGGATTTAACTGTCTCTCTTTCCACGTATGTGATTTTACCCTGCAGGGCGTTTTGGCCAGGTGGAGCTTTCGCTTTGTCGGGCTGTGACTATATCATGGGTCAGCCCCCTTACTTCTATCTCTTCAACCTTCCCTTCTTCTCTCTCCATCCTTTCCCCCACCCTCTGGCCTCGCTGCAGACAGCAACGACCAACCAAACATTGACATTTACTGCAGTATTCCACCTTACAGTAGAGCAGCCTCCTGTGCTGAGGAAGAAGTAAACAAACCGCTGATCAATATAGGGCCGCGTAGTAGGGCCGGTAAAGAAGGGTTTTAGCCCAGGCCAACTCAAGCTCTTGCAGTAAAACAACTTTAACCATGAAGCCTGTGAGTTGTTTTTAGAGATTTAGCACAATAATTAAGAGTTTTTATATACTCTTTTTACCAAGAGACCATAGCTAATTATAGAGTATGATTGCTTTAAGACTAGTCTTAAAATGACTATCAGGCCAAATTATGATGAAGTTATTGTTGTTGGGGGATTTAACGTACATTAAGCTACTAAATGGCTATTTGAAGCAGGCGTCAGCATGTATTTTGAGGCATTTTAGTAGATGCTTTGTAATTTATTGCGAAGACAGAGGGTTGGGCAGTGTCTCCATTTTGTGTTTTCTCTCTGAAGTGATAGCAGTGCATTGCTGGCTTGCTGACAGCCTCTGTCGACTTTCAGTCTGCATAGCAACGCTCCTCCTCTCCTCTCTCACTCCCCTCAGTCTCCAAACACACTGAGTTGTTTTATCCATTCGAATAGTAAGCCGAGTTCCCTTATATAGAAAACGTGTGTGTGTGTCCGTAATTGAGGATTTGAACCAGTTACCTACCTCCAAACAGCGTCCCATGGCAGCAAGCTTCTCTAGAGACTTTGTTTTGTTTTAAGAGATGGTAAAACACACACACACATACTGGCCAAGATGAAGCTCAAATGATCAGTACAGTCATCTACAGACAAGAGCCCACTGGCCTCATTCTCAGTCAACGTTCTCTTGGGAGAAGTGCGTCTTGCTTGTGTCTGTGTGCATATTTGTGCACAACAGTTGTTGCTTGCAGTAAACCACGTCATCCTCCTACACTGCTGTTTGATGGAGCAATTGTTTGATATTGTTTGATATTGTGTGTGTGTGTGTGTGTGTGTGTGTGTGTCTCTCTCTCTCTCTCTCTCTCTCTCTCTCTCTCTCTCTCTCTCTCTCTCTCTCTCTCCTGGCCTGGTTGACGCACATAGGTGAGCCCCGACAGCTTTGGTAATTAACGCTCTGGGGGGCAATGGGGAATGAAAGTGGAGCACACGCACACACTGAGCTGCTTTGCTAGAGACGGTAAGCTGTGCATGTATATGCAGCTATTATGCGCACGGATGATTTTTAAATGCCCTTTACTAATTCAAACACATTTCCTTGTGCATATGTGTGCATGTAGATGAACATCAGTGGCCACATTTTTATACAGGCATTGTCAAACCTATTGACATAAATTGGGGTGGTTTGGGTTAGATATATGCATATCAAGAGTCCGAACCATCATGCCCTCTACTATTGCTTTGAATATGAAATGGCCTGGTATGAAAAAGAAAATACACTCTATAGCTTTTTCTTTGCCACGGCTAGAAGGGTAAACAGGAAATTTCAGATATTGTTAATCTGTCAACCTGCATGCTGTGGGTCGTTTACAGGGCTGAATCGCATTTGATTTCACATAAAGCTGCATGATTATGGCTGAAATGATCTTGTGCGTCGTCTGTTCATGACTATTAATCATAGCACTTGAGGTGAGGGTGACATAATTTCATTGTACGTCTTTCCTCCGATGCAATGTCTAGACTGTTTACAGTTGCAACGTGCATTTCAGTCATGTTGCAACTAGGGCTACAACAAACAATCTGACATTATTGATCAGTTAATCATGTAGTATTTATCCTTCTGTAGTTACCAGAGTTCAAAATGATGTGTTAAATTCAGAGATGTTCACAAGTCATTTTTTGGAAGTCCAAGTCGAGTCTCAAGTCTTTGAGCTCGAGTCCAAGTCAAGTCTAAAGTCTTTGAGGGGCAAGGTCAAGTCTCAAGTCTTTTGCCATGAGTCAAAGTTAAGTCTCAAGTCTCAAAAATGTCTAATGTCGAAGTGGAAATCAATTCAAGGTCACTATGCTTTTACTATCTAGGAATTGTTTACTCTATTACTCCAACTCTGAGCAAACTCCAGGCAAACTCTCTGCTCCTCACCACAGGGCTGCAGGTGCTGCTAGCAAATCACTCCGCCCAAGTAGCAGAAGTAGCAGTGTTTTGCCTGTCTGAGAATATAGTTCCCAGTATGTATACGGTTAGAAGATGGCTGTGTCTCATATGACCTTGTTATTTGTACACGCTGTGACTATACAAATCACAACATGTAAATAGGAACATGTTGGCGTTATTCTGTCCCTTATTCGGAGCAGTAGGCTAGTTGGAACCAGTTACCTCCAGGATCTGTGCTAGGCTTAGCTAGCGCTGGGGGCGTCAGACAGAGTTACAACCTTCACGGAGATGAGAAGGGTATGTATGGACTTATCTAACTCTGGGGGATACGGTGAATAAGCTAAAGTCCCAATAAATCGGCGTGTTCCTTTTAAATAATTAATGATCAGAGTTGTCATGGATTAGTTTTCTGTCAACCAGCTAATCGATCAGCAGCACTAATCATCTCTATAATAATTACGGCAACCAGATGCATAATATTACTCAATCATGTAGCATATTAACATTGTAAAATGAGGTTGGACTGAGTGAAAATAACTTGGCTTGGACAAATGTGACATGATTTTGTATAGTATTTTTGTTGTTGTTGTTTAGAGCTAAAACAATTGGTTGATTAATTGAGCTACAGAATTTCATTAATTTCTTTTAAACAAAAATACAAAAGAATTAATAGATGTTCTCAAATTTGGATATTTGAGAACATCTATTTGGCTTTTTTTTTTGTCTTCTATGATAGTATGTTGAATATTTTTGGATTGTGTGTGACGTGGGGTTGGTGGTTACCTTGGCCTGCCTAGTGTATTCCAGTCATACAATTTGTCCATTCATGAGGTAACATTATTACAACCCTCCTTGTGTACTGCTGTGAATATAGACTGGGAGCCGCCACCTGGGATATGACTGTGAAACATGAGAAATGAAGGGGGACGAGAGGGAAGGAGGGCGGGCAGAGAGGGAGGGAGGCAGGCAGGGAGATGAAAAGGAAAAATTGATCGAAAGAGCTTAAAGAGACTGCTTTTTATGTGAAGGATCATAGTTAAATACTGTAGCTGTACAGTTGTAGCTGTAACTCATTTCTGTGGTAGTAGGTAAGCAGTAGGTGGACAGAGATTCCTCACAATCACTTTCATAACATAATTATTTCCCATAGACTCCCATCAACTGTTTGTCCATTGGCTGAAGTTTTTCAAGGCTGTGGTGTGTGGCTTGTAAAATGGCTGACTGTAGCTGTGGAGGAAGGAGCTCAACACGTTGGCAGGGAGGGGAAAGGCTGTGTGTTTGACGTGCGTGTGATAACTGTCTAGACTGTGTGTGTGTGTGTGTGTGTGTGTGTGTGTGTGTGTGTGTGTGTGTGTGTGACTCTGGCATGACTAGTCTGGCTGATGCTTATCAGTGTGCTTGTCTGGCTCTGTTCCGTTTTTCTCTTTGTGTTTGGAAAGAGGGAGGAACAGGTGTGTGTGTGTGTGTGTCTGTGTCTGTGTCTGGGGGAAGGCACAGACAGACCGTCACATGCTGTCTGTTTGTCTCCTCATCTGTCTTGGCTGTTTGCCTGTCCTTTTTTTTCTTTCCTGTATTTCTCTGCCACCTGTTTGTCTAACTGTCCACCTGTCAGACCTGTCCTTATCTGTGCCCTGCTCTGTTTTTATTACCGCTTTAACTCTTTCTCCAACTCTTTCTAAAGTGACCGAAAGATAAGTTGAATTATCTTCTCAACACATACAGTAAGATATACAATATTGATCTTCCTTTGAGCACTAAGTGAAGTGTCAAACACTTTGAACACCGAAGGCTCTTGACTTCAAGTGATCGAGGAATATGCTGTCTTTGCATGTTGAAATATTCTTTTTTCTACCATGATTCCATTATGCACAAGTATAACTGAAGCATTCACAGCAGATTAAGATTGTTGCAGAGTTAAGAACTAAACATGTAGACACTCAGTCATCTAATTTCACAGTGCTGAGTTAATTAGAGAGCCTAGAGAGCCAAAAAAGTGTATTTCTTTTAATGCCCCACTTTGCTGCCGGATTCCCTTGTGGGCTGTTATTGATTTGGCCGCTGAAACAAAGTATGGCTCCCAGTCCATGGATAAATGGCTTATTGGATTAAGACTTCCATATAAAGGCCGTGGGGGAGGGGGGGGACCACCAGAGCTTGTACCCAGTAAACACATACAAAACTAGACTCCAAAGATTAATTATTAAAATACATCCGATCTTTATCGCAGGCAAAAGGCTACACACTATTTAGATCACTGTTTGGGGAAACTGAGGATAAAGTTGTGTTAGATGAGTTAAAAGTGAAGCCGTAAATTAGTTTTTGCGACACACATTTAGGCAGCCTTGATGCTTCAATATCTTGTTGCAGGGTTTTGGCCAGGAAGTATATATATCTACGTACTGTATCTGTAGCTTGATCTTTGACACAGTCGATGACTGCAGCAGAACAGGATGTGGTCTAGAAACAGACAGGGCGTGCCTGACTGTCTGTGTATGTGCGTGTTCCTCCTTTCCTCCCTAACTGTCTAAGTACGAATGAAAAGGCACCCAAATAGAGGCTGTTTACTTCTTCCTGAGAGGAAAAAGCAGAATGAGCTGCATTACTCCGTCCTGCTCTGCTGCCATCCCTCACCCCCCCCTTCTCCTGAATGCCAGACTCATGAATGGCTCAGAGGGGGAAGAGGGAGGATGGGTGGCACAGTTCTGTTTTGTGAACCCCTCTGTTTCGGTCCCATGAGTGAGACTGTGGTGTTCGCCTGGGGTTTGTTTTAGTTTTTGTACCCGACCACTGGTGCCCGGGTTTCAAAAGATGTGAAGACAATTAGGCCCAACAGTGTTTATGTTTTAGGGCACAAATAGGGATTTAAATAGATTTTTATTCACACACACACACACACACACACACACACACACACACACACACACACACACACACACACACCTGCTGTGCTGAGATGAAAGGTCAGACCAAGGCGTGCACACTTTTTATTGTGCCCTAGATAAGATTTGCCATTAGGCTTGTTACGACCGGTTCTGTTGGTGTGTTATATCCTTTGAGTTTTACATTGTTATCATTTCTGTAGCATATTCTCTAAAGAAACAACTCATGCTACAAGCTAAAAAAAAGGTGCACACTGATCCTGGCGATAAGCTTGTATTGCAACTAATTATTATTTCCATCAATTAATCTGCAGATTATTTTCTTTGTTTATCTTTTTGTCTGTAAAATATCATCAAATAATTATCACAATGTCTTAAAATGTCTTGTTTTGTTCAACCAACAGTCCAAAAGCACAAAATATTCCATTTACTTCTATGATGATATAGATGGAGAAATGCTGGAAGTACTCCACTAAATATGCTAAATATGTAGCATATTTGCATGAAAGTGAGGCACACACAACTAATCAACTGATCAACTTATCATTTCAGCTTTAGTTGCAAAATGATTTTGTCCATTTTATTTTGAACTCAAATGAAGGGCCAAAACATAAAATGTCACTTGTGCCATAAACAATATAAATAACTTAAATGTTACCAAATAAAAAAAATGACATTAATGCATATATAAATGTAATTAAAAAAAATAATAATAATTATTGATTTTCAAATATTGCACCTGTCAATACAGACATACATATTCTGTAGCCACCTGTCAATACAGACATACATATTCTGTAGCCTATTTTGCCGTCAATACTGCCGACGTTGTCTTTGCTGTAATCAAATCAGTATATATTTGTTTAACATTAAGTACACCACTGCTAGAGTGTAGTAAATCAAGAAACATACATATGTACAGACAAGGCTAGCAGCAGCAGCACGACATCAGACACGTTTCTGGTGTGTAAAGACAGAAAAATCCACGCAGCAGCCACGCCGTTGACACACAACAGAAACACCACGCTCACATCACGCAGGCAGCGTGTAGCCGCTCGCGTTTACACTTGCGTGCATGGTGGGGTTTAAATAATTACTGCCAAAGTTTAAGTAGCCTGTTTAACATCCAAAGACAGTCATTGTACTTGTCAAGAGTTAATAAACAGTACAGACTTGCTCGCCGTTTCATTAATAATCATATACTTACATTCAGAGGCGGAGTCAGGATTTCAGTTCTTAGCAACACCATCCGGCGGCCTGGTGTGCCGCAGCAGCGCTGCTGACCGCTGGTCAAACTGTGCAGCCTCTGCTCAACTCGTACGGCGAAGTTACGGAACACTCCTTTACCAGCCTCCACCATTTTTCAAATCAAAGCAGTGAAG
Source organism: Zingel zingel (assembly GCA_023566125.1). Taxonomy (NCBI): domain Eukaryota; kingdom Metazoa; phylum Chordata; class Actinopteri; order Perciformes; family Percidae; genus Zingel; species Zingel zingel. The sequence continues at coordinate 16,195,620 of CM042324.1, forward strand.
GCGAGGTGGAGGAGGAAGAAAGAGGAGAGCAGATTAACCAGCAGTGCGCGCACAGACTGGTGTTGAGGTGAATTACAGCGAGCTGTTTGAGACAGGAGACCAAAAATAAATAGACAGTCGACTAAAAAAATTGCCGTCGACTTATTTTAATAGTCAATTACGTCGACTAATCTTGGCATCACTAGAGGAGAGCTTGACCTCGGACTTGTGTGTGTGTTTATATTCTTTAGATATGAAACAAGTAGAAACAAGATTCCTCTTGTCTGTGGGTACGAGCAGAGACTGGCAATAGCTGAAAAAAAATCCTTATATCCTCTGCAGTCTTCTTCTGCAAAGATATCGTGAAAGAAGAAGAAATCTGTCAACTTGTGAAGTTAGAATCCTTCACTCCAATCAAAAATCAACTCTTCATAAATGATATGGTGGTGCTTTCACTAGCACAGCCAATTATGAAGTCTAACGCTCTGAGCAGAATTTCATTTCTAACTTAAACAATTACTTAAAATTACACTGATTGTCAGCCTCAATTTCAAATGCCCCCTTGCAGGAAATATCCAACTAAAGAGAATAGAGGCAACAGGCATTCCTGGTTTAAATTAGATGTTAGTGCTTTGCAGTGGTAAGCACAGATGGAGCTCACAGTAGAAACTCACGGCAGCCGCTGAAGTGCATTTACTCTCTCCGCCTGCATTAGCGAGACTGTGTATGGTAATGTACAGTCATGGATGTCTGTGGAGTAGAGTGGTGCTTGTTATTGTTGGAACAGCACTCAGGCTACACAGACACACAGAGAAAACTATTTCTGCTCCATTATTGCGTCTGCTGTAGAAATGTCATGTGTGCTAAACTGAGGTTTTGGAAATGGGTCATTGTAAAAGTTCACATGGCTGTGTGTCTCGAGTAGTATGTTTCATCTGGTTGTATACTGGTGGGGTGAAGTGCGTGTGTGCGTGCGTGTGCGTGTGCGTGTGCGTGTGTGTGTGTGTGTGGCTCCAGCGACAGGCAGACTGCTGGTGATTAGGAATAACAGGGCAGAGTTCATCTGAGCGAGTGTTTGGAATGCTAATCCACATTGTCATAAGGCGAGCTTCAGCCTGACAAAGGGCTGGAGATATAGGGGGTTAGGGGCTGCATGTGTGTGTACATGTCTGTTTGTGTGTCGCAGAAGCAGATAAGAAGGTGCTTCATTATTGTAGATTATGTAGTAGCAGTGTGGTGTGTGTTAATTAAACAGGGCTGGGAGGGAAAAGGTGGAAGGGACAAGAGATATGGGCAACTTATGGTGATGGGGGAGAACAACTCCTGTCTTGAAATGAAACATTTGCACCGCACACATTCATTAAGGAATAGAGCACCAGGAAGTGTGTGTGTGTGGTGGGCGTTAAGCTGTCAACTGTCAACTGTCAGGTAAGCAGGAAATACAGATGGAGACAGGCAACCATTAGTGGAACACACACACACACACACACACACACACACACACACACACACACACACACACACACACACACACACACACACACACACACACACACACACACACACCCCTTTTAATGAGCTGTCAGTTGTCTCATCAGCAGAGCATTTGCTGTCAGGGTCAGGCAGATGAAAGACCTCTGGATGACCTGTGTTAATGTCAGTTTGGCCCCATGCTCGCTGTATTTCTCTCTCTCTCTCTCTCTCTCTCTCTCTCTCTCTCTCATGCACACACTCTTGTGCAATGGGGGAAGTGACAGGTTTAAGATTAGGGGAATGTAGTAGAGAGTGCCATCGACACACAGTCAGACAACCTTCACATTGTAGGGAATCAAGTCAGCGATGACCCAGCTCGCCTCCACACCACTGCAGTGGGTTTATTGTTATTTCTGTCAAATCTCCTCACTCTTTTCCCCCCTTCCCTCTCTCTCTGCCCTGTCCCATCATCCCACTCTCTCTGCCTCCCCTTCACTTCCTCCCTCCTCTTCAGTGCTGCAGTGCTGCCTTCTCTAGAAAAAAAAAAAGAAGGAAAAAAAACACCAATCACAAGAGCTTGTAAATGGACGAGCCCCCTTCTATACAGACACACCTGGCTACGCATAGGGCGCCAGCCTATTACATTTGCATGCATATGCTCATTCATCCATGCCCTTGTAAATAAGGGACTATCCCCTACATACAGTACACAATAATTCACACACACAAATTAGGACTATTAGTAGTTCTTTTTTTCTTTTTGTTGTCTTCAACAGAAAAGATAACTTGTAACTGTAGTTGCAGACAGTACAATAGCTATAATATATGTAATGGACTAGTTATTTTTTCCTGAGTTGAGACGATATTATTCCCATTTGTGTGTACAGAGCTGATGCCAGGACATGTTTAGCCTAGCTTAGCTTAGTTATCATAAAGACTGGAAGTTCTGTCCAAATTTCATAAATAGATCTACTAAACACATCTAACGCAGACCTGTTAACACGTTGTGTTCTATTGTTTGAGCAAACCAAAATATAAACAGAAATGTGAAAACAAATCATTTTAGAGTGGTGAGTGATTGAGGGAGTGATTAAGTATTCTATGCATAAACGTTTATAGATGGCTTTAAGAGGCTAGTAAGTCAATTACGGATGCTTTCTACAACCTCTATCTCTTTCTTCCGTCCTTCTGCTCTCTGCTTTTGCAATTTTCTCCTCATTGAATTCTCTCTTTTCCTGTTTATACCGTCTCTCCTCTCTACACCTCCCTTCTCCATCTCTCTGTCTGTTGCTGTGGGCTACCTAGCAGTTCATATTGATGCTGAAAAGTCTTGTGTGTGTGTGTGTGTGTGTGTGTGTGTGTGTGTGTGTGTGTGTGTGTGTGTGTGTGTGTGTGTGTGTGTGTGTGTGTGTGTGTGTGTGTGTGTGTGTGTGTGTGTGTGTGTGTGTGTGTGAACTGCAGACAGCCTGTTTGCAGCCTGTGTATCATGTCAGGCCTGTCTGTGGCAGATAAGCATCAACTCCATCAGCTTGTGGCCTCTCACTGAGAGTGTCCTGGATTTGCTCAAACACACACACACGCATAGCAAAAATACATGGCTCAGAGGGAACGGAGCTGACACAATGAATCATAAACATTCAGCACACAAATATGTCTTCACATTGAGAGAAAGGCTGACTCCAACTGTGTTGCATGCATACCAATGAATCACACACACAGAGGCACATAATGACAGGCCATGTTGACTATCATCTTATTTTATTCATAGGCCTTCCTCAGTGGGCTCATTCAGCCTCTACTCTTATCTATTTTCCTGCTGCCTTCTTTTTCCCTGACCCTGTATCACAGCCGACTCAGGTCGTAGCTCCCGTGCGTTCCTCACTTTTAATGCCATTCGTCTCCATTTTCCATCTCTTGGATGTCATTTGTCTCTATTTCCTATCATCTAAATGACATTTGTCTCTATCTTTCCCCTCTGTGACCATGGATTTTTTTTTCTCACCACTTTCTTCTTCTCGTTCCCACGCCTTCTGACAAGGTTTAATTTTTCATAGTATTCTGTCAAATATAATCTATGCTGCACTCTATCTCTTTTTCTGTTGTGTTTGATCTTGTGTGTGTGTGTTTTCTGTTTCTTTTAACCGCCAACTCTATCTGTGTGTGTTTCAGAAGGCAGTGGAGGAAGAGGAGAGCCAGGTGAGGAAACCCTCAGCAGATCCCTGCTCCCCCAGCAGCAAGTTGCCCGATGCCGACCCTGCAAGAAAGGTCAGTTGCCGGCTCCCCTCCCTATCCACCCATCACCTCCTATCGCTCCAACATCTTCCCCTCTTCCCCCTCCCCCTCCTCTACAGACGGGTCAGCTCTCAGGGTCACCACCCCCACCCTGACTGACAGACACACACACCCCCTGCTCACTCATTCATAGCAGCACGCGTCTCCTCCCTGACCTGTCAGGAAATGCACTCATTCAGCGGCTGAAAGGCTTTGCTTCTTCACCTCCCCCTTGTGCAGCACACACACATCAACTTTACATGCGCGCACGCAGGGAAGAAGATCTTTTTTTCTCCAACATTTGTTCTCTCTCTCTCTCTCTCTCTCTCTCTCTCTCTCTCTCTCTCTCTCTCTCTCTCTCTCTCTCAGCTGATGGATGATCCCCCATCCACATATATTTGCTTTATTAGATTATAGCTCCAAGAGCAACATGTACAGTGCAGCACATTCCCTTCTCCTGCTGCTTCTCCCCATGTATTCATGTGGATGCATGTGTGTGGGCATGTAACGGATTGTGATAATACATCTGTTCTGCTGCAAAATTGTATGCAAAGATCAATAAATGTGGATTGAATATGCCATTCTGTGCCTTTTATAACCATAACACAATGGCTTAAAAAACAGTGTTGTTGTGTTTTATTTATGTGTGTGTATTTGTTTTGTTTTTCTCAGGGGAAAACATCTCAACCTACTCTGGTGTTTAACCGTCTTTTCTCTGACATCAAGGAGGAGCCAGAACACCCCACCCTGGTCCATCCCAGGTACTACACCATATTAACTTTGATTAAACAACACCAATAGACCATTTTAGGTTTGCAACTAATGTATAGATATGTCATTATTGATTTATCTGCGTTACTTTTTCCATTCATTATTTTTATTTGGGGGAGGGAGGGGAGGTAGTCTTTGCTTAAAAAAGCATCTATCAATACTAGAAGCTATTCCTGTTGGCCAGGTGTTATCTTTACAAGCCTGCTACCTCTGTGCCAGATACTGTAGGTTTTTTTCCCCTTCTGCTTTGGTGAATTATTACCAAGTACGGTTAAGTTTCAGTTTGACTTTAGTTTCATTCTCAGTAAATACAATTCCCATTTCTTAGTTCCCTATTTGGTGCTGCACTCCCTCTTTTGCTCCCTTTTCTGCTCTGTTCCCTCCTTGTCTTCTCTCCTTCATCACATGTTACCACTCTCCCTCCCACCTTTTCTTCCCAAAGCCCTCGTTTCCTCTCTTCTGGTTCTCTGTTACTCCCTCCATCCCTCCCCAGAGCACACCAGCCTGTGTCGGGATATGGCGCTCTGATAGCTCACACAGTAATCTAACCCAGATTAAAAAACGGAATTAGATGGTTTACGGCGCCATAGCTACATGTGACTGCCGTGACATACTGACTGTGGAGGCTCGCAGACGTCAGGCCAGACAAATTGGCAGGGTTAAAGTTCTGGTCACCTACCAGCATCACATAACTGCTACACTCTCAAACCAGTCAGGACTTGCGCAGACAAGTTTGGAGCATGTCTTTTGCATTGCAGCGTTACTAATAATTGCACTGCTACAGCCAAGCGTCGTTCTACACATCCACAGCACTTAACGTCGTATTTGGGTTACTACCAGCATCCATTAGCTGTACACTTGTCAAATACAAGCCAGGCTTACATTATTCAATCACATCTTTCATGTGAAGGAGTTTCAGATTCCCATTCAGGCAAGCAGGCAGTGCTTCGTCTCCATCCAGAGGAGAGGAAACGAGGCTCGGTTGGTAGTGCTGTAGTTTTGCAGGCAGAGCCCCACTGCGCTGTCATGCTTAACCTAGTTCACAGCTCCCGCTCTGACTAGAGGGGACTGCTGGTGGGGGAGGGGTTCAGAGCTTCTCTTTCCTCCTCTCCTCCATCTGCTTCTCTATCTCTCTGTCTCTTTCTATTCTTCTCTCTTCCTTCCCACCATGCAGCCAGGAATAGACAGATAGTGTTGGCTCAGTGGAGCATCTCTCCAGGCAATCTCTTTCTCAGTTGTACCCACTACCTGGACATTTGTGATAAGCGAAAGGTCTGTTTAGGCTGAGATCCTGTAAACACATGATAAGAAGTATCCATATTCCACATATATCCACTCCTCAGAGCACATTTACTGTAGGCTAAAACAGCCACTACATGACTTTTGTTCTGTTACTATGATTCAGCTGTTTTATTGCTGTAGAGGTAAGAGGCCCACATGAGTTATTGCAGGTGTATGTAGCTTTACGTATAACAGTATATTAGCGTTGCAGTCCATAACTTGTAACATTTTAAGTTTATTGCAAAGACAGAAAGGTATGTGAAAGGCAACGCTGCTACCATTATGAACTAGAATAGACTACAACAATAAAAACAAAGACAAAACAGATGCTTGATTCAATGTGTACAAAATTGTTGAGTCTTTTGTAAATTATAGTGTGGTCTAGAACTACTATATCTGTAAAGTGTCTCGAGATAACTATTGTCATGATTTGATACTATAAATCGAATTGAAATTGAATAATTAGCAGCATACCTCACCTTTGTGTCATCGATGAAAACATTGAATTGAAATTACTTTTCACTGCTGTTGTATGTTCAGTATTTTTGTGTTAGGGTTAACATTAGTAAACATGTATGTACATATTAAGTCAGTTCAGTGATTTAAATGTCTTATTTTATTTTTTTATTATTTTTTTATCTCTGTCTCTCACCTAGTTACTACCTGTACACATATGATAAGATGGTGGCTCCCAACGTGTCTCTGGGGAGGGAGGCGGAGATGAGCCCCGAGATGTTTGGAGCGCTGCTCAAACACCACTACAGCCGCAGAGTGCTGGGCCACGACGAGCCACCCATGGGTCAGTAATAATACGCACATTAATACACACACACGGTTGACGACACAACTTGACAAATGTAAAGACATTTATTTAGATACACTTTGCTAAACCAAAGCAAGCAATACTTTATTTATATTACACATTTAATTCCAAGGGAGGAGGAATGTTTTCTATCTGCTTTTTAACAGTGTTAATGTTGGAGCACATCTAATGCAATCTGGCATCAAGTATTCCAGGAATTAGCACCATTAAAAACTAAAAACCACTTCACTAACTTTAGCTTGAACCCTTTGAACAACCGAAAGGCCTGGGCCAGATGATATTGGATAAGCAAGTCAGAGAGGTACTGTACTGTGTAGCATGAAGTAAAATGTGATAAGATTTAATGGCATGTTCCCAAGGTATACTATACTGAGAATTGTCATTCCTTTTAGATAGATACTAATAATGAGCAAGTAAGTCCCACCCACTTCTCAAGCCTTTCAACTTTTATGTTATGATCCATTCTGTCAAATGCTAAACTCAAATCTAATAATACTAAAATAGAATAATACCTTTTCTCACACACTCTATAATAATTATGTTCATGTACGTGAAAAAAAACTGAAAAGAGCAGAGTTGAAAAAGGTGAAATGGCAGGAAATTGCTTTTAATCTGTTCATTAAATTATTAGCTTTAGAACTCGTTAATATTAGCTACACGCCTTACATGGTCTAGCTACATTACCCAACAGGTGAAGTGAAGTTTCATGTTCAAATACCGACTTTGTGTGATTAGCAATAAAAATGGTAAGGGTATTAACCAAAATGAATATCAATGTAGAATAAATCCACTTTTAAGTAACTGCGTTTCTCTTTGCTCCTGGAAAAAGAAAATGATCTTCGAATGATGTGCTTGAAACTTGGGTAATACTTTACTTTTAATGTCACTTATTCAGCATTTATAAGCAGTTCATTTACATTTAATGAATAGTTTTTAACACTTTAATGTAACCAATTTCAGGTTAAGGGATTTCCATGAAGAAATTTGATCATTTAAGTAATTATTATTACTTAATAAATACTCCCATGACTGTACACTGGATGTACATTAGACGGACAAACACGGCTGACACATGTCCACTTTAAAAACATGACACACACACATACAGCAAGAGATTTACATGTATACAACATAATGAGAAGAGAAATGCAGATCATGTAGAGCAGACACGTGCTTACTGTAAACATACAACCTACAGTAAACTGCCATCCAACAAACACATTCATGCACACACTTAACGTTGTAGCCTGCAGCGATGCCCATAATTCTGCATTGACCTTCACATAAAGACTCTGGCATATATATATATATATATTCTGCGATTATTATTATGAAACGTGGACTGCCAGTCTTTCTGTCATATCTCTGAGTTCTGCGTTCTGCTCCCCTTTTACTTCTCCAACCAATCCGTCTCTCTTCCCTCCATCCTCCTCTTTTTCCTGGCAGCTTTTTCCACATCCTTTCTGAGTCCATCCTCTGTCTGCTCCTGCACTTCCTCTCCCATCCATGCATTCCATCTTCGTCTTTCTTCTTTAGCTCCCTTCATCTCCACCTCCCTAACTGCTGTGACTTTTTCTTTCCCCCCTCCTCCTATCTTTTCATTTTCTCTTCAATTAATGCTTTCCTCCCCCAGTGGGTCTGTGTGCCTCTCTCCTGCTTATTTCTTTTTTAATCCACCACCAAATGACCCACTCCTGTTATTTATTTATTTATTTATTTGTGTGTGTGTGTGTGTGTGTGTGTGTGTAAGCACATGCGCAAGCCAACTGGAGTCAGTGAATGATGTCCTCTCCAGTGCCAGACATGTTGTATACAGAGTACGTACTGTCAAACACATACTGTATGAATACATTATTCTGGTAAACACATCATTCTCATACACTATTCTTTTCTTTCTGTCTGTGAGCTTATACAAACACAAAATCATTACTAGCCTACACATGTCCCATTGCAGCATCTGTGCACATGTGTCTTTGTGTGTGAGACTGTGACACAGACACCGTTTTTAAAGGACACAGTGAGGGAACCAGCCAGAGTTTAAACAGAGGAGGAGCCCACGCAGAGCAGCGTAGCTCCCACACAAGGCCCTTTATTCCTCTCTTCACACACACACACACACACACACACACACACACACACACACACACACACACACACACACACACACACACAATTTGTGGGTGAGTGTTTGATTCCTTGGCTGTTGCCTTGTGCTTGCACTCATACTGAGAAAAATGTGTGAGCTTTTGTGAGGTTGTGCGAGGGTGTTACTAAGCATAGGCGGGAGTGTGCACCAGCTCGGCTCGCACTTCCTGTCTTACAACCACCTCCTCCTCTTTCTTTTTTTTTTTTTTTTTTTAACTTCTTCCTTCATCCTCCTCTTCCTCCCTCCTCAGATCTTCATGCGTCTCCTCCCGTTGCTGCTGGCGTGGAGGAGGCCAAATCCCGACGTGCCTCTGCTGCCTCGGCCACTGAGAGGGAATGCCAAGCCCAGGCAGTTTCCATGGAGACAAGCGGCCCGAGCTGCAAGAAAGCCACCCGCACTCCCGCCCACACCCCTCCTCCTCCTCTTGCGTCGTTGTTGTCGCCGGTAACGGAACTGGTGGCTAAGGACACGGGCTCTGCCACGAGCAGCGCTGCAGTAGTGGTGGGGGGGCTGGAGGACGACAAGGACAGGATTGTTGTGGAGATCATGCAGATGTACAGCAGGCAGCAGGAGAAGCTCAACTCCACCCTGCACAAGCAGCTGCAGCTGGAAATGGTGAGTTGGCGGTCGGAAAGAACAAAGATCAAGAAAAATGAGCCCCTGACTAAGACCATAACTGTCCTTGCCTAATTAAGTGTCCTTGATGTGGATGTGGAGGTGATGCTTACCTTCCACCGACCCCTCCATCTCTCCATCCTATAACTGAAAACATCCTAAAGCCTAATCTGTCCAAATGTTAGTTTAAGATGGTTCAACTATTTGTCAGACAAGTCAGCACCCCAGTTCATGTAAATCACAATGGTTCACTGATGTACATTATTAAAACACTCAAGTTTAATTTCAGTTTGGACATATGGAAATAGGGTTGACCTACATTATAGTGACGTTCACATCTATTTAAACCCACCGATTAGATTCTTGAAAGAATTGCATTTGTATAGTAAAATTATATATTCATCATAAGAAAATATTGGTTACAAAATAAAAAGCGAATTGTGCTTTAAAAAAAATCCCCAAAAACCTATATAAGTTAGATATACATACCATATTTTTCCACTTTGGTCTTTTTTTGCCCTTGACTACATCTATAATCCCACTGAATGTCTTATGAATGTCACATGCACCGATTTATAATCAGTAGAAGCCTGCATTCTACTGGCACTGAGGTATCAAACATCTGACCTCCTTGTGGAGGGGCTGGAATGTAAAGCATCTTTCTCTCCAGGGGTCAGTGAAATATCACGTTATTATTGTTATTTCCCTGACTTAGTCTCTGTATCTCCAGGAGCTGGAGGCTGTGCGCGGGGGCGAGGCGGCAAGGCTACGGGAGCTGAGCGCCGAACAGCGGGAGCTGCGCAGCGAGCTGGAGGCGGTGCACAGCGAGCAGGCGCGGCAGCTCAGCCAGGCCCGCCAGGAACAGCTGGAGCTGGAGACGCGTCTGGAGCAGCTCCGACAGCAGGCCTGCGCCTGCGAGCCAGGGGCACAACTCCAGCAAGAGGCCCACTACACTGCACAGGTATGGACTTGGAAGGGAATACGTGCACGCGCAGCACCGGTTTTGGCATCGGAAACGGTCTGAGTGAATCACAGTGACACATACAATATGCACATTGGCTTGCATTGCTTAACATATGCCATTTTTATCTCAGACGTTACCGTGCCAGACACCAGTCAAACTCAAGGAAGCATCAGTGCAGCACTCTACATGTTGATACTTCCTTGCATGTTCTAAGCATTTACGACCAATTCATTTACTTTGCTTTCTATTTATTAACATGATTATGCAACAATTTCCGTAATGACACTGTTGAAAAATCATTGACAACTTGCATTGTAATGCTGCACATTAAGACAACAGGGTGAGATATACAATAAAATGTATACATCACTCTGTGAATCATCCTCAGTAAACTCCCTCATATTTTGAGCTTTATCTTTTAAATCTGCCTTTCAGATACAAGTATAATAATTTTAAGATCACATAGTCACGTACGTATTTAGGGTAGCGGAGTGTCTTTTCTACCAAACTTTGAGAGCGGAGATGTGGTCATAGTCTTTCTGTGATTGAGAGTTTTCCTTCTACATTTTGTGTCAGTGCGTGTCCTATATCGGTCACTATGCTGTTGAAGAGTATGAAAACACACACACACACACACACACACACACACACACACACAGCCACACAGCCTTTGTTTGGGTTTCCACTAGACTTAATCTTAAGATAAGTTCTGTTATGTTGGCCTGAGCTCCGGTCTGCAGTATCCCCCACTTGTCTGTCACTAAAGTTGCCCCGCTCCCCTTGGCATCAAACTCAGGATGTCTGCCAGTTAGTTAGGAAAGGAGGTGTGCATGTGTTTGTGTGGCTATGAGATTAATGCTGGCCTGAAACTAGACATTGTGTGAAGACATTTCCCAGTTTTACACACATTTCCAAAGTCTGGGTAAAAACACAGAAGTGAATAAGTGTCTTCTTAATCTTTTCTTGTTTTATGTTCACATATAATTATTATTAGGGCACTTATCCCTGTGCTCTCGTTGGCTGGAAGCAGCACATTGGTCATAACAGTAGACTGTAGTAAACACAGTTGAGGTTAAAAAAAAATGTGACCACTGATGGCCAGAAGAGCAACAAACAATGAGTGTTAGGGTCTCGCCAATCAGGATTTGTCTGCATCTTGACTGTCACAAAATACAGTGCGACTCCAGTAGATAGCCTATCTGCTATACTTTTCACAGTCTGTTATGATAGTACCTACTAGCTAACTACGTGTCAGCTGCTATTTGTCTAAATGTTGTGTGTAGGGTCTGTTTTGTGTACATGTCTTACTGTATTTATTTGAGTTTCTGATAGGAAGAGAAGGGCTAAGATTAAAAAGAATCCCTGAACATCTTAATTCTCTGACGCCACATAATTTCTAGTCATCACAAACTCTTTTAATACATCTAGCATGGGTTATGACAGATTATTGTTAAATGTGTTAGACTAAATGTCTTCTAAAGTGCTGTAGGCATATGTTGACCTCAACTGTTAAATTGAGTGCAGTATAGAGGTGGATGAATAATTTCTTTGTCATCATGTATTTTTGTTTGTTTTGTCAATGTATATGTCACCATTATGTGTACCTTTTTAATGTATAGTGAATGAGTACTGTTTGACTGCTGGCTGTCTTTATGTTAGTCCTATGTTACCTGCCTAGGGACTGCAGATGAAAAGTAGTTATTTTTACTAATTCTGGCATATTTACATGGTGTTTTTATACAACAATGTTCATAAATATGCATGGTCCCTATCAAATAAACCAATAAAATAAAAAAATAAATGTCTGTCTTTCTCTCTCTGTCTTTCTTCTCCCAGTTGTCGGAGCTACGTCAGAGGCTGGAGCGGGCGGAGGCGGACCGGCAGGAGCTGCAGGAGGAGCTGCGCAAGGAGCGTGAGGCGCGGGAAAAGCTGGAGCGCACAATCACCCAGCTCAAGCAGCAGATGGTCCAGTCTGCCACGGTGGGAGGCAGCCCCTCTCCTCCTCTTACCCCTTCAACTGGACCCCCTAATGCCCACTCCCCGCACTCCTCCTTCTCAGAGGCCCCAGCGGCTGGCCAAAAGTAACTGCCACCCCCCTCAAGCGCCTCCCTCATTCCTCTCCCCATCATCCGCCAACTCTACAGACACAAACAAATTTCTTTTGCTTCACTCTCCTCTCTTTAAACAGTATTTAAAGATTTTTGGGCATGTATGTTTGATTTAATTTATAGTTTTTACTGAACAAACGGCTGCTTCACAGATGGGAGTTTGGTGAACCACCCCCTCCCCTCCCCCCCCAGATTATCACCCTCCTCTCCCATATTTTCTTGCTCTCTGGATTCTGGAGCTAATGACTTTGAGATTTCAGATTTCAGCTCAGACACACCGACTCATCACGGACGTCACTTCATGCTACTACCTGGCACAGCAGCCGGTGTCCTCGGACACATAATGGTGCCTGGTTGCATGCACCTTCACTCTGTACGTACAGCCCAAACGCTCCAGCCCAAAACGCCCAGTGACTGCAGGAAACTGCATGGACATTTCAATATTTTTGCTCTCCTTATAAAACACAGAAAGAAAAGTATAACATGTTAAAAACATCAAATCTATATGGAGGAGAAAGACCTTTACTGTACAAAAAAAAAGACATTTTTGCAGATGTCGTAAAACCTCATGAAAATATGCCAATAGTGACTCTGAACTTGAAATTAGTGTTTTTAGTGTGACCCCTACAAGGTAGCTAGCTAGCAAATCGTCTGGCCTGGACCCCAGCTGCTCCTCATACCGACTAGTTTCACCCTTCACTCTGCTGGGCAGCACCTGGACTCTCCCGTTGTAGACCAGTCTGTTGGTTGATCTCACACACACACACACACACACACACACACACACACACACACACACACACCGTCCACTGCTGTACGCTAGCGCCATCATTGCTCTCTGTTGGGAAACTCCTTAACACTGTGGTTATCACCCACTTTAGGCTAGACAGGAAACACTGTGCACTTTTCTTGGCTTGGCATAAAGACGCTCGCAAGCAGTGTTATGCACTTAACATGCTCTCCTCCCCCAGAATCCCCTGGGAAAGGAATGTGTCTGGACACGGGGGCTGGCTGAGCCGGTGTAGCTTTTCTAAGAAAGAAGAAAGGCAGAGTCTCTCACATGCAGTAGCTGTACTGTGTTACCATAATACATGCAACATCCTTGCATGGCCGCGCACACTCGAGTGTGTCAGTCCAGGCATTCAGGCATAACAATGGCCCCAGCGTTCCCAGCAGATGATCAAAGCTTAAGTCTGTCCCTGTTTTCTGGGCTTCTCTTTTTGTATCATTTGACTTCATTGTTAGCAGACGGTTTTTATCCACCACCCTGTTTGTCCGAGCGTCATCTAAGAATGTGGGTCGCAGGTGAAAGCAGTTAGTCCAGGGTTGTTTGGGCCTCTGGTCCGGCCCCTGCTTCACGTTGTTCTGCCTGGCTGAACAAACAGCACCAGGCAGGAAGAGGAAGAGAGGGGAGGCGAGGATTGAGGGGAGCGCTCGGGGGCCTGGTGCACTCTTCCCCTGCGGCAGGCTGGGTGGCCTAGACGCCAGAGGTACAGAGGGATCCCTTTTTTGTTCTGTACTGTCAGAATGGGGGCAGCTGTTGTTGTCTGTGGGCCTCTGCCCACCCTCGGGTGAGACTGTACAGGATCCCCCCAACGCTCCATAAACTCCCTCCCTTGTTCTCAATAACCTCCCTCCCTCGTTATCTCCCACAAAACAACCGTCACTCACTCACACATACAGACCCGTCCATCCATCTCCAGTGCCAGATCAGCTCGGGATGTGCTGTGTTTTGTAGATGCCCAGGAGAGCAAGCAGACGTCCAGCCAGAGGAAGAAAGGACTTCCATTGTGTCAGTTGCCAGGCGAAAGTGCTTTTTATTGCCACTAAGGAGATCCGTGTGTGTGTGTGTGTGTGTGTGTGTGTGTGTGTGTGTGTGTGTGTGTGTGTGTGTGTGTGTGTGTGTGTGTGTGTGTGTGTGTGTGTGTGTGTGTGTGTGTGTGTGTGTGTGTGTGTGTGTGTGTGTGTGTGTGTGTGTGAATAGAGGATCGGCCTGATCCTGCTGAGCTTTTTTTATGCATCTGCTATAAATGCAATTTGATAGACATTCCACTGTGGTCCATCCTGTTCAATGCTGATTTTCTTACACAGCTTCCCTCAACAATAACAGACCTTAAAGACCGGGCAGAGTACAGCTGTGGTTTGTTGTCATAAAAGCAGGTGCAAGAAATCAAGTTTCCCCCCCCCCCCCCCCCCCGTACACTCTACCGTTTCATTTAAACCTTTATTGAAATTATGAAAGAAAATATTTAACGTATTAACTAAAGATTTATATTCACTTTGTAAATACAGTAGTCATTAATATATTAACTGTTCTTGTATGAAAAATATTCTAAAGGTTATATAAATTGGACCAGAACCAAGGCTTCAGATGTTTTTGCTTTCTTTAAAAAAAAATAAATAAAAGTTATTAGAACTTGACTTTTGTCGAGTGGGGAGTGAAACGCATGGTTTACTGAGACGTGATGCAGGACAAAGGCAAAATAGGAAAATACTTTGTTACACACTTCCCCTCTTTTCTGAAATAATACTTTTTTTGTGGATTTCATCTTTACGGACTGTTTAACGTGTAATGTAATGAGTTTTTTCTCTTTCTTAAGCCCCCACCCCTCCCCCGGGATGAATTGAAAACGAAACATTTGTTTAAGAAAAAGCATTTTGGGAATTGCAAATTATTTATTTTTTTGTGCATGTTTGGCTGCCCCTTATGTTTTGTGTCACCGGGCCAATCTATCAATCTGTTCAAAAAGAAAAGCAAAAAGATGTTCCCCCTCACGTAACGCACAAACTATTGAGATGCTCATATGCATGAACATTGAACATGTGCAAATTCTATATCATTATTGGTTTAGAGGTTTGCTAAAGTCAGATTATGAAGAACATAAAATGTAGCCTACATGGTTTGGAAATGATGTGTGAGGTGAGAGAGGAAAAGAAAGTGTGTGTGTGGGTGGGGTTATGTTTTCTGATTCCGATCATTTGTTTGTCTGGATGTGAATATAAAAATATGACTTAATTACCCCCCCCCCCCCCCCCCCCCCCCCCTTCCTTCACTTTGTGTGATTGGCATTTTATACACAAGGGGGCGTTGTTTAGCTTCTTTAATCGTACACCATATTGAAATAAAAAGGACTAAATGTAAATGTAAGGGGAGAAAAATCCCTTGTAACACGGTTTGCTGGGCCTTTTGCATTTTGCAGTGTTATGAGAACTTGGATATGCTTTGTACAGAATTTTTACAGGTGTAAACAGACAAGAAAACAAGGTGAAATGAGCAGAGCTTCACCCTGTGGACAAATTTGAATACAGGATTTACATACGCATTGCCTCCAGACTACGTGGAGAATGGTAGTAAGCAAATCCAAGGTGACCTTTGAACTGTTGCAGGTGGTATGCTTTGTTGTTTGGTGTGTCATTTTCAGCCAGTAAATTTTCTATGCCAGTGTGGGAGAAGTAGGAAGTATGGCTGCATTGGTGATTGATCACACAGATCACTGAACACCATGTTTTAATTTATGCACATCTTGCTATAGATGAAAAAAGATTCATGGCTTTGCTAAAAACAACCTTTTTTCCCCTCAATGCTGTTCTGAAACATGAAACACAGTGTCTGTGTTTGACCATTGCATACTACGTTGCCAATACTACAGTGTGATCAGACTTTTGTTCTTGCATGAATCGAGGCACTGTTCTCCTACCTCATGTTGTGATATGAAAAGATGTTTTTTAAGCAGAAGACACTGCATCTCTAACTGTGTATCATCATTGATATTTACTAGTAAATTACATACCTGTAAATGCTTTTAGCTAATACCTCAGTTGTATCTAGTGTTTGTTTGTTTTCAGTTTTTTGCCCTTCCCTGATTTCAGATCTTGTAAATAAACCCTGTATAGACAATGAACTTGGATCAAATTCAAGTAAAGTTCTGTAGTGTCAAACCAGAGTTGTCTTTTGCCTTCTTATCTGCTGGTGATGCTGATATTTGTCCTCATAACGTCCTAAGTCTCATATATCGACATGAATATTGCCCATCCCTAGGAAGAAGTACTCAAATGTACTTAAGTAAAAGTAGCAATACCAAGTGAAAGTCCTGCATTCAAAATGTTTTTTAAGTAAAAGTACAATACAGTAAGTAAGTATTATTTCCTGGCTAAATTTGTAACACGTAGAGCTGAAACTATTTCATCATTTCATTTTATCATACTTTTTATTTTAGAGTAATCATTTAATTTCAATCAGTCTTTTTAATTTTATATTTAACATGTAGCTAGCTGCGCGCAACTGTGCAACTTGTCAGCATAAACACAGACAGTCCACAGCACACCTGACACCAAAATGGCTCCTGCTGAAACCAACATCAGTTTCAAGTGAGAGGAACAATTCTTCTTTCACCAAATTTATTACAATTCATCCTTGAATCGGTATGTTTAATAGTTGTTCATACCACAAATGTCAATGCAATAGGGTTCATTCACCTAGGACATTGAATGTCAGCACCAAACTTCATGGCAATCCATCCAATAGTTGTTGAGATATTTTGGCCAAAGTGGTGGACTGACCGACCTGAACCACATTGCCATTCGTAAAGCTGTGCTGTTACCTTGGCTACTCAACTTTTCTTTAGAAATACAAATTACTTTCTTTCGAAAATACATTGAAGTCTCAGCAGCTAATTCCACTTCTAACACAAGTTCTGTTTTTACTTGCTTACTTGCTTTGAGCAGTCATATTCTGTCCTCTGCAGCCAGGCTAAATTTAAATCTCCACTCACAGAAGCTGTCGGGAGGAACTGCTGCCAGGCCCTGTGCTAGCTGCGAGCCTGGACAGACTGCACATAAAACGACTGTTATCAGAAGGCTGTTGAGGAAGCAGAGCCAGGCAATGTTCAGACCCAGGTATGCAGGTATTCCCACAGGTAGCAGGAGGAGCGCAGCCAGAAAACCCAGGAATAAAGCCCATGTGTTCAGAAATATATGCATGGCTTGGTGAACAACACTTATTCTGGAGTGAGCTCTACTTTTATCTGTAATTTGGTCTCTCAGAGGAGGATTTTTAAATAATCGTGTGCTGCACCCAGCATGCAACGCTGCACAGCCCAGAGTCAGGAGGAGAAACATGGCAACCTGCAGAATCTGAGTGGTGTGGAAGACCCAGCACTGGTGTATCTGGTAGTGAGACACATCCTCCATGACAGGAATGAAGTCAGACAGCAGGAAGATGTAGAGAGCAGTGAAGTACCACAGGAAGCCAGTCACAAATAAGCAGACAATCCATCTGGCTCTGGCGGTGGTGTGTTGCAACCTTTGAGTGACAGTGAAGAAATGGTCCAAACCGGCCACGACTACAACAGGCCACTGCAGAGCACTGTAGACTTGTCCAAGGATTTGAACCAGCAAACATACATGGTACCTGGTCAGCTTCAAGCCCAGGACGAGGGCATAGTCATCAGCGTGGAGGTGAAGGGTGGTGACAGAGAGGGTCACGATTGAGTCGACGACAGCGAGGGAAACACCGAAAACCCCCAGGAAGCTTTTGCAGAAGTGGTTCCTCTGGAGAAACACCAGGGCCCAGTTGAGCAGACATTTTCCTCCCAGACCGAGCAGGATGGAGTGGATGGAGATATTCATGGTGTGCAGTCTGAAAGACTTTTTAACCAGAAGTGCACCAGAAACTGTGGGTCATGACAGAGACAGTTGTAGCATTTTAGCATTTATTTGTTTGTGTCCGGCAGAAAATACAAGTTAATGTTGGACAGTCCAACATTAACTTGTATTTTAACTTATCACTCATACTGTAGTAAGATGCTAATTAAGAAAATATGTTTTCAGGGCTATTCAATAAAATAGATGACTTCCGTGACATACCTTATGATTTCTTTTCAGCTTTGATTGTATGGAAATTACAAAAACAAGCTCACAGTGGAATTTCCGTTGAAGGTGCCGGTAAGCCTTATAAAACTAACTTTCTGTCATATTTGCTGAAACTGACCCTGTGTTCTAGTAGAACTACATGTCATGACTACAGTCAATCACTGCTCATGCACACACATTCATTCTCCCTTGTGGGGGGAGGGGCTTAGGAGACCATTTTGGGCTTTAGCGGAAAGGGGGGAGGGACTGAGAAGTTGTCGATGTTCACATTTTTTGGCTAAGTCCTGGATCTTCACAATCCTACCTACAGCACCTTTAAAATAAAAAAAGAAACATGTTTTTTTTCTCTACTGCTTATTTAAACATGTCATGTGTCTGCATGGAGACAGTGTCCCATAGTAACCACCAAGCTCTTCTTTTCCTTTTTTAAAACCTGCAGCAGAAAAAGTGTCTCATTGTATTGGCATAGGTGTTTGAAGTCAAGGCAGTTTAAATAATAACCACAAGATTAACTAAGTATTTAAGAGAGCCTTCAAGCTTCCCCAACCGTCATGTTTCAATTTTTCCCTTCTGCTTTTCAATCTACAACTGATTTAAATGTCAAACCCAGTAAAACAGGCATATTCAGAGTCTGCAGTATCAATAATCCCAACCAGGAAATGGAGCCAGTACACAGTATAGACAGTGAGATACTAGCTATCACAGTGATATCGTAATGATGAACTCACTGTATGCACTCACACAGTCATTTTTTAAAGCCAAGAGACAATAAGAGAAAAATAAATACACAAATCAATTATTTTCTGTTTACAAAAACAATCTCACCCCAAGGTCCACATGTTCAAATTTTCTTTTTCCCCCTCAGCGCTTTAAGGTTGTTTATTCGTGTTGGCTTGAAAATTCTGATTCATTCTTCACCAAGTAATAATTTTGAAAAAAAAAAAAAAAAGAGTTCTTCAGATACCAAATTATTTTTTTAATTCTACGTGCAGACGATGACAAAGTGACGCTTGTCCTTTGACTGAAACATCCATTTTTTTCACGTTGTGTCACATTTTACACGTTAGAATAAATTGATTCTTTCTGCACCAATCAACTTATTTAATAGTAAGTGAGCGTTTGGACTAAATAAATCCATTCTTTTTGAGCATGTGGCACAGAATGAGGTCTAAACTACTATTCCCTTCTCGGTTGAAAACAATAACAGAGCCTTGTTTGAGGATTTATTTCTTCTCACCCTGTAAACCCAGAAGTGAATGTCAAACAGATTAAAACAACACATTAGAGTTTGGATGTTAATTTTTCTCTTAGTTCTTTATCTGTAGCTTACTTATGATTGATAGTACAGCTGTATTGCACTACACCTCTGCCTCTCCTGCTTTTTTGTTATCAAAGTACAGGTAACAGCAAGCCGGTAGAGGTGCCCGGGCTTAATAGGAAGTTGACATTGACTAAATATTGAGATAGCCTTTATCAGCGAGAGAACTAAGCAAAAAATACAAATATATTAAGTACTTTTCACCATTCCAATTGCACTTTTTTAAATAAAGAATATGTTTCAGTGCTGCAAAGACGCATCAGAAGATTCATTCATCAAAGTCTGCTTTACACTCTTTACAGATTTCTCTCAGTTTGACAGGAGACTTTTGCAACACCACAAGCTCACCTATTTAAATTAAACATGCAAAGACATGTTACCTTTGGATTTATTACCTGTTTGAACGCATTCATCTGATGTTGAAAGCCGCACTGTATGTCTGTCTCTGTCTAAATATCCAGCTTCAGTGCACCTGTAAATTGTTTAAAAGGCGTGGTTGAAAGAAAGGGAAGGCAGTTGGTCAACAGGTTTATCAGAACTGGACAAGGAAGTTCACAAAAATAAACCTTACATTGAATGTTTTTTTTCTTCCATAACTACAGGGAGTGGAGTTTAAGCAACTAATCACAAACAAAGTACACAGTTTTTTTGCAGTGCCGTTGGGAAGCTACAATGATGTTTGAACATAAAACAACTAAGGGCACTTTTAGACCAGGAAATAGCACCAAAAAGCATGTAGACTGTAATGTGTGCCAAAGTGTAAACAAGATGTGGTTAATGGTATTCAAATCAATTACAAATGAGTCCTGAGGCTCATCCGAGTACAGTGATAGTAGTTCAAATATAAATGCGTGACTGTACGGCCTTGTTTTGCATGCTCTTTCCTCTCACCCTGCCAAGGTCAAAACCATGAAAAAACTTATTTTTTTTTAAAAGTAAGTGCTGTAGTACAACTACAATGAGACAAGTTATAATTGAGATAAGTTTGGATACACTACCTTATTTAAACATTAAATTAATAGATATTTTTTGTGCCTGTGTTGTAGTTTGTAGATGGTCCCTAAACACGTCCGGTCTGACCGACTGCCGTCTCACCTCCGGCTGCTCATAGAGACCAATCATGTTATTTCTCCAGGTCGGAGGACGGCTCGTTTTGATGAAAATGAGTTTGTAGCTCGTTGTTAGCCTTACTACGTTAGGAAAGATGCGTAGTTTGTGTTTTAATAACATTTCGCTATAGAGAATTATCCCAGAAGTTCGAATCTGTGAATATATTTCTAATTTTGCTTACATTTATAAAACCGAGGGCACGGATTATGAATCTGTGCGCACGGATTAGTTTTTTTTTTATCAGTTGACACCAGGGGGGCTCCGTAGATCTCCCCTCTCAGGGGGACATGAGGGAGGGAAGCACAGTCATTCAAAAATACTACCGTGTTTCTACTGATACAAAGCTTAATGCTAAATCGGTGAAGTATCCCTTTTTAAGCAAAACTCCACTTACTGTTACCCATGCTCCTATATACGCATGACTGCCTGGAGTTTGCTCTTTTGCACGTTTGAAGTTTTGTCTGTTATTTAAGACAAACAGGTTAGAGCTATAGTATGCAAAGGAAGAGCAATAGCCAATATCACAACAGGCTCTGCCCTGATGTCTGTCATAAGGGCTTTACTAAAAAAAGGTAAAATAAGTAAAAACTATTTAGAATACTAAAAATGACAGCTTAAAGAAATAAATAAACAAGGTAAGGTAATGTAACTCTTTTATTCATTTTTCTGCCTGTCATATTCCATCTCACATTTGTTTTAATGCTTTAAAACATTTACAGCTCCCATTTTTATGATTGTTTTAATGTAAAGACATATCTCTTTCATTTGGATCAAATAAGGAAATAGACTTATAGGCTAATTGAATTATCTTTTACTTTGAGAAAGTACTCAGATCATTTACTTACAGTTACACAATGGAGAAATACTACTATGTCCTGCATTCAAAATAAAAGTGCAAAAGTATAAGCATAAAAATATGCTTAAAGTACCAAAAGTAAAAATGCTCATTATGCAGAATGAATGGCCCAATGTATATCATATTACTGGATTATAAACATTGATAGATGAATATAGATATCACATTAATGTTGCAGCAGGTAAAGGTTGGGCTATAATTACTTTATATACTGCTGTGTAGCTTAATCTACAATAAATCAGCCTGTCATATTTTATTTGTTGATAATAACAATCTGAATCTGTAATGTAACTAGTAGGTTAACTATGTTTATCAAATTATATTATTTCCCTCCAAATAAAGTGGAGCAGAAGTAGGCTACTCAAATAAAGCACAAGTACCTCAAAATTGTACTTATGTACAGTGCTTAAATAAATGATACTTTCCACTACTAATAACATTTTGTGTGTTGTATTGTTCATCTTGTGTCTGCCCCTGTTTGTGAATAACGTGGCTTTTTGAGATTGGTATGTTCAAAAACCAATAAACAGAGTTAAAAACAAACAAATTATAGCAGCCTTTTTACTTAGTCAGTTTAATAATTGATTATAATCAATTATTAATGTATATCATTTTAGGTTTTAAACTTTTTAAATTTGAAAGTTTTTTTTCCCCTGGGGTTTCATTTGTGTTAGACACATTTAAATATTGTTTTATTTTCACAACATCTAGCTATGTAGGCCTACTGTTGTAGCTATGTAGGCCTACTGTTGTATGCATATGTTGTATGCTTGTATACTTAAGTCTGTTTTTGTGAAGCACTTTGGTTGCTATATAAATGAAATAAACAACAACAACAACAACAACAACAACAACAACAACAACAACAACAACAACAACAGCAACAGCTTTCACCAGTTATTTTTGTGCCACTGACACTTTGTAAACATGGATGTATTGTTACTAAGAGAACGTGTGTAAATCATGGATGTATAACGAAGTGTGGACGTGACACTAAACATGGCGCTGTTACTTTAAGTAAACACCGGTCCTGCGCAGAGATCAGACCGCAGTGAACCCATGGATGTGAGTGAACCCCGGTCCGTTGGAAACATCACTTCCCCCTCTGTAAGTATTGTCAGCTTTTCAAGACTGTATTGCTGCAAGTTTGACGGCGCCGCTGTCTGTCTTTAAATAACGTTACACGTTTTTGTAGCGTCTTAACCCACTCGGTCCTTAATGAAGTAGTAGCAATATGAGCACGTTTGCTTCTTTCTGATACAGTAAGGCTTTGTTTCTTCCAGAGGTTAGCTAGTTTAGCTTATTGCTAGGTAACGTCCGCTGTCAACAAGTCAACTGTTATCTGAGAGCTACTTCTAGCGGTTAGTCGGTCGATTTTGTGTTAGACCAAGGATAAGTTAGTTTAGCTAGCTAATGTTTGACATTTGTCGGTTTTCGCGGATGTTAACGTTACCTTCAATAGATAGCTACAATGTCAAACATCAAACTAACTTCACCCTGGTGTTAGTTAGTTGCTTATTTACGTGTGTTGTGTTAAAAATACGCTTATCTTACTCAAATTCAAATACATTGAATTTTGTTTTACCTTAATTTGGTCGTGAATATAACGTTAATGCTCAAAAGAAAGTTGTGGTTTGATTCACCCCCCCCCCCCCCCCCCCCATAATTCATTAGTTAGGCTAGCTAGATAGTTCAATTCATGTTTGACTGTGTTTTGTAGCAGACAGGAGCAAATCAATATCAGTTTGCTGTAAGACTGATACTAACGATTTTAGTGATTAAACCATCGATTATTTCTCCAGGTTTGACAATAACCCTATTGAACCCAAGGAGACACACACTCGTCTTATCTAGCTGTAGAGCCTCAACTATTAGTCGACTAATCAATCGACAGAAAATGAATCTCCAACTATTTTGTTAAGCGATTAACATTAGTCGTTAAAGTAATTTTTTTTTCAATTTTCAAAGATATCAAATGTTTGGTATTTTAGTGACTGAAAATATTTTTCAATTGTAATATTCACATGATAGTTGGTCACTAGGTTGCAACAGACTACTCAAGTAATAGGCCAATTGATTCAGCTCTTAAGTTAGGTCTTATTTTTAGTTTAGTTGATGATTAATTGTCATAAAAATAATTGCAATTAACGATTTAATTGTCTTTTTCTATTAATTTTATGCCACAGAGTGGTGCTGTTGTGTTGGCTTTGCAACTAGGCCTGAATCCATTATTTTAATTTCAATGGATGCTCATAGATATTATGCAAATATTGGCAAAGGAGTGTCAATTCATCTTCAAATAGTTGGCTCAAACAATGTTTCACTTTTTGCTCTGCTGCACAGATTTATTTTAAATAGCTTGTTCTACAACTGTTGTATGGGCCAACCTAGTCTATAGCCTTTGCATTCCACTTCCCGGATTGCTCAGGTGCTGCAGGAAATTCTGCCAGATGCATTTATTTTCCGTTTCCTTCCGCTTTCTTTGTGTTGGAATTTTAAATTTGGTGGATTTATGAGGACTATTGTTGACTGCTCCTCAGATCTCTGCAGGGTAACTTGAGACAGCTAGCTAAACTATCTGTCCAATCTCTCGCACAACACAATTCTGATGTATGCACGTTTTCCTACCATCCCCGAATATTGGAGGGGGGATCTGGCAAAGCGAGACTAAGGCCGACCTAATGCAATGGAAACATGGTTCAAGACAGTTAATTAATATAGAAGGGGGCATGATTTAATTTTCAAAAGTTAATATGCAACGGCAAACACAAAGCCAGCGTTAATGCAGGCTTTACCCAGAGAGAAACTGAAACCTCTCCAGATCCCCAGAGCTGTCAAACACATTGCTGTAAAGGGGAGATTCCCCGCTACATCATCTTGCTTTGTAAGCAACAAATACGGTCTCATATGTACAGCAGTACGATCTAGACAGCCAAGCTCTCTTTGTCAATATTTTTTTTTCTGACATTGAACCTTGTGCTCACGTAGACACCTTATTTACCCAGTGAATGGAAATGCACCCTATTTACTTTGTATTTGTTGCCACATTTGTAACATTGGCCTTAAATTCCCTCGTTTGTGGAATCCAACAATTATGCAAAATGATCTTGGTTAGCTGAAATAATTTTAATAATTACTATTAATTGCTATAATTGCGACAGGCCTAACTTAAGATTTTTTAGTTATTCATAGAATCATCTCGTAGATTGTTTCTACGCTTTAAATTGTCAAAATATCTTTAACAGATGTTTCTGTGTTGCATCCATAGACCGTTAATATTAATGGACAACGCATCCGGTTCGGCAAAGTGCTGCAAAAGTGCCTTAAACCTGCATTCTATCTGAATTCCAGCAGAGGGCGACACGTGTGGTTGTAAAAGAAGGTCGGTTTCTGTAGAAGTCTATGAGAAAGTGACCCACTTCTCACTTGATTTATTACTTCAGTAAACATTTTCATAATGAGTTTATGGTCTCAATCGCTAGTTTTAAGTATTCTGCAAAACAGAATGATGTTAATTTTTTGAATTATGGTCTCGTTGATTTTAAAATCGGCGATAAAGCAGGGGGTGTTTTAGGGCGTGACTATGATGTGATTGCCAGTGAAAGTGTGTAACGTGGCTCCTCCCTCACTCCTCCTCTCGTCTAAAATCGTCACATCCGCAACCAGGATGGCTGCACCCGTAACGTCAAACTCAACGACTCATAGCAGATCTCCACAAACCAATGGGTGACGTCACACATGCTCTGTCCATTAATATTAACAGTCTATGTTTGCATCCTTGCAGAATGGAGAACTCAAAGACCGGTCCGCCATCGGAGCCCCTGGGAGTGCCAGATATGGCGCGACCCTCAGTGCCCCCCGGTCAGCTGTCAGAGTCAGCCAGGCCCTCCAAACCCCGAGAGCACCCGCCCAAGTCACCTAGGAGACGGCGTAAAGGGACGAGGTCGCAGCGACGGGGTGGTGATCATGAACAGCTGCACTGGGAGGTCGAGCGGCGGAGGTTGCCAGGCCAACACGAGCACTTGGACCCCTCTGGCTCAACGAGCGACACAGCGGAAAGCTCTCCTAAGAGGTTTGCGCTGAAGGTTGCCAGCTGGTCTGCCGTGCCACTACCACAACTCTGTTGCCCGGGACATGCTGTGATTATGTCTTGACCTGTCCTCCTCTTTTTACCTCCTCACAGGAGAGCCCACTTTCTACATGGACCGTACCCAGCCACTCACTTCGGACCCAAAGCCTGTATTCTTCCCAACCCAACTTCAGTCATGTAAGCATGAGGGTCAAATTTTGTGTGTACAAACTGGCGAATGCTATTTACACAGAAGAACAGAACAGTGACGCTTGTGTAACTGTGTGAGATAAGATAAAATGGGAATGGTGTGATTGGATGTTACATGAAATGGGATTGCCAACAGAACAGACCACAGATGCTTATTATCACCTGGTCTTATGAGTGTTTCCTTGGACTTGGACGAAAATAGTCTGCACAATGCCTGCGATCCGCCACGTAAAGGAGGAGAGAGACAAATGGTAAAGAGGAGAAAAAAAATTATTATGTTTGGAATTTGGACCTTACTCCTACAGACGTAACGTTAATGAATGACTGCAGCTGTAGATCTACCTTTTACTTCACTCAGAAGATGAGGTTGACATTATTTGAAACTTGTCCAGCAAGCTGAATTAAAGTGGCAAGACAAAGTGATTATGTAACAGTCAACTCTTTGGTCTGTTTCGCTACCTGTCAGGTACCGATGGTGTGTTTGCTTACTCAGTTGTGTGTGTGTTTCTGTGCCCCAGGCACATCCAGGACCCAGCCAGCCAGCGGCTCACTTGGAATAAACCACCTGTCAACGTGCTTGTCATCAGGAAAATCCGAGATGAGAGTCTCGTCGAGCCTTTCAAAGAGATCTGCAGGTTTCTAGTAGAGGTACAGGAGAATAGGAATCGATAAACTATACTGTACGTTTTGTTATCATATGTTTTAGGAGATGAATGTTTTGTAATGTTAATGTACGATTGAGGAGGCAGACTTTGATATCTGAAAAATCACAGAATACAAATTCTGATTCTTTCAGATGTCTTGAGACACTAACATTCTTTGAAGAAAATAAGCAAACGAATGGTGTGGAGTTGTGGTTTCAGGGTATCTGCATGTCTTGAAAAGTCTGGAAAAAAAAAAAATACAATATTTATAGATGTTTATGAGAGAGAGAGAGAGAGAGAGAGAGAGAGAGAGAGAGAGAGAGAGAGAGAGAGAGAGAGAGAGAGAGAGAGAGAGAGAGAGAGACTTGGCAATCCGTTTTCAGGAGTTGTAAGAGTCCTGTAAACAGGAAACATCACTGTCTCTATCGCTGCCACAAGAAAGTTAAGAAAAAAAACTTAAGAGGGTAAGCCTCTCTCCACAATGCGTACCTCCTATGGCGCCATTTTGATGCTAACAAGCACTCACCCGGCGTTAGCATCCCATTGACTGCCATTCATTTTGACGTCACTTTGACAGCGAATAACTTTACATCTGAAGCGTTTAAAGACTTTATTTGTCCATTGTTTATTTCTAAGAAACACGACAATGTATGAAAGACTCCATTACCTTGTACCTCACGTTATGGCTCCGTAGTAGACGTTTTTGTAAAAATAGGCTAAGGATTGTGTCATAACCACGTGACTTACTGTTGCATAGTAGAGGAATTACCGTATAGTACAGGAGAAGCTTGCAGGCCGTTTCGACTTACATTAGCTGTTTAAGTGTAATTACTAATGTTAACTAGCATTTTAGTTAGCAATAATTAGCCTGTGTCCATGTTATCTCCTTACATATACCTACACTCTCCGTCTCTGCAAGATTGGGAATGATTGAGATTTCTCTTGGCACAGCTACCAGAAGACTTACAACTTTCAGACGGGTTGCTCACGTCACATCTACGTTGTCAAGCTCAATTGGAGGCTGCGCAGTAACGCTCAGCCATCACCGGAAAAGTGCTTCTAATATCCCTTCACTGATCTCCATAGAAATCAACGGGGGTCACATTGTCCAACGAATCAGAAGCGTCACTTTTCTCTCTCTCTTTCTCTGTGAAATGAAAAAGCTGTTTTCACGTGCGTTTGGAAATGTCGAGATCCATAAATAATCTGATGGAAAACATTAAATGTGAAATATAAAGTCTACTTGTGCTACATTTAGGGGTTAAAGAACACAACATGACATCACACATATTGGCCGTTCAAGTGACACACTGGATCGCCTTTTTCTGGTCTGAATGGACCCTACAACTCGGTACTCTAGTGACATGTCAGCTGTTTCAAAACCATCACCACCTCCACCTGCATTACTTAGAGCTGCTCCACCTGCTGCTCAGTTTTTGACTGAGATATGAGATTTATTTCTGGGACAGACAAATTGTGACTAAATACTTTTTTGTGTGTTTTAATGATAATTAAAAATGTTTAGTTTTTCATTCTTAGTCTACAAGATGTATTAAAATACCTGTCAATCAATTTGAGAGAAATACCAGGTTGCAATTTTGTGTTTATCGGTGGAGATATCAGATTATCAATTCAGTTGATTTCAGTTACAGTTTTGTCCTCTGCTGCTAGTAAACTAACCCCATATTGCTGAAGAACGAGTGTCCACTGCAACATTTGTGACACTGAAGAGCAGTGTCTAACAATAAGAATCCAGGAAATGAACCAGACATGGTGATAAAAGTTAGTCTGGTCTCATGCAGTTACGACACCTTTCGGCCACGTGTTTCCAAAACAAGCTGTCCTTTGTGTAACAAGACTGTCAAAGAATCCCAGCGAACCCATGTATTTACATTCCATACAAACAGTGACCTATTAAACCCCACATGTTTGGCGTACGCTCAACTTCATTTCAGAAAAAGTACTTTTGAGAGATGTCTATGTTCGTTTTGGCTGCTGTCACTTAAGCATGTCGTTGTGTATCAGGAGAAGCAGATGATGGTGTATGTGGAACGCCGGGTTGCAGATGATGCTACGCTGTCAAAGGACGAGGCGTTTGGCTCCATCCGCAATCAGCTCTGCACTTTCAGAGAAGGTGAGACCCAACAATAAAACCAGAAACATTAATGCTGAACTAATGGCATACATTTGTCAAGTAGTAATATCCTTTTCAGAAATAAAAGTCTTACTACTGTGATGTAAAATATGCCCTTAAAAATAGAAATTTCTGCTGTATAATGCTAAAACTAAAGGTACTCATTTTAACGACTTTATGTAAGTGGTATATAGCTGTTGTGGTGTTTCCAAGTATAGAATCTTATTTTGCTAAATAACCACTAACAAAAGCTGTCGAGATGAATCTAGTGTTCACTGCGTCTCCCTGAGAATAGTATCAGTATTTTCTTTCCTGTATTTGAGTACAGTATTTAACGTAAATGTTAATTTCTACCTCTGCAGCCAAAGTTTAGTTTAGATCCCATTACTACTATAGACAATATTTTACTACAGTATTTTATTGTCTTATGTTATTGCTATTTGCCTGTTAGGTTAGCATATCAGTCTGGTTTTAATTTATTATGCATTACTGGTCACATATGTTGGCTGACATCTAAAAAAATGCCACTTTTTTCTTACATTCTTGAATAAAAATACATTAAATATTATATTTGTATAATGCTGTTAAAATGAAAACAATATATTGAGTTTTGTCTGCCTGCAGGTTATGATGATATCTCTGACTGCATAGACCTGATCATCTGTCTGGGTGGAGATGGGACTCTGCTCTACGCCTCCTCTCTCTTCCAGGTAATCACACTTTTATTGGTTGATCACTTCAGACAAGCTGAACTCACCCTAACTCTTAAACATTGTATACTACACAAAAATACTTAAAAATTTGAATTACACTTTTTTTTTTTTTTTTTTAGCTCTTTCGGTAGTGCGTGCGCCCCATCTAGGCTGAATCCTTGGCAGAGGTGCAGATTCAAATCCAACCTGCACCCCTTCTCTCTCTCTCTCTCTCTCTCTCTCTCTCTCTCTCTCTCTCTCTCTCTCTCTCTCTCTCTCTCTCTCTCTCTCTCTCTCTCTCTCTCTCTCTCTCTCTGTCTTTCTGGTTTATCTGTACTACCTTATAAAAATGCCTAAAAAGCCCCAAAAAATATATAAAAAAGGTAAACTATACTACATATGTCTTAGTATGTAGTCCCTTTAAATCAAATGAAAGAAAAATGATTTCTAATATCTTGTCTTTTGGGACTTGCACTGTCAAATCTACAATCGCAGTAAAAAAAGATTTTAAATTTTTTTTTTTGTACAATTGCTCATAATAAGCAATTTCGTGAATACATTTCTTTAAGATATACCAATTTTTAACACACAAAAAAAAAGTATAGTAATAAAATCTTTTAATTCCAAATGTATACAGATTGTCTCAGTATTGTGTTCTACATGTAGTTTAGTAAACAGATGAGTTTTTGGGTCATGATTCTGCTGTTCTGAGAGGGGTGAGAGTTAGACAGATCTTTATGTGCAGACTGTTTTTCTTTTCTGTAGGGCAGCGTCCCTCCGGTTATGGCGTTTCACCTTGGCTCTCTGGGTTTCTTGACGCCCTTCAAATTTGAGTCATACAAGACCGAAGTGGCCAAAGTGTTTGAAGGTAGAGAGGAGCTTTTCATGAAATATTGGTCTAATGTTAACATAAACACTCATTCTCTCCTGAAGGGTCAAACTTCTTGACACAATCAGTACAATAAGTAGAATATGTGTATGTGAATGCCACGGGGGTGCTTATGTTTGCACGTATGACTGTATGTGGGTTTTCAGGCAATGCAGCCATCACTCTGCGCAGTCGTCTTAAGGTGAAGGTGGTGAAGGACATGCTTCAGAGAACAGGCCAGGACTCGTACAGCAGAGAGCCACAGCAGCTGCAGCAGGAACACAACGGACTCCTTCCTCATGGACACACCAACAGTGAGGCCGGCAAGGTCACCCTGCAGCTACAGGTGAGAACAAAGAGGCACAAGTTTATTTGTTGAGAGAGACCAAGTGCCTAAAAAATATACACAAAACGAAGATGCAGATTGCAGCCCCCTTTTCACTGCAGGAAGTTTTTCCAGGGGCCCATGAACCATTTCAGGATCCTACCTGTATTTTAACCAGAGGACTAAATATAGTATCTGCCATAAGTTTAGGTGCTAAAAGAGTCCCTGCTCTGAGGCCCAGAAACTATTGCCTTTGGTTGCTACAACTTATGTGTAGCTTTATTCACACCATAAGGAAGTACTGGGTGAGATTAGAGTCAATTAAATATTAGAATGGCAGTCAGGCATTTCTGCTGAAGTTCATTGACCTTACCTTACCTTTATTGACCTTACCTACAAATCGGAAGGTTGGTGGTGTGATCCCTGGCTATGCAGTCCCATGTCGCAGTGGGCAAGACACAGAACCCCGAATTGCTCCAAATCCTGCGCCACCGGTGTGTTAATGTTTGTGAATGTTTGTGAATGTTTACCTTTTTTTCTTTTTACTATTTTTTCTTTTCACAAGACAGTACAACCAAACAAGACAAAATAATAAGGGGAGGGGGGCGTTGCAGAATATGAAAATGTAGCTCTTTGTAACCTCTATTGAGTCGGTTTAACAACCAGACAATAGTTACATAGAGCTGATACATTCTTTGTCAAGATATGATCGAATAATGTTCCAGGGACCTTGAGTGCCGTCCTGCCTATAGGACTCTTGCAGCGTTAAAGCAGCCTGTTCCATAGATAACCAGTCCATGATGTCCTTGCACCAACACTCAGTGTGTTGTGTCAATGTTTATTTGATGAGCATGCGGCACCTTGTATGGCAACCTCGGCCAGTGTATGAATGTGTGTGTGAGAATGGTGCCTGTACTATGTAACACACTTTGAGTAGTTGTTAAGACTAGAAAAGCGCTATATAAATGTAGTTATTTACATTTACATTCTTTGACTGGTCTAAAAAGAAAGTAAGATGGAGAGAGAGTATGTATGTATGTGAACGAGCTCAGAGTAACGCAAGCAAGTGAGGGACAAACGTTAATTTGCACCTCTGTGTGTCTCTGTGCCATTCATTCATGATACGTTGAAACATCAGTCACACAACCGTAAATACATAAACAACAAGTCTTTGTTGTTGTTTCGTTGTGTGTGAAAATTGCCTCTCAAAGGTTTTCCTTTTTTAATCACTTGTTGGACTAATGTGCTTAATCTTCATGGTGCTTCAGATGAAGTGGAAATGTAAACATTGATGTTTAAAGGGGACTTTAGTTTTTAGTTGAGTTCCTCTGATTCTAAGTTCTTAGAAAAGGGTTTGTGTGACTGCATTGGCTCACACCACGAAAAGCATGCTGTAAGCCCATAAAGGTAGGTAGGTAGGTAGGTAGGTAGGTAGGTATGTGTATGTGTATGTGTATGTGTATGTGTATGTGTATGTGTATGTGTATGTGTGTGTGTGTGTGTGTGTGTGTGTGTGTGTGTGTGTGTGTGTGTCCTTTTTCATCCTGGGTGTGTTTGTACAAGCTCAGTGAGTGAGCCAGGTTGCCATGGCGACAGTCATAATACATCTGCTGGGTGCAGATATGGGAGAGAAACAGTAGGATGTGTATGAAGTTCTGTTGAGCCAGTTGCCATGGAGACCACGACGTCAATAACGCAGTCAACCCTGAATGGATATTTAATGAGCTCTGACGCTCTCGGTCTGACACACTGTAAATAAACAACATGCCTCACTGCTGCAGTCACACACACACACTGCTGCAGTTTGTCATTTTAAGTGCAACTCTCCCTCTTTCCCGTCTCATGGATAAAAGACAGTGACGGATCGTTCTGGTCTCTGAACTTGAGTTTGACCCACATTACATCACTTCTGCTGCATCCAGCAGGATGTTTGCTGTGCGCTAAGCTCTGATGTCAGTACATCAGCCAGACATCACTGCTCAGCGCTGCAGTACTCTGAAGTGTGGACACATGATTTGTGTGCTGCTTGTCTGCACACCGGCAGTTTCTGTCTGCTTGTAATTTCCTGCTGTAATGTGGGAATGTACTGCACTGTAACTCTGCGTCAGTTACTGGCTGATTTATTGTTTTTGAGTGCAGAGATTACATTTATTTCATATTCATATTCTATAAAAAGACAGTATTACATTCAAGACCGCCCCATTGTATAGAGCTTTTTCACAATATATAGCAAAGGCAGTGCGGTTATTTTTCCATATCATCTTTGCCAGAGAGGGTGTATTGAAAGTTGTTTGCTTGTTTGTTAGCTGGATGTCTCTGGATGAGTTTTTGTTGTGGATAGAGACACCATGTGGCCATTAATGAAGCACTTTACATTTGTCTTTACCAACCTTCAGTTAAGTTCCATCCCATAACTACATAAACAGATTTTTCTCCACATTCATTTTTGCCAGCACTCCTTTTCTATACTTTGCATCCAATCTTTGGCATATTCGGTTAAAAACATATTTAATTTTTTTTTATATGCCATCACATTTTCCTGTTATTGCTTGCCAAATTCACATTTATATTGCTCCCAAATGCATCAAAACATGTATGGCATTGGGCCTATAGATGGCACTACAATAACAGGATTGATTTAAATGGTCATGAGCCTGATTTTGCTTGTACAAAGTCTTAATATTCCCAAAGAGGATTTAGGTTTCCTGCAAAATCAACATGGTCATATGTTTATGTATGTGTCACCATTTTGATACCGATTCAGAGTCAAATTGAAAGATTGTACAGCGTCTGAGTGCCTTCTAATATTAACTTTGATCTGTGTGTGTTTTCAGGTGTTGAATGAGGTGGTGGTGGACCGAGGCCCCTCCTCCTACCTGTCCAATGTGGACTTGTACCTCGATGGACGGCTCATCACCTCAGTGCAGGGAGACGGTAAGAGCAGTCATACTCTTCGTCCTGTCATGTAATGTCACTCTATTGTCTTAACTCGTAGATATGGTGAATTAATACTGTAAATATGCTAAATCCTCCCCCCCTCTCGCTCTCTGTCCTCCAGGTGTGATTGTGTCCACACCTACAGGCAGCACAGCATATGCAGCCGCAGCAGGAGCCTCCATGATCCACCCCAATGTACCCGCCATCATGGTCACGCCCATCTGCCCACACTCGCTCTCCTTCAGGCCCATCGTGGTCCCTGCTGGGGTGGAGCTCATGGTAAGAATGATGAGGAAGGAGGCTAGACTGAGCTTGGTGCAAATTAGAGCCCGACCGATATATCAGCGGGCCGATATTAGGCATTTTCCAAACTATCGGTATCAGCATTTATAATGGCCGATAAATTAATATTTCTTTTTTTTCCCTCTGTCTGATAAATAAATATTTAAAAAAATAAAATAAAAACGGACGAAACACCCTTCATCCATGTTATGTTTGTCCACCAGAGGGCGCTCTACACCGTCCCTGCTGGCAACACGCTTTGATTTGTTTTTGTTCAAAGGACTTTAAGTTTCATATCTTAAGTTTGTATTTTTATATATTTTATTTATCAGAACTTTAATATATTTTGATGATCCTCTGTTCTGTTGTAACAATAAAACAAACAAGTTTAAACTGCATTATCATATTATTTTAGTGAGGACTCATAAATAACTACAAATAACTAATGTATAAAATAAATCTGTTTATGTTTTGTTACGCGTTTCTGGATTATTATTTTTTAAATATAATGGGCGATATACCGGAATATCTAAAACTTGATCTATCTATCTAAAAACTCTACTCGAAGGATAATTTTTCCAAATCATATTCCCTCATTTGTTTTTTTAACGATGGTGCTGCCTGACAGTTTACCAGTAAACTAATTGAAATCCTTAAAGAGCACTGCTGGTTATCATTATTTGCCTCCTTGACTTTTATGTCATGATTGTGGTATGACGTTCCCATCAATCCCTGTCATTGTTTGACTGCCGCACCGTACCTTTGCTCTCACATTGATAGTGTCATTCTGTACCTGGGCTAAGGACTTTTTTTCAGTTTGCCAACAAATTTCCGTACTAAGGCATTTTCTACCTTACATATTTACCTAGAAACGTTTTAGCCATGCTAGCAACATGGCTCCATGGATGGCACTGTTGGTCTCTCTGGTTGGTGTGTCAGTCGGTCAGTGTGTATGACTCATAACTGTAGCTTGGAAACTGACTGTCTGTCCTCTTTTTCCCTAAATCAGATCACCCTGTCCCCTGATGCCAGGAACACTGCCTGGGTGTCCTTTGATGGTAGGAAAAGACAGGAGATCCAGCATGGAGACTGGTAAATTTCTTTTAACTGTCATTATCAGTTGCCGTTTCATTATACAGATAGATTTTTCCATTTTAGGATTAATTTGGGTTCGCCTTTTCTTTCCCAACAGCATCAAGATTACTACATCTTGTTACCCAGTGCCCTCTATCTGTTGCCATGACCTGGTGTATGACTGGTTTGAAAGCCTGGCTCAGTGTTTGCACTGGAACGTACGCAAGAGGCAAGAGCGACTGGCGGACATCTCGGACTCGTCAGACACTGAAAACTGAATCAGCGGTTGCTTTTTCTGACCTACATTCAAGTCAACACTTTCCACAACAGCTGTGTGTGTGTGTGAGACAGTGAGGGCCGTCAGAGTTAGCCAAATTACTGTTACATTAGTCCTTTTGAATAGCATGTTTAATGAGCATATTGTGTATACAGTATTTTATGCATTTGAAAAAGCATATCATTACATTCCAGTACAAACACAATCTGTCATTTAGAATTATAGGTAGGAAACACTAATAGATAAGAAAAAGGACTGTAAATGTAAATTTGTACATACGGGATTGAAACATATATGTATATAATGTAATATGTATGTGATAGTTATATAAATTTGAGGATAAAAAAGACTTACAACTGAGTTTCTGTTACTGAGTCAGCCAAAGACTACTGAGTGTAATTGTTCTGTACAAAACGCATATTGTGCAATTCAAAGCCTACTTTCTGTACATTCTAGCAGTAACTGTTATGTCCAAGTTAAATTCTACAAGTCAGATTGCATGTTGTGGAACAAAACAAAATAGAAATAGTTGGAGAAACTTACACTAGTCATGTTGCTTTCATATACTGTCAATGTGAAAAAAGTAGAAAAATAAAGATACAGACACTCACTAACTTCTTTTCATCAGTCTGATCTTTGTGTGAAGCCAAACTCAGCTACAACAAAACAAAATCTTATTGGACAATATGAAAATCAACTGAGGTACTGACCTTTCAAAATATAATCTGCAGGAACGGATGGGTGGGCTAATTCCTTACTTAAAAAAGTTGTTTCAGTAACCTGGAATTACTTTAAAAAATAAATTGTGATGTTACTCTTATTACTGTTATTAGTTTTTGTTTTTAACATTTTTAAGATTGTTTCTGGACCTGTGGACATCCTGGTGTCTAACTACAGACGAGTCTATAACCTTGTGACGGGCCATTTTTTTTTAATGATTTTCTTTTTTGACATACTATACTATGAGTTTCTTTGTGACACACACATAGGATTACCTTTTTAATGACTCAAATTACTTTTTATGACATGCTATATTATAAAATGGTGAACATTTGCTAGTTTCAGGCTCTTTAACATGAGGTTACTATGACTTTTTATAATGGAATTTTTATAACATACTATACAATGACTTTTTATGACATACTATGACATTTATTTTTACTTTTTATGACACTAATTTGAACAGAAAGATAGTTTGCACATCTATAGCATGAGACGGGTGCATCGGAGCGGGACGAGTAGGTCAAAAGTCTCAAAGAAACTTCCGCACACAGTCTAACTTGCAAAAATAAATGGAATGGCAGGCAATGTTTGGGTACTAGACCATCATCAGGCAAATGGTGTTACAGACTGAGAAGCCATCTATTTTATAGGAGGTGACTGACTGCACCAATCACCAACTTCCACATGAAAGAAGGCAAAATTACATAACATTAATTTCCATTTCCATTACTATAGATAGATCCTAAGCTTAAATACAACACTCTATAGTAACAATAATATATCATCCCAGAAAAATCTTTAATAGATGGATGTAGATTGCTGTATAATAATGAATGCATTGCACACTGTCACCTCCTACAAAAGATGGATTCTCAGTATGTAACACCAAGTTAGACATTGTGCAGGAGTTTATTTGCAACCAATGCCATACTACTTAGACATTTTTAATTATTGTTTTTTAACATACTATACTATGACTTTTTTCAAAATGTTATTCTACAACTTTTTTATGATTTTTTTCGACATACTAAACTATGATTTTTTTAAAACTTTTTTGGCATACTTTACTATGACTTTTTTCGACATACTATACTATGACTTTTTTATGATTTCTTCGACATACTATACTATGACTTTTTATGATTTTTTTTTTACATACTATGACTTTTTAAAAACTTTTTTCGATATACTATGACTTTTTTTGACATACTATACTATTACTTTTTTATGACTTTTTTTTGACATACTATACTATAACTTTTTATGATTTTTTCAACATACTATACTGTGACTTTTTCGACATACTATACTATGACTTTTTCGACATACTATACTATGGCTTTTTTTGTCTTCCGTAATGTAAACAATAAATCAATGCCGAACCTAGCAGCCAATGAGCTTCACAAATAGCTCAGTGAGATAAGCTGCTAGAAATAAAGTGAAGATTGGAGGTTTAGGGATCAACTCTTCTTAGGCTTTTTTTGACATACTATGACTTTTTTATGACTTTTTTCAACATACAATACTATGACTTTTTTCTGACATACTATAATTTGACTTTTTAATTACTTTTTTCGACATAGTATACTATGACTTTTAATGACTTTTTTTTTTAACATACTATGACAATTCTATGACATACTATACTATGATTTTTATGACTTTGATGACATACTATAACTTTTTTTTGACTTACTATACTATGAATCTTTTTCGACATACTATACTATTACTTTTTAATGACTTTTTATGACTGTTAAGACAGGCTCACAGGCCACAACAAAAGAGGGAGATGTACAGTATCAGTGATGAATGAAGGTGTATGGATGTAATGGAGAGTGTGAGTTGCATGTTGTCAGTAGTTAACAAAGGGAAAACTCAAAAAGAGAGAAAACACGTTGGTGCGCAGTCGGGAGAATGCGGCCGCCTGGTCTGGAAGGACCGGCCAGGTGATCACAGTCATCTCATTATTGCCTCCGCTACACCTGCAAGTTAACAAGACAAACCACAGTACACATGCACGAAATGCCCAGGGCCGCCACAATGACTTATTTGAGAAATACTATACTATGACTTTTTTATGACTTTTTTTTCGACATACTTTACTATGACTTTTTTATGACTTCTTTGATATGCTATACTATGACTTTTTATATATATTTTTTCCGACATACTATGAC
The DNA here is from genome assembly GCA_023566125.1 of Zingel zingel. Classification (NCBI taxonomy): domain Eukaryota; kingdom Metazoa; phylum Chordata; class Actinopteri; order Perciformes; family Percidae; genus Zingel; species Zingel zingel. The sequence continues at coordinate 16,233,621 of CM042324.1, forward strand.
TTTTTATGATTTTTTCGACATACTATACTAGGACTTCTTTCGACATACTGTACTATGACTTTTTTTTGACATACTATGCTATGACTTTTTTCTGACATACTATGCTGACTTTTTTATGACTTTTTTTTCGAAATACTTTACTATGACTTTTTTGATATGCTATACTATGACGTTTATGACTTTTTCGACATACTATACTATGACTTTTTAATTACTTTTTTCAACATACTATACTATGACGTTTTGTGTCTTTTTTTTACATACTATGACAATTCTATGACATACTATACTATGACTTTTATGACTTTGATGACATACTATAACGTTTTTATGACTTACTATACTATGAATGTTTATGACTTTTTAATGACAAACTAAACCATGACATTTTTAATACGATTTTTATGACATACAATACTATGACTTCATGGCTTTTTTGACATTCTATACTATGACTTTATATGACTTTTTATGACATACTATAACATTTTTATGAGATACTATACCTTTTTTTGACACACTATACTATGACTTTTTAATGACATTTTTTATGACTTATGACATACTATACAGTGACTTTCTTATGAGATTTTGATGATATACTATACTTGTATACTTTTTTGCCTTTTTATGACATATGCCATTATTTTAATTACATACTGTATGATATGCTATGCTACCATGACTTTTTTGATATACCTTACCATAAGTTAAAATTTGCTAGTTTTAGGATTTGCCACTTTTCTGTTTAAGTTTGCTGTCATTTAATAAACAAAAATGTGAATAATTGAAAAATGTATCCATAATTATTAATAAAAACAATTGTTACTACTTTTTGGAGTTATTTATTATTTATTATTGTTATTTCATTATATATTAACTGTTTTAAATTTATATTAATATAGTTGAAATGACTGCAGCAGGTCAGTACTAACTGTTCAAAGTTTAGGGTCATTGTGAACCTCTGTATCTCAGATTATAGCATTTTTAAACAGATATTCATTTAAACAAAAACAGGAGGATGTTTTGTTGCATACTGCCTTTTGTCCCACCAATGATCAGAACACTGCCAAAAGAAAAGATACATTACAGGAAAATATGACAAAACTTGTGTGCTTTCTATATTTTTATTGCAATGATAAGATACAGATATATTTCCAGACATCCAGTTTTATTAAATTATACTCCAATATTGCATGAGACCGTCTTCAGAATGATAATGATCCAAATGTGGACAACTAGGTGATCAAAAGACAGTTTTTGACCAGATATAAAACATGGGATGTTTTACAATGTCACTTTTTAATTCTCCAATAAATGTTCGATGAGAAGCAGCAGCATAGAGAGTAATAATACTACAATATACAACAAACAGATACTGTGCAACAGTCAAGAACAATTGGGAGAATCTTTTTATTCTCTTTTGTGAAATGGTTATGCAAATATTGAGTACAGCGACTGGCAACTCAGGACATAGAGATGCACTTTGCCCGTTTGGGGAAGAAAAAAAACAACATGGAGGTGTGAGTTAGAAAGTCGAAAAGTTACAAACCTCAGTGGAATAACAGGAGACAGAACAAAAGACTAAATACAGTCTAAATGAATACATTTTTAGGCAAAACAAATAACTGTACAGAAAGCTGTGAGAAATATATTAAGATACTGTTTCACTGTGGGGAGTTTTTGCCACGTCAGATTAAGTGGGAACCAGCAGTGTTCCACTGGCTTTATAAACTCGGGTTATTGACTGACCATGTGTTAGTGAGAGAAATCTTTTTGGGAAAAAAACCAACCAGATGTTATGGTGACAAATGTAAAAAAGGAAATACAGAAAAATGTTTAATAAATTACCACTGTTTTCTAATCCCAGATTTTTACCTTTAAATAATAAATTTGCTCTTTATGATCGTACAAAAACTAAAATCTGCAGAATACAAATTATACCTCCTAAAACAAAATAAAAAAGGAAAAAAGTTGTTTTATAGTTTTTAGACTGCAATTATTATATATAGTTGATATATCAATAGAATCCATATATAAATGATACATTTCTATTTTTTATACTATATAATCCTTGCTATGACAAAAAAAAAAAACATCTAAGATATTTCTAGCCAGAAGATAACGTGAAGGAACAGTTTGGACCACGGCTGCCAGCTACTGGGCTTTGATTGGAAATTAAACTGTGGTCTGGTTAGTGGACCAGTACCACCATTTTCACACGACAGCTTGTGCAAGACTAGACAGAACTGGTTTGGATGGGAGTCTAGTGCTAACACCTTTAAACGGTTTCATTGAGACCAAAATCTTTGTTTAGCTACACACTTATAACTTTGTGCTGTGCTTTATTTATTTTTTTCAAAGATGCAAACGTTTTGAGGAGTTTGACACTGTGGTTACAAAATGAACAAAAACGTACCCCTCGTTCTTACACTCAACTCTCCATTTTAAATCAGCATGCATAACATCATTATTAGTTGTGTTTGGCACTAGTTTACTTTATATCTGGTTCTGTTTGCAAATAGACAGTTAATCAGTGGATGTAGCATCTTCTAGCTTTTGTTGTACAACAAATGCCGCAATCATCAGCCATTAAAAAACAAAAAAAAAAGAAGACATTTTTTTTCTTACTGAAAATGGCAAGTACTTCAAGGAGCCATGCTACTCTGCTTTCATAATACTCCATCCAGCCACATCATGGTCGATTTTTAGGTTCCGTCGAGTAAACTACAGGATTTGGTCCATCCGGCTTGGGTCAGGTTTCAAAGCGGGTTACTTTGCTTCAAGGGCTGCCTGAGAAAGCTATCAGACTGTCTCAAGAAAACACCAACAACAGGTGAAAGAACGGGGGCTTTCTTGCTAAGGTGATTGTACCAACAACATGGAGCTCAAAGACGACAAAAAATGGGGCAAAGAAACCAGCATGTCATGGCTTACTGGTTCGCTTTGACCTCACATCCAAATGTAACCAAAGAGAGGGGACAAAAATAAACCTTTTTTGTTGAAATGTCAAAAGAAACTTGAGATGTGAAACCGGAAATGAGACAACCAGAAAGACAAAAAAAATGAAAACTCTTTATCAGCGCTGTTTGTTGGTTGGATTTTTTTGTTGAGAACTTCCTCAGGCAAACATGTCAGTGGCAGTTTTCACTTTTACATAAATAACATTTGGGTGGGAGGAATAAGATCCACAATAAGGCTTCTTTTAGGACCCCCCCCCCCCCCCCCCCCCATTGTTGTAGCTAACTTTTCATCATTGTGTCTATCCCAGTACTGTTCTATTGGTACGGTTTAGTGGAAGATCTCAACAAGAAGAGATGAAGCCTCTCCTCTGCCTCAGCAGGCTCAGAGAGGCCGGAATAGCAGGTCCTGGGATCACAGGAGGAAAGGCCAGAGAGAGAAAATGTAGAGAGTGATGGGATTGTAAGAAGTTTATGTTTCAGCAGTCTGGGGTTCAGTCTCACTCTCATCCCCTTCTTTCCTCTCTTGCGTCTCCTCACCTTCCTCCTCCTGGTCTTCCTCCTCTGTGTGCTGCTCAAGCTCCTCCCTGGTGATCATCTCAAAGTCGTTCCCGTTGCTGTGCTGCGAGCCTTCTTCCTCCCGGCGGTCGCTGTCTGTGTCTGAGTGGCGGTCCGCCCCCGTTCCCTCCCCCTCTTTGCCCTCCTCCTCCTCCTCCTCTTCCTCTTCCTCATCACCGTCTTTCTTCTCGCTGTCTGATTTGTCATCGCTGTCTGACTTCTGAGCCTTGTTGCCATCGTTGTCCTTCTCGTCAGTCTTGTCTGAGCCCTTCTTATTGCTGGCCCGTGGTCCTTTGTACTCGTGGGTGTAGAGCGGCCGGAACGAGTCGATGAAACCAACATCTGCAGTCAAGTTGGGGAGGAACCAGAAATGGTGGCGCCCGCCAGTCACCAGCCAGATGATCAGGAAGAGGATGCAGCGGGCTGAAGTCAGAGGTGACAACCAGTGGGATCAATTTCACTCTACAGCAATTCATACATCTCTTTAACTATAGTGGTATTCAAATCTAGATTAAACCCTCTGCTGCTCACCTGTGACTGAATGTTTGTCTACAATACTTTTATTCCCCTTACTGAATATGGGGCAACTTACAACTAATTACATCGTTGTAACTGTATCCCTCATGTGTTATCTTTTTTTTATTATACATTTTTTCTCTTTAATTTTATTCCATTTAAGTTGATTTTACAAATGCATTTCTTTGCTTATATAAATACTTTGAATTGCCTCTGTTTGAAAGGAGCCCTACAAATAAAGCCGTGCTGTCTTGTCTTAACTGAAGAACTGAACAATTTATTGAAATTAATAAAATGAAATTAAGTATACAGCTAGGAAAAATGTCATTCTTGCTGACAGCATCCCTATGGGGATGCAGGTTTTATTTATTTTATAGTAATAGACTACTACGCTGAAATGACTGCTGCCTGGTGCAGCCGCTCCACTCCTGATCGCAGCCAGAGTGACCATACAGATTTGATAACACTAGCCACATCCATTAGACATACGCAACTGATGATGACATGGAAATTAAAGGTGCCACAAGAGAAAAAAGCTGGGAACTACTGCTAAAAACTCAAACAAATTCCTATGCAAATTAAAAATGGCTAGGGCGATATTTATATCTAAAATGTTATGATATATATATATACACACATACACAAAGTACATGTACTTACCAACAGCAAGAAGCAATATACTGGCTACAAAGCAGCCTGCAGCAACACTTAGATAGTAAACTCCTACACGCATTTCTGCTGGCCACAGGGGGAACAGCGTGGCTGCTATCACAGCAATGACTGAAAGACAGAAAACACACACACACACACACACACACACACACACACACACACACACACACACACACACACACACACACACACACACACACACACACACACACACACACACACACACACACACACACACACACACACACACACACACACACACACACACACACACACACACACACACACACACACACACACACACACACACACACACACACACACACGTCGAAATCAGCTGCCATCAGCGAAAGACAACCCTACATTCAGTTCTTTTTCAAAAGAACTCCGTTTATGATTTTAAACCTCTGACTCACCAAGTATCAGTCCCATGGCAAATGTCTTAAAATGAACAGGATCGTAAATCCACACATACACCTAGAAAAAGAAAGAAAAGAGACACATTTGGGGTTTTGATGTCTTTCAGGATCACAAACACTTATCCCACATATATACATATTTATGCTCTAAGCACACTCACCTCATTTCCATCTAGAAACAGCTGATCTTCATGAGGCTCCAGTTTAAACTTCTTCTTCACCTCTTTCTTCTTCTTGGGCGTTCCAGGACTGTCATCCTATGAAAATGTATAATTAAATAAACAAATGTTATATATGAAATCTGTAGTTTTACTTAGAAATCCCATATACTGCAGTCAGTGGGACCTACATATTGGTAATACCTCTTTCACACCAATGACCAGGGTCGTTCTTTTGTCAATTCAAACCAAGCCAGTCAACACGGGTTGATTCCTGGTCATGGAAGGTTTATTATTATTTTTGGACGAGGGGAGAACATTTATCTTTGTTTAGTCAATATCCACAACGTTCCACTTCCAGGATTACCCTTGTTCTGCTGAAAATTCCACAAGATGTCACTCTTTTCGGCCGGATGTCCGTTACCTTTTGCTTTCTTTGTGTTGTAATTTTAAACTGGTTGATTTCTGAGGACTATGGTTAACTGCTCCTCAGATCTCTGCAGGGTAAATCCAGACAGCTAGCTAGACTATCTGTCAAATCTGAGTTTTCTGTTGTACGACTAAAACAACTTTTGAATGAAGAGAAGAAGAAGGAGTTTCTTCACAAGACCACTTTTCAGTGGCACAGTGGCTCCGTCCGGCGGTTAGCGCCGCACATGGCGATTAACATTAAAGTAAAGTTAGGCTTTGCTGTTGGCTTCCCCGGCTCATTTAAAAAAAGACCCGTGACAATTTGGTCACGACTGGGCACCTCATTTCCAACCAATGACATAAATTTGTCCTGCCCCGGTTGTTGGAGACCCTGGTCGCGTGCAATTCACATAGAAATGGACCTGCGTTCAACCTGCATTTGACCCACATATCAACCTGGGTTGCGAAGCCGAGTTTATCAACATGGGTTAACTCTTTCAAACACAATATCAACCCTGGTTGAGCCCTTGGTGTAAAAGGGGTATTAGAGAGACAGATCATAGCCTGGACTTAACCTTATGCTAACTGTGAGTTTTATGTTAAAAACATGCTTATAAAAAGGAAATGTGCTTATTCACTTTTTTGCAGAGAACTAGATGATACCACTCTCGTGTTTATACGATAAAAATGAAGCTACAGCCAGTAGGCGGCTAACTTATCTTAGCGGGAAACAGCTAGCTGACTGTGCCAGAAAGGTAACAAAATCCACCTACCGGCACCTCTACAGCTTACTACTTAACATGTTTTATGGTGTCCGTTTACTCTGTACAAAACTAGTGTAAGTGTAAAAATGATAATTTACAGTTTTTACATCATTCTAGGTAAGCAAGTGAATGATTTTTCACTAAACTTTCCTAAACTTGTACTTTAAGTGTTAATGTACAATGAATGCAGCATTTCAGTTGGTTATAGTTGGCTGGTCACATTATTAACTCAAACTGGCATTTGGCCCAAAAAAACCTAACCTGTTAACTTTCCACCATGAACACACTGAGCTTTTTCTTTCCTGATTTCTAAAGATCTGTGTACAGCAGTCAATATCCACAATGTCAAGGCAACTCTGACCGCTCATTAAACAAACCAGTGTGAGGGGGTGTCTGTAAACTGCGCCAACACCTTGCTTCAGATGGATCCCTCTGTCATAGCAGTGTAAATATACTGATGTTTGACAGTAAAGCACAAGCATTTCCATCCACTAAATTTGTAAACAGTATTCATGGCATTTCATATTTTACCAAATACCTAATTTTTAATGGGATGCTCTGTCGTTATAAGAGGCCAAACATAAAAGCCACAACAGTGACAACACTATCTTGTGAAGACAGATATAATCTGAGGGGTTTTGTCAACATAGAGGTCAACAGTGCTAGATCACGTACGTTCTTATCTTTCTTAGTTTCAACAGCCTCAGACTCTTTCTTCTTCTCTTTCTCCTTCTTCCCTTTTCTCTCCTCCTCTTTGCTGCTGTCACCCTTGGTCTTCTCCTTCTCTTTCTCCTTCTCTTTTTCTTTCTCCTTCTCTTTCTTGGTGTCTTTCTCAGGCTTTTTCTTCATCACTTTGAGAGCCCGGTGGAAGAACTGCTTCTTTAGGAGTCTATAGAGGACGGAGGAGAATGAATGAATGAATGAATGAATGAATGAATGAATAAGGGCTGATTATTTACCACTGATTTGTAGGACGGTTTTCATTATTTCCGTACATTATATAGAGCAAACAACTAATTGACAAATCAAGCAAATAACCAGTGATTTAATTGACAGTGAAAATAATTGTTAGTTGCAGCCCTATATACCAGTGACCATATTGCAAGCGTATGTATCAAATGCTTAGATACCTTATTTTGGACTAACACTTTTTGACAAATAAGTATTCATCTACAACATCAGACAGGTAGCAGGGTGTGTTAGAAAGCCAACCTGTTGCAGTAATCCAACACAGACTCCCTGGTGGTGAACAGCGCCTCCTCTCCCTTCTTCGTCTTGGCCCACTTGGAGTCCATCAGACAGTCCACTGCCTTGGAGGCTAAATATAGGGACACAAAGATATTAAAAAAAAAAACACAGAGTGGTACAAGGTCTGAAAATGTCATTCAGTGATTATTCTGGTAAACTGGGTTTTTATCAGCTGTGCAGAAGCTGAATAATTGCCATAAGTGCGAAAAACTTCATAGCCTGTGTTGAATGAAAAGTCACTACATTAATGCACATGGAATATATTTATTATAGGGCTGTCAAACGATACATTTTTTTAAAACGCGATTAATCGCATATTTTATCACATTTTAAGTACATATTAACAATTGAAAGCAATCTTGATTGGGAATCAAATGAATGCAAAGAAAGTTACTTTATGAACTTGATTTTAAGATTTGTAATTATTTATTTACTCTGTAAACAAAAGAAAAATGTGTGAATCTGTCATTATTGCACAATTCCTCCAAGTACCTAACTAAAAAACTAAAAATCCCTATCCTTACTAGAGTCAATATAGTGTTTAGTAACTCCTAAATAATGTTGATTACTCACTGTTGTCCAGTGATCACCTGTTAATGAGACAGCGTTTGCAGCACCTTGCAGCTGTTCCACTGTGGCTGCTTTCTCCGTGTCATACAGGCTGTGTGTGGTGCTGCTGTCCCCCTCGACGGCAACGAGACGGGTCAGAACATGCCAACCATAGTACGTCTTTAAGACCCGAGTCCTCTACGATGCTGACAGGTCTGCAGTTAGTTGCCACCCGTTTCGCAAGAGCTGTAGTAATTCTTTGGGATTTGGTTTCATCCACAGGTCGGCAAGTAGCACTCTCCAAAATAGTGCTTTGCCTGAGTGTGTAGCATGCTAGTAGGTAGCATCACGTTAACTGTACTACTATGCTTAGCTCGTAGGTGGTACGCGGGCCCTTAATCGCATTGCGATTAACGTGTTAACGCTGACCCTAATTTATTATTCAATATATCTAAAAACTAAATACAAAACAGAACAGAGGGCAGTAGTTTAGATGAAGTAAAATGTCAATGCCAATTGGGGGCAGCAGAAACTAGTTGTGAACAAAACACTGACGCTATCATCACCATATAAGTTGATACTGCTAGCTTGTAAGCGAAGAGTTGCTTATTTACACATCTAGCAGTTACAGACCAACATTATCATTCATGTGGAGTCATGTTTGTGAGGAATATAATCTCTGCTTTGGTCTCTACCAACTCCTGAGGGAAACATTTGGCTGTTTAGCTGCTAACTCCACTGTATTCACCAGCTGGTCGCTAACTGTGTCTGTCTGCTGTTTGGTGTAGAACAGGTAGTAGTGTACTGTGGGTTTTTAGAAAATAGCTGCCTGCTGTGGTTGAAAACAATGCTATGAGAGCAGTGAGAGTGAACCAAAACAGTAAAGCTGCGTTCACATCAGCCTCCGGGGAACAGGCGATTTGCCGCAGGGTGGTGCGGCGATGTGGGTATGTCACTGAAAAGGCCCATTTGTGTGATGTCCTGTTGTTTTCTTTAACCCCGCAATGTAGCACAAGGAGACATATTTCACAGTTACTGTTTTCTGTAAGATTGTTTATAGATCTCAACGTTTCCGACTGCACTTGAAAGCAGCTTCATTTCACGGAGAAAGAGAGAAAGAAAAGAGACGGAGCGATGGTGCTTTGTTGTTGCAGGAAACAGTCAACTGTTACACAAACACCTGGGCAGTTCAGTGCTTGGGTTTTAAACCAGCAGCAATAGTGATGTTTCCTGTGTACTGTACGGGCCTCTCACACCGCCTCAAAACCGACAGACAAGTCCGATTGCTGGGTACATGGTTAGCCACCGCAGCGTGACGTGGGGTTGCATTTCTCCAAAAGTTGAATCGTCTCAACATTTGTTTCTGCGTTCTTTTTCATCTCCCCGCCGTGGCACCCCCCGCCACAGCCTAAACACACTACCCCCATTCAAAATTAATGGGCAGACCGGTGCTTTCAGGCAATGTGAATGCATGCTAAGGCTGTGGCTGGACAGCTAAACAATGAAGTGAAACTCACTATAAAGCTTTGTGAAGCTGAGGAGAACTGCAGCTTCAAAGTCACTACGAGCACCTCTTTCACAACTTAATTTGATTCATTCTTGTTGTAAACATATTGATCATAGCCACTGTAAGTATGTCTACTTATCCCTGTATCTGACAAATTAACCTTGAATAATGGCTACAGGCTGTAGACAGCTGTCCAAAGCAAAGATAAGAAAGGTCATGTGATGGTGATGAGAGGGATAAGTGGCCTCAGCAGTCATAACCTCTTCTATACACAACTACTGACTAAGTAAACAGCATTTCCCAACACTAACAAACGTATTGCACCATGCAAAACTAGACAAGTATAAATACTGTGTTGCTGGGTCAGGTCTGTAAATGGGACTGCAGCTGAAACATTTGTTTAAGAATTTGACAACTCTTCGATAATGTGACACAGAGTTTGCCCTAAAAATACTTGTGTGAAAAACACCACAGGTTTTTAATCACTGTGACAAAATCAAATGCATCTGAATCTCTGCCTGTGTGTTTGAAAACAAACAGAAGGCAGTGTTTGATCTCCTGATTCAAACTACACCCAGTATGTGTAGGTTGGTGGTGTGCCCATTGCCTCACATCCCACAGCTGAGCACTAACCAATAAAATAGTCGACTCTGTGGCCCATCATGTTGGTGGACTTGGTTGGGCAGTTGAATCGGAGGTACTTGGCCACCGCCTTCTCCTCCTTGGTGGGCTCGCTCACCTCCTGCAGGACCAGACAAACACACAGATGAATATACACGCGTGAAAACAATATCACAATCAGTCAATGATACTTTACTATATAACTCTGCCGCCAGGGTCCTCACCCACACCAAGACGTGGCAGCACATCACTCCAACCCTCATCCACCTTCACTGGCTCCCAATTAAGTCCCGCATCAAATATAAAATCCTCCTTCTCACCTACAAATCCCTCCATGCCCTGGCCCTACTGTACCTCTCCGACCTCCTCCATCATACACCCCACCACAAAACCTGCGGTCCTCAGACGCTGGGCTGCTCTCCATTCCCCACACCAGACTCTGTACCTTTGGAGACAGAGCCTTTAGTGTTGCAGCCCCATCCCTCTGGAACACCCTCCTTGCGGATATTCAAAATGCTACACCCCTGGACATTTTTTTCAAACTCCTGAAACACCACTTGTTTACCACAGCCTACAACCTCCCTTAGTATAGCCACTGCAATTCTGTAAAGTGTCCTTGGGTTTCATGAAAGGTGCTATATAAATAAAAGTTAATATAATTATGTTCTGGGATTGAACTACAGGCAGACAATCAACAGCAAATCTTAAAGATACATCCAGACAGGGTTTACGTTAGCCGGCATATGCCATCATCTTCACTTTACATGCCTCTCATCTGCTCTGCTCTGTGCATGTGTGGAGAGGTACAGGCAGTGAACACGTATATGCGGACCATTCGCGGAGCGGCTGCTGCACAGCTTCCGCTCTACAAACTGATAATAGGCTAGTCTTCTATTTATACATTTTACTATAAAACACGAGCAAAGGACATTAATGATCGCTTGGCGCTCATAATTCTGCGGCGGCGGTGCACAAACTGCTGGTACTATTTATTTGCAGTGTTGTTGTAGTAGGGCTGCTCGATTATGGGAAGAAAAAAAATCATAATCACGATTATTTTGGTCAATATTGAAATCACGATTATTTAACATGATTACTCATTACTCACCTTAAAATATGAAATTATTTCCCTTAATGCTTTTCCTGTTTTAACTTTTTTTTCTCAGTCATAACACAAGACAAAATAACAGTTTGCTTGCAAAAGGTAATGTACAAAATAACGATTTTTCTCGATTACTCTGTTTTTGTGATCGTTGCGAGCTGAAATCGTGATCACGATGAAAAATTTGGTTAATTGCACAGCCCTCTGTTGTAGTGCACATGTATTATGCTGTAAAGTACACTTAATATGTTGTCAATACAACAGCCCGAACTATGACCACATTAAAAAATGATTATAAAGTGAAATCCATAACACCTCTGTCACTCAACAAAAGTGAACATTATAAGATTAACAAAAATAGTAATTGCATCCGACCCAGGCTTCTGCACTGCATTGCACTAAAATGTGCTCAGCCTTTTTAATATAAAACAGGTGTGGTTAGTGACTTAAATCTATTACATTTTATATATCTGGATACATTTTTGTTTTAACTAAAAACTAGAAAACAGAGATTAAAAATGACCGGATTTTAGTCTATGTTTTGTCTAATCCAGTGAATTAACTATCTACTTGACCAAGTTCAGACTACATTTAAAGGGTCAACGTTGAATATTTAACTGTCCTTCATCCCTAAATGAACGTACTAGCTCTGCTGTATCTGCTTGGGTGCTAACATCTTTGACTGTGAGAATGTATTCTCTGTTCCACGAACAACAATCTACTTTGAGCAAAAGTTTCATTCATAGACCATATCAGAGGTAACCAAAATATATTCAAATAATATTGAAATCGGAGTGGCTGAAAAAAAAAGCTTGCACAGTGTAGATAGTATCTAGCAAAAGTCGTCCTCCCTTCTCACAACATCTGCACTGTCTGCCTGCAGCACTGAACCACATGCCAACACAGATGGAATAAGAGAGTCAGTGCTGCTCTATCCAGTCCAGTTGGTTCCGGCCAGCAACATGAGGAAGATGAGGCTATCAAACCAGCCTTTGTTTAAAGAAGCAGGTATCAGTCACACAGCTCAGTTACATGAGACCCCTACACAGAAAGCCCCCTGTCATCGTCTATATGATCTACCAGGCTTGATCACACAAGGATTAGCTGCTCTGCTCTAACAGGCATAGTATGTGATTGCTATAGCTCCACACCAGGACTAAAGCACTGGTCTTTAAAATGCATATCCAAATAACAGTTTTGGCTAGATATGACACACATTTCCCCTTTTGAATACGGTAAGACACAATGGAAAAATGGGAGCTGAATAATCAAGAGGAATCATGTCCAAAAGGAGATAACTGTAATCTAGTGTCGTGATTTTTGGAAGCCTCTTTAAAGACAAAGGTCATAACAGTATGAGTTATGCAACTGAACTCGAACATGCAGAGACCTACACTTAGTTGGGTGGTTAATTAGGAACACCCACTTCAAGCTAATGCGACAGCCTTGTAATAAATCCTTCCTACATGAGGGTTATGAAGTTGCAAATGTTTTTCAGAGAGGTGTTGATTCAACATTACAGTCAGTTTGTGGCGCTGTTGGACTGTATTGTGTTATACTGGAAAGTGTTTCTAATATTTAGACTACCCTCATTAATCTAAATAGAGCAGATAAAATCCCATAAAACTTAACATTATAACAATGTCAACATTGTCAATGTAAGGTTTAATTATTGCAGGCCTGTTGAATGAGGAAGCATTACTTATCGAGGTGAACCAAGTAACAGGCAACCAAGTGTACATTGAAATAGTAATCTTGTAGGGCTGCAGCTATCGATTATTTGTGTAATCGATTAATCTAGCACTTTATCGATCGATATTTTTTTTTAATTTTAATTTTTTTTTGAAGTTTTACCAGTGAAGTAATCAAAGTATTGTTTCTGGTTTTGGTGGTACAAACAGATCAGTAATATGGCATGCTTTTGGGGAAAAGACTTGGGATCCAAAAATCAAACTACTACACGTTTTGTTTTGTTTTAAACATGCATTGGAGTGATGCTTACGTTGATTGACCCTGTAGCCACTCTATATACTGTTTCTTTGACTGAAATCAAGCGCTACTGGAGGCAAAGTAACGTCACAACGATGGTACCTGCACAGTAAGTTAGATTGTGATGCACTGTGTTGACTCATTAATTAAAGTTCCCGCAGATTGCCGAACATTATGTAAACACGTCTGGTTAGAGCTGACGCAGCTTAGCCAGAAAACGTTTTCAATCAGAAAAAAGATGGTGGACTGTAGAGACAGCTAAGTAGAACCTATAAGAATAACTTTCTTGTGTGAGTGCTACTGGCAATAAAGATAATAATTAGCTCGAAATCGTGAAATCAAAATACAAACACTAACGTTTGTTGTCGCAACCCAGCTAATGCTAGCTCCCTTTAGCTATCAGCTGGCTTCATCTGCCGCCGGTTACTGGCTCCCCACGAGGATGCTGCCGTTAACAAACATCCCTCAATAGGTCGTAAACTAGCACATGATTGTTATTGTTGTCCTTCAATTTGCACGGGCAGCAATTTGTATGAATTAAGTGAGTTACCTGGATCCGTTTCTTGTGCCTCCTGCGCTCCGCCATGATCCCCCAACTCAGCTTCTCTGTCGGGCGCGAGGCTGCGCACGCGCATGGAGCGTGTAGTATCGCGAGACTAACCGATTAGTAGTTAAAATATGTAATATTTGAGTTACATAAAAGCTTTTTATTTGTTTTCTTCCTAATTGTCCTTGTGGTCAAGAACCCCCCACCCCCAACACAAAAATGGTTTGGCCACTGATCAAAATTTGATCTTGTCATTTGATTTGAAGTTCAGTATGCTCAAAATATCCGGTCAGCAGAAGTCCGGTGCTCAGAAAAGGAAAGAAAAGAGAAGAAGAAAATAGCCTGGCAGAGTCAGGCTTCGTAGTAGGCTACCTGCTAGGGGTATAACCAGGGTTCGAATTATGATTTCATCTTTGTGGGGGTCTCTTTAAAAAAAAAAAAAAAAAGTAGTCTATGAGTAGCAAATTTTGAGCATTGAATTTCATTTCCTGCATTCAGGTGATTTTTTTATGCACCTTTTTACCTTTTTCTGAATCAATGTATGCTGGAAATATCTCTATGTAAAGGGAAACGTAGATTACAATCCAAATATAAAAAACATAATGGAATATATTACAAAAGGCTGTCAGGCATTCTGTATTGCTATTTATTCTCCTGTAGATCGACTGTCCTAATTATATCTGAGTCAGCACACAATGTAGCCTCTAGAGGCATAATTTACTCTTCCCTTCTCTTTTGCGTTCTTTTGTTGTGGAAGTATAACCTCCTTAAATGTGCACATGACAATTATTCACCTCAATGATACATTAATTCATTTTAATGAATTAATTCATTTTAATGAATTAATAAACCTCGGGACTGTAATATTTCAGATGTTTGAGCAAGATTTCTGCTCATGTTCAAAACTTTGTGCACATTAAAAATATAATTCATCTGTGCTCTCTGAGATTTGGAGGAGTCGTGATATTTTGAGAAAAATGAAGTTATAATAGGCTATTACAAGAATAAAGTCACAATATTTCTGAAAATAATCTACCTGCATCATAGTCTGCTGTGCATTACGTGATTGCTCTGCTGATACGGTAGATCTCAGACCTTCTGACAGACACAGAGCCCCGTTTGGGTCTCTGGTCTCTGAATGAGACAAAGTTTAGGGAAGTGGCTTTATGCTGCTCTACATCGGGGGTGGGAAACCGAAACTATTGCAGAAATTCAGCACAAACGGGACACATCTACCGCAGCATGCCCACAGCAGAGCACGTCCTTTATAAACCTGAAGCTGCTCAGACCACGGAAGGCGCACTGCAGCAGCTCCTGGTCTGTGCCGCTGCTCGTCTCCGTTTTTACAGCGAGAGTGGACACTAAGCGACGGGAAAAGTGCTTTATTTGTGATTTAAATAATGTTGCTGATGATTTTTATAGACCCCCACAGGTGTATGATATTACTGCTTTCATGGGAGCTCATCCTCTCTCTATGGGAGCTCAGCTCTAGTCTTCAGGGTCACGGAGGCACACAGGCCTCCCCACCACGACAAGGTAGCAACAACAGGGGAGGTTATTCTTTTGTGGTGTATTTTCATTTTAATTTTTTTTTTTTAAATCAAGCCTGTATCCTCGACCCCTTCTCTGTGGCTCTTGGTTCTGGCTCCCCCTATATCAGTTCCTGGTTTGTTATTTGCTTAGTTCTTCCCCTCTGGGTCATATTAATATGATAAATCAGGCACCTGTGAGTTTGTGCAGCTACTACCACGAGATTCTTCGCAAATGGCAGTGCAAGGGAGTCCATGTTTTTTGCATGTGCATCTCTTTGTGCTGCAGTCTTTCTTGCAACTACAGCGGACTACATCTAGTCTTTCTGGTGGTGCCGCAGGCTGATCGGTCATTATTGGCATAAATCTCCCATCCAAAACATGCCACCCCCAGTCTTTTGGGTCCATACGTTCACTTCCCCCTTTCCACTCCATCATTTGGTAAAAGACCCGAAGATTATGGAACTTTGCAGCTGTTGACGTTGGAGGGAGAGTTTGAGGTTCCACTGGAGATGAGTTCTGAGTTACTTTATCACAGAATCGCCTGTATCTCAGCATATCCAGTTATTCATCTTTTTCGCCCCCATACAGTGATACTAGAGCTTTTTCACCTGCTGCAATGATGATGCCTTTTCCCACCTTAGCTTGTTCGAGAAAGCTAGTGTCATTCTTTACTTTTTTCAGTGCCATTCCCTTTCCTATGCCAAATAGACAAGACGTAGAATCACAGCCTAAAATGGCATGGATAAAGAGGAGATTGTCACACACCTTGGGACCAAGTAACTCCTTCGTCTGCTTTATGCACCATATTCGTCTTGTTTTTGTTGCTTTCTTTGGTTCTGGTGCCAGAAACAGCTCCTGTGCATTCAGATCAGCATGATGCAACAAGAGTACTAACAAGTCTGTGTCATCACCTACTAGACTGTGTCTTTTATTCTGGCAGAGGCAATGGCAGTTTGGACAATGAGCACATCTGCATCGTGCTTTGCATGGTCTGTGATACACCCAGTCCTCTCAAGTTTATCACTGAGATCAACCAAGAACCAGAGAAGTGTACGGTCACACCGGGAGTAACACCTGTTCGACGCAGTTGAGTGGCGTCTTTTATTGTTGGTTCTTCTTTGTAGCCATCAAAGACTATACCAGTAGCCGTGCCATATTTCTGTTCAGATATTTTTTGACATATCTGACATACATTTCACACCAATTTATCATGTTTATGCATAGGTAAACTTACTGAATGGACATGAATGTGTTAGTTATTTGGCCCCTGTTTTTTCTACTTGTGACTTTATGGCTTCTTGGCCATAAGTCAATTAGGCCTAGTGTTGAGCTCATTTGCATATTTAAAATAGATTTTTCCAAGAAACTTGTAAAACAAAAATGTTACTTTTCATTTATACTTTCACTGTGTGAGGTTTGATTGTGATACGAGTAAAGGAAAAAATAAGCCCATTAGGGTGTATTTTGGGCATATTTGATTAGTATATTGCTCATTTGCATATTCAAATTCATTTTCAAAGAAACTTCTAATACAAAAAAATGTACTTTTCATGGATACTTTCATTGTATAAAGTTTTATTTTGATAGGAGTAAAGGAAAAAAATAGCCCCATTGGGGTGTATTGTTGTCTGGCCTTACTGGCACACATCTCGGATTGATGAGAATTAAACATATTTCCTCAACTAGGATTTCTTGGGACTTTTAGTATGTGGGTTCTGGACACCTTATAGAAAAGATCTATGCTGGAGAAAAAAAATCTTTTACAATTAGTTCTATTTTTGGCTCCAAAATGAGTTACTTTGCCTGGATTAGAGAGAAAGATCAGAGGAGAGGAAGAGCAGAGGAGAGGAAGAGCAGAGGAGAGGAAGAGCAAGAGAAAAGGAGAGATCTGGTGGCCTGCTACTACTACTATTACTAATAATAATATCTGCTTCATGATGAATCATGCACAAGATGAAGGAGCTGATGGGATTACATTTCACTAGAATTGTACCCAGTGCAATTTCATGTGACAAATAAAAAAATATTGATTGATTGATTGAGTACAAGTAGCGTACTTGTACTTTACATGAGTATTTGCCTTTTCTGGTAGGCCTACTTTTAAGGCTAACCATAGGCTAACGTACTTCTACTCCCCTACATATCTGAGGGAAATAGTGTACTTTTTACTCCACTACATTTATTTGATACCTTTAATTACTTTGCAGATCAAAATATATGATTCTTGAGATTCACTTATTATTCCTTACCTTAACAGATAGATAGTACTGCAGGTTATATGTAGAAAAACACTTTTATTGCAATCAAACAGGCAAAAAAGGTATCAAACATCCAAACATCTTGCTTAGATATTTCATTGTTCGATTATAAAACCGTTCCCATATTATTTCTATGGTCCTCATGACGGCCTACTGGAGAAATTACCCTTAGCATATTAAAAAAATAAGTACGTTTAAAGCTACACCCAGACATGTAGATGTATGTAATTATATAAAAAAAGAAAAAAATTATATTGGACCTTCTTATGGTCTCATAACTCATACATCAGTTTCACTCCACTAATTAAAAAATATGTACATATTCAGCAGACTCCTGGGCCTAGTGAAACTATGCATTAAACATGCACACAGGAAGCAAATTGTAAAAAAAAAAAAAAGCCTCTTCAATCCAGTTAATCATAATGTAAACAAATCCACCACTGTGGCAGTTCAGAGCCATGCTTTACTGTGAGTGCAGGGCAGGCTTGGCCTGGTTAGTTTAGCATCTTTCCACTTTATCAGTTCTGATCAGGCTGTCTCACTGCTGGCAGATGGAGGGGAATTGTTTTCAGTCTCTTGCAGGTGCTCTGTAGATTTGAGGACATCAGGGTCTCTGGGACTCGCCATCATCTCCTCGCTGTTGCAGTTAACAGGGGAACCGATCTCTGATGAGTGGTCGGCGGGCTTCTCTGGAGTGGCCTGCAGGGTGGAAGTGGAGAGCGGCAGATTCCTCATGTACAACATGTTGCCCAGACGCCTGGACACCTGTGGAGGAAAAAGAGAGTTGACACATATTAGACATATTAGTGTTTGCAAATGTGTCAGTCTTTAAAGGAATGATGTACCTGTTAGGGGTGCAAGATATATCGACTCAGTATCGTTATCGCAATATCACGTTGCACAATATTATATCTAGGGGTGCAAGATATATCGACTCAATATCGTTATCGCAATATATCGAAAGTGTCGCAATAAGAAAGCAATATATTTGTTTATTTTGTGGAGCGCTGCGTCCCGTCCGTTGGCTGTGTGGCTTAGTTGTGTTTGATTTAGAGCCCGCTTGAAACACTATAATGATCTCATTGGCCAGTTACCGTGCCACTTGCACACATTAGTACACATCAGCGCACGGGTCCACTACGTGACAAACCCTATGGAGCGTACCACGTGTGTGCATATTTTGAGAGAGTGACAGTGTAAGTGAAGAAATAGATAGAGACAACTAAACAGAACGAATCAGAGAAGAGAAAGAAATGTTGTGTCCTGTTCTCATTATTTACATATTTTATACTGTCCAACCAGTAAAACATGTCATGTTCTGTAGACATGGTCATGTTGGACCAGTCCAATATGACTGTCAGTTGAAATAAACCTTGTGTTGTAAGAAAACTTGTATTATTTGTTATGAATCTATTTTGATGCGTTTTCCCGTAAGTTTTGTAATTTCACACGTGTTTAAAAATATCGAAATTAATATCGATATCGCAATATTCATAATCAATATTCATAATCAATATTGCATGATCACATTTTGTCAATATCGTGCAACCCTAGTACCTGTAGAGGACAGGAAGCGCTGCAGAGGGTGGTCACAATTATCACGCCTGTGCAACAATCCAATCAGTATAATGGTTCTCCATAGGTTTTTTTTCTTTCACAGAAGACATTTTGAAATGTCACAGCACAGGTGTGCATAATAACAGTAATGATGGCTAAGTTCCATTAAGCTGCTTCAGTGTCATGACTTACTGGGACACTTGAACAAAACATAATCATCGATAATGTTATTAGTAACACCTGTGCTTTTCCTACTATGACAAGTCAAAATGTCTGCTGTGGAAAAGGCCTATTCTACACCTGATACAATAATGTATTAGGTAATATCTTATTGAATTAATATCATACATTTGTACTTTATTTACCTAATATTGTCATTCTGATTCTCCATATTGTACTTTGAATATTGCTACTTCTGTTTTCTTTGCATACCACATTTATTGCATGTTTGTTCCTACAGTTTTTTCTGACCCAAATCGAATTGGGTCTGATGATAGAGGATGTCATATGTTGTACAGATTTTAAGACCCTCTGAGGCAAATTTGTGTATTGACGAGTTATTGTGTAGCATTGCACAGGCATTGCTGAGATTTATATTAAAGTAGCACTCATCCCATCTTTATAGTGTCTAAGTCTTGATATAACTTCCTTTATGACTTGTTTATGAATGTTCAGGGCTCAGTCACAGTCTGTGTTTCCTACCTGTGAGCGGATCTTAAGAGCTGGTCCCAGTTTGAGCCCCAGTGTTTCCAGTAGATGCTCCTCTGACAGGAGGGGCAGAGTCTCCCCGTCAATCATGTGATCCTTGAACGTCTGCAGAGTAAAATCACACAACATTAGCACAACAAAGACCAAACAGAAAGAATTGAGACAGTTACAGAAAACTTTAAAAACCAACCTGAGCATATTCTGAACATGTGGGTATACTGTTGATAAAGTTGTAAACATCATTCACTGTCCACTTCCTTATGTCTTCGGGCACCTCATCACCATTAAGAAAGAGATTGGGTGGACCTGGAAAAATAAATGTCATCTTTATTGGTGCTGTAATACAATTTATTTGCTAAAAGAATATATATTGTGATCCATCTTTAGAAACTCACCAGGTGGAAGGAAACCATTTCCGGGGACTGGGAACATGTAAGGCATGCCTGTGAGCGCTCCACCAGCGGAGGGATACATGAATTTCTCCTGAAAAGCTGAACATTGACTCGACATGTCTTTATCATTTTCACCGCTGTTGGCCACATCTGACCCATCTTGACTGTTCACACAGGTTTTACGCAGGCCTGGGTCCCCATCTTTGTAATTCTTCCGGCTTCCTGTGGCAAGTTCAGAGTCTATTTTTGCTTGATGGTGTGTCTTGCTAGTGGGACACTCCTCTCCCATGTCCCCCTTAGCCTCCACCTCTTTCTCTTCCCCTGATGTGGCTCCTGGGCTCTGCTCTACACTTTTATCTTCAGTATGGCCCTTCAGGTTGGACACATGACTCTCTGTGCTCTTGTGAGCAGTCGGCCTCCTACCAGCCCTGCGTCCCCTCTCTCTGTGCAGCGTGCTGATTGGTGGGTAAGGGCTGGCTGACATAAGGATGCTGTTGGAGTGCAGTTCATCCAAGGTGGGACGGTGGACGAAGACATCTTGGCCGTCTGGCATGCGCTGACGACCTCTAAATGCCATGGGGTTGGAAGGGTAAGACATGTGATTATCGATTCCCATAAGTCCCTTCTGGTGGGCATTCTCCATCTCTTTCTGGTGCAGGATGGCATTCATCTCCATTCTGAACAGGAGCACACACAAATATTAGACATTCGTGCAACAATGATGATGGAACCACATTATCACACTTTGTTATCAAATTAAACGATTAATCAAATGTCTCAGTTTTATTCCTGAGACATTTGTAATGTAAATGTAATGTAGACCTGTGTGTAGGTGGAATAGTTCTCTGAGATGCTGATGATAATCTGTACGCACTACCTGGCTATATTTTGCTTGTGAATGAACTCCTGTCGCCGTGCAACTGTTTCCATGGGCTCAGAGGGCAAGAAGCCGTAGCCAGCTGAGAAAAAGAAAAAGACAGACTCGCTGTTAACGCTCATATAGACAGGCCGTTAGGTATGAATGTGCATCGGGCCATGCTCACCTGCTCCAGGAAAAGCTCTCCCAGGCAGGACATTGGCATGGGGAGGTAGAGGTGGACCCAGGTGAGGTCCCATGTGCATCTGTCTGGCCTCGGAAGCTACCATCTCGGAGGGGGGAACCAGCTCTCTGATGAAAGAAAAGCATTGAAAATCAGTCATCTAGACATGATGGAAGTCAAAGGGACAAATAATCAACTGTAATAACTGCTGTTTTGTCAATGACTAAGGTATATTTTGGTGCATGCAACAGATGTTTCTCTCAAGTAACCATGTCTTTTTCGCTCATGCACCTGTAACTGACAATTTTCAAGAGGTGCCCTTCACCAGAGAGCTACTGTTTCAGTTTTAAGAGTGACTTCAGGTACAGACCTCTCCATGAAGCGAGGTTCGAACTGCGTTGGGACCCCCTGTAACCTCTGCTGCCCCTGGGTGAGGATCTGTGGAGCCATGGCCATCTGGTTCCTCATTATCATCTCTTGCCTCTGCCTCAGCTCTGCAAGAGTAGAAAAAACACCACAGGTCACCGGGAAGCCAGTTTAGCCTGAGATGCGCACCGACTGTGAAAGCTGGAGACAGCGGGTACTACTGAGCAGCTAACAATCCATTTAAATCAATACACGGCAGACAAGGTCACACAGTTGGTTTAACCTGTTTGGAGCTCCAGATTAAATTCAGACAAAATAGACGGAAATATGTTGCCTAAATTAAAAAAAAACATGATATATTTATACACACATTCAAGTTCTGCACCTGTTTTTAACTGTAATATTTAGAGTTTTTTGGACTCCTGCTATATTTTATGTTGTTGTGTTGCTTCATCCCCTCTGTGTTTTCATTTCTCACCTCCAGCTGACATGCCATTGACCAGACGGTACCAGTGCTTCTCATCCATAGCCCCCTGCTCTCCCAGTGCTGTCATCTTCCTCAGCTGCTCCCGTGGGGTCATGACACACACGACCTTTGACCTCCTGAAGGTCAAAAGAGGGTGGAACATGGAACTACTTTGATAAACTGGTTACTGTAATATTGCATGATATATTGTAGTTTTGAAGTATAACTTAATAAAAAATGTAGCTTGGCTGGACGTATACATTTTGTAATTTATTATTGCTGCCACAAGGGGACAGCAAATATGTACACATTAAAGAGCCTGTTGATGCTCACAGAACTTTGTGCTACTATGTAATTTTTTCAAAAGAATAACTAAAATACCAACAAAGTAACAACATTTGTCACTAAACTTTGTTATCTTATATATATATGTAGGAAAACACAGGAAAAACACATTTTATTCAAACAATCCTACTCAATTTACATAACAGTACAGAGGATTATTTTCGTTGTTGTTGCAGATGTCATGTGTCATGTTAGTGAACTTATTTACCTATTTGTGGTGTTTGTATTTAAGCAGAGCTGTGACGATTAAATATTTTTGTTGAGATTAGAACCGACTGACAAAATAAAATATAAATAACAAAATATAACAAAAATATAAAAATATAACACACACACAAATTAATTCACTAACCTTTGATCCTTCCTCTCACCTCTTACCTCCACCCTAGCATTAAGCATTAATCTTAAGCCAACCTTAACATTAACCCTGACAGTAACGTAAACCTAATCCTAAACTTAAATTTAACACCCAAATCCAAATCCTAACTTAAATACTAACCCCTTAAAACATGGAGACCATCACATACACACTTCAAATGGCCACAATGTTCTTGGCTGAGCCAGCAGTATGTGTTAACAAGCACAATCAACTTAGACACCTATCTATCAAACAACAAACACTCAGTATGGTTTTAAAAAATCACTTAAGAAATATTACCTTCAAAGATATTTCAATATTTAATATCAATTTAGAGAGATTCTGTTATAGGGCTTTTTGTTAGATCTTATTTTTTAAAATGCTGTAGATCTATTGGGAGTAGCGTAATCCTTTTATTTTATTTTTTATATTTTTTTATTTTTTTATTTTTTATTTGTGTGTGATTAATTGCGTTAACTGTAAAATATGATTTGTATTTTCAAATATTGTGTAATGTGAAGTACACAACACAGAAGTCTTTGTGCATATGTTGTGTAATGTGATGTCGTAAATTGTATTGTCACATGATAGATTGTAGGACCCCAGGAAGAATAGCTTTTAGCTTATGCTGAAGCTAATGGGGATCCAAATAAAACAAACAACCCTCCAATTAGCTTTACACTGCAGAAATCTCATTACAAAATATGAATGAATATGAATCCAGTTCTGCTAATCCAGCACCAGACTGCACAGTATGCTTCTGGGTAGATGAATTTGAATCTGAACACAAGTTCGCCATCCACTTTTTCATACAATATTAGTTTAAACTCATCATAATAGTATTTGATTGATATGTTTGTCAATGTTTCAAACTGCATACTGTATGTACTACATTTTTTCTGCCCTCCTCTCCCTCAGAGAAATGCTGTCATAAGATTTTCCCCGAGGCCTTGAGCATTATCCACAGTCCCTCAAGTTCCTTCTGAAGCCCATCTAATCTGAGGGCTGTAATCCGCCTATTAGTCCTATAACAGTCTGCTAGCTACATCTGCTGACCTGCCTGAGACCGCCCATCCAACCCCCATCCCCAGCCTCCCAGGCCCCTGCTACCACCAGGATCCTATTAGCTAAGTCCTGGCTATACAGCACTTTAAAGGGATGTGTTTAAGGTAATCCACACGTTTAGAGTTTTACCCTCAGCAAACCTTGCCTGTAAGCATCCCGGACAATACACCCTAAGTGCTAAGCCTATTAGCCGCCATTAGCTTTCAGGATGTCCTTAAAACACCTTGGGGATAAATCTGGGGATGCAATCGGTTTATGTGGAGCTATGTGGCGTGTCAATGACAACAGCTAGCATCAGCAAATAAGAAGAAATGTATTTACATTTACATCTCTGTAATTCCCAAGTGGGCTCTAAACTCTGAGCCTCCGGGCATTGTGTAATGTATTATCGCCTTCACCTTCTCTCACTGAGAATAATTGATTTATACTTTCATGTGTGATTAGACTTTTTTTTTTTTTTACATTTTACATTCTTAACGATTACATATAGAAAGTAAAATAATGAAAATGGAGACCTAGAAATATGAATTTGATCCCTGAGTCTCTCCAGAAACAGAAAAAATTACCACAAACTGTGACAGGTCAAATGGGGCCTGTGTTAACACCTGATTGTGCCTCCCATGTATCAGCATTACATGATTCACAGAGCTAAGCTGCCAGGTTTTTAAAAAAGTAATATGATTTTTGAAAAATACTTTTTGAAGGTATTTACAGAGTCATAAAAGACTGTACATAAGTATTCTGTCCGCCGCACGATGAAAAAAGATTTTTAACCTGTTTCCCAAGTTGCGACTTATTTTCTAATCCAAACAAAGATGGTAGCCGGATGTCTTGCTCAATTTGCTTAATGTGAAACAGGTAAAAATGGTATTATCAGTAACATCAGCAAAGGCCTTGCAATTTGAGGTACATTGTTTTCATCTTATCTTTATGGTATTTTGGTTATTTTAATATGTCTAATCTATGTATTTGGTGGTTTAATTATTTGTATGTTGCACTGTCATCTGGATCAAAACAATATTCAGTCTGTTGCACGATCATTTTTTTTTAACCGTTTCTTAAGATGTGACTATTTTCCTTCAGGTAGCATGCAAGCAAGCAAACATATTGACGTGTTATTTTGTATGAAAATGTAAAATATTGGAAAGAAATATCAATATACTAATGTGTTGAGTTTATTTACCATTTTTGTCAATACACAAATGTTAGGAACCTGCCTCTGTGAGCTGTGACAGGAAACTTAACATTCATACTGTATACAAATAATAGAACCATATACATAACATATACAAATTAAATAAAGATAAAAGAAAAGATAAAGATAACAATACCTTAAATTGAGAGAAGTTTGCTGATAATGCTACTGATAATAACATTTTTAATTGTGTTTCACATTGTGCAAATTGAGCAAGGAGATCCGTCTCCCATCTTTGTTTTGGATTAGGAAATAATGTCGCAAATATAGGAAACAGGTTCAAAATCTTTTTTCATTGTGCAGTGGACAGAATATTTTCTCATGCAGATGATTAAAAGAGTCTTTTATGATTCTGTAAATACCCTCATAACAACATTAAGTGTTAAACCGCCTTTGTTGTTGATTGTTGGGTATTTTGTTTTGCGGGAAAATCGCATGCTTAGCTCTGACTCCAATGCAGCGGTAACACATGAGAGGCACAATGTGTTATGTGGAAACTTAGAGGAATTCTTTGTTAAGGCCTGTTCGATCACAGCTAACACTTTTATTAGGTTTTGTTTTAAGTCTTTTAAGTGAAGTTGTACACTAAGACTTAACGTATAACGCTGTAACACATCTCCAAACCTAACCCCGCTCAAACTTCTTACAGAATCTTACATGGAAGTTTCAAGTGGAATTTTGTGAGTGAAAATGTCATTACAGGGGAGTTCTTGTCTCATATTTCCTCAACAAACAGAGGCCACACCGCAGCTGCCAAATCTGTGGATTGGACTCTTTGGATTTGCTGTTGCCTAGTTAATCTCATTACAAGAATGAATTAAGGGAAAAATTGCTGACGGCTTAGATGGAGCCCTGAGGAGGTCAAATCAGACAAGACAGAAGTATTGTCTAGTCCTTCCTAATCCCCCCCTCACACAACATACACATGCTAAATCCATGTTATATGCTGTCAGTTAGAAGAAGCAGATTATATTTTATGAGAGTTGTAAGTGGGCAAGCTCCAGGTAGTATTGATTAAGAATTACTTGTGATGTCCCAACTCACATAACAAAATGCTAGAAAAAAATGATTGAAAATATAAAATTAAATACAAATCAATATGTAGAAATATACAGAATGAAGTAGACACAAATCACCACAGTTAATAAGAACCACAGACTAATTCATCATGTATTGGAGCGTTATTTTCATTTCAATAAGTGCTATCTACAGAATCAGGGTTAATTTTAAGGCTAATTATGCCGATTTAAAAGTTGTTCCTCTAAACGCATAGGCCCTTAGATTAATCACTTTCTGATCCTTTTATACAGTTTTCTGCTAATATTATGGATGATAAGATTTACCATTTGAAGGTTTTGAATTTTTTATAACATTGTGATACAAATATTGAGCTACGTGCATGGATTTTTAGGTTGTTACTGTTATTTTTTTAATCACATACCGAGGCACCTAAGTAGACTTACAACTAAAATACAACCTAAATAAATTAGTCACAAAGAAAAACAATGCAGGAGGAGAATGTGAAATATTGAACATAACTAAAGTTTTAACAGACTTACCTTCAAGCTTGAACGAGTGAGCAGAGCTTGGAACTGGTTTTGTCCCAATTCAGGTAAAAACACAAGTAAAAAATGTGAAGGAACAACCTTTGGATAGTTCACAGACTGTCTTTCTCTACTGTCCTTGACTAATGAGCACAGCCTGCTGCCAGCTAACTGCCTTAACTAAAAAAGACCTTTTAAATACCGATTCATTTCATCTCCATTAGATGGCCTTATCTCCTGCAGTAAGTCCTCCCTGTCCTGACATCACTATGATCTCCCATCCAACTGCTTGCCGCACCTTGCAATTGATGTGTAATTACTGAAGCAGCACTGGTCCTAAGCATGGGGTGCTAAACCTCTTTCAACGTTTACCTCACTAATCCCTTGTTAGCACTTTAGACCATAGTTAAGACACCTAAATGCTTAGCTTCTTTTTCCAGTGGCAAAATGTCCAACCCCTCCTTAACTGCTCTGCGGCCACATGCAGAGAAGCTACATCATGCTGGTTATAGACTTTAACAAACCAACAGATCAGTGTTGTTTTGGGTATTCCTCACGTGTAGTTTTGGTGTGAGAAGTATGTTGCTCCCCATGGTGCCAAAGGGTTGACCCAAACATGCTTGGTGGTAATTTGCTAGAAATCCGACTAAATGTTGGCCGGATGATCCTCTCAGACCTTTTAATCTGACAGTTTGTGCTCACCAACCGCTTAAAGCAACACTTCTTTCAATGGTGTTTTCTTTAATGCCGGGTGGGCAGAAAGGTGTGGACAGTTGGTGGGCTGAGCGGTAATTTTGCTAAACAGCAGACATGATATAAAAAAGGGGGCAGTGTGGTGTTTCTATCTGCTTCTCTACAGTCTGCAGGACAGCAAAGAGATCCTGGAGAGTTGAGTGAAACTGGTGGTCAGTGAACCCCTGTCTTGTTTAACATATACATACACAAATAAACTCAGTTTATTATGTACACCAAGCTGTTTGATTATTTTGGAGGCTGCAGGTTGGGTGGTGCTGTTGAACTATATTGCATTATACTGACAGGTGTGCTATTATTAATTAATGCACCACAAACTACATCCTCTAAAATGGCAGATGAATCAACACCTCTCGGGATTCCATAAAAACTGAACATTAAAACCTTCATGAAGGTAAAAAACTATTACAGTCAGTGACTAGGACCTGCATTGCTTTATAACAGCGATAATTAGTTGACATATAACAAGAAGGGCCATATTACAGTATAAAAACACTGAGGTCATTAGTCACCCAAGTCTAATTATATTTTATTTTCCGACAGGAACGTTTACATGCTAGATGAAAGCCTTTGGCTACAAGCAGAGAGGATATACTGGCGGAGAAATCCTGAATCTTTTATGTATTTATTTATGAGAATAATTTAACTGACAACAGGCCTCTTAGAACCACAAAACCCCTGAAAAAATATAGGGGATATAATAATAATAATAATAATAATAATAATAATAATAATAATAATAATAATAATACCTTAATTTAAAGTATATAGTATATTTATATAACAGAGTTACAAAATGCTTTACAATAAAAAATAAAAGTATATTAGATCCAGAACTGAAGATATAACAACAAAGAATCATATTAATAATTCACACAAATAAGATGAGTTTGCCTAGAGTTGCACAGCTGAGGGGCCCGGACTGCTGATACCAGATGACTGCATGATTTGCTCTAGGGGTGGTATCTATATTGTGAATAAAAGGGGACCCAGAATAGAACCTTGGGGGACATCATGGTCCACTGTGTCTAAGGCTGAGCTGAGGTCAAGGAGAATTAAAATAGCATACAGCCTGTCTCCATATATATATATATATATATATATATATATATATATATATATATATATATATATATATATATATATATATATATATATATATACACACACACACACACACACACACACACACACACACACACACACCACACACAAGCCAGATGTGTCGATCAGGTGACTCATGCACTTGTTCTTAGTAGGCAGGTGAGATATTTGGATGTGTTTAGTTTGTTGGAGTGTGTGAGAACCAACAAGCATAACATGTTTATAGTTTCATCCCTTCTAATATTTATTATAATAGTTAGTGAACCTCTGAAACCTGTTCTCTGTGGGTCTATTACAGTAAATCTGCATACTGAGTTGCAGCCGCATCACTGTATTGTTACAGTTTTTTACGATCGCTATGACAATTTTTTAAATACTTTTAACAACTTTCCTAAACTCTTAATGCACCAACACACCTACAACACACAATTGGCAAAACAGTTAATTTCATGCTCAAAATCACACATTGAAAACTAAACTCCAACACTGATTTTCAAAATATAATAATTCACTAACACAATACACTATATCCACCAAAACAATGTCTCAAAATCTAATAATTCTTCCAAAACACTAAAACATGTTCTCTTCCAACAGGAACATTTAGTCAGTCACTGCACAATATCATACAAAACACTTACATCAGATGGAATTACAGAAACTACATTATTTGATATGTGTCAGGTCTGCCCTTCTACAGTAATAATAGACAATAGTATATTGATCATAGATTGTGTTTTACACTGCAGTTTCTTTTGAAGCCTCTCTACATTTTATTTTTTAAGATCCTTTTTTGGGCTTTTCCACTTTTATTTGACAGGAGAGCTAGTTGAGAAAGGGGGAACACATGCAGGAAATCGTCACAAGTTGGATTTGAACCCTGGACCTCTGTGTTGAGGAATAAACCTCCAAGTATATGTACGCCTGCTCTACCCACTGACCCAACCCGGCCACCATTTTGTTTCTTTTGCTGCAAAGATTCAATTCAAAAAATGAATGACCCATCTCAGAGTAGTTTTATAGAATGTGCAGTTTATGAAAAAAATGAGACAGAATTGTCCTGCTACTCCTCTTCCTCTCCCTCGTGATGGCATTTTTCTTATTTTCTGTGTTCATCTACAGTATATTGTTCAAAGGTGCTCTTCTATGTCCTGCCATATGATCATGCGATTGAAAGAACCTCAACACCTGAGTGTGTTTCCTAGATGGGAATCAGCTGTGATTGATCTATTTGCATAACTTCAATCAGCTGTTTCTCAATAAATGCATGTATAAAATGCAGGGGATATATTTGTGTTTCAATTTACAATATGAACAGCTGTTCACTTTGACTTTAGCCTATAAGTTAAGTTTAGAACATGTTATCTGTTCTGACATACAGTGTGAAAGCATTTGCAAATTGGTCAGTAAAAATCAATTGTTTTGGTCTTGGTGGAGCTTGTGTGTAAAAGAAGTTCAAGCATTTTAAATTTGTGTTAACTGTATGCATTTTGTGTCAAAGCAACAAGAAAAGTGCTAATGGTATAGTCTACACAGACAGATGTTGTGCTAACTGTGTTAAGAGTTTAGGAAAGTTGTTAAAAGTATTGAAAAAGGTGTCATAGCGATCGTAAAAAAACTGTAACAACTTAACTTCACTTTAAGTTGTATTACATTCACTATACATAAGCATAGTTCCTCAGATAGTAGCTTGTGCAGTGGACAAGTAGGTTGATCATGTTTACTGAAAAGAGATTAATAAAGGACTTAGGAATTAAAAGAGCAGAGCATTAGGACATCTAAACCGCTAATTTAAGAATCTCCTGAGTGTAAGCTTTTTATAAGGGATTTCTGTCCTTCTTGTTTGCACCCAGCATCATCAACTCCACCTGTTTAACTTCCAGAAACAGGCCCGGCTACAAATTCACAGAGTTCGTGCAGACTTCTGTCCATCTTCTAATTGCAGTGACAATCTGGTGTCCGGATCTCTTCCTGTATTTTCCCTCATTGAATGACAACTGTACTACATAGCTGTAATCCCTCAAAGGTGGAAGTCTTTTTTACGCTCAGTGGAAAATCTTGTTTAGGTCTTGATTACCGTGAGATCCCGGGCAGTAGGATTCTTCAAGATAAAGAATCCCTGAAATAACTGACCATGCCTTAGATCTTAGTTTTATTAAGGAAATACCTACTGACATAGTGAATGTCTTTAATGCAGTGGTGGAAGAAGTAGTGGTATCTTCTACAAAAGTAAAAAAATACAGCTCTTTAAAAAAGTCTTTCATTCAAGATTTCACTTTAGTATACAAAAATATAGTCTATATCCTTGACGTTCCACTTCCGGGATTGCTCCGGTGCCACAGGAAATTCCGCCGGATGCATGTACTTTATATTTCCTTCCGCTTTCTTTGTGTTGGAATTTTAAACTTCGGTGGATTTATGCGGACTATTGTTGACTGCTCCTCAGATCTCTGCAGGGTAAATCCAGACAGCTAGCTAGAGTATCTGTCCAATCTGAGTTTTCTCTCACACGACTATTTTTACGTGTGGATCTTAGCACCGCCCATGATGATTCTGATTGGTTTAAAGAAATGCCAATAAACCAGAGCATGTTTTTCCTCCATCCTGGAATGCAATGTGGAGTAGCCAGACCCTCCTCCGCTCCGCAGCGTGTCGATCGTCTGGCAAAGCGAGACTAAAAAAAGTAAAGTAAAGATAACAAATCATTGTAAGTATTACAATAAAAGTCACTCATTAGTCACAGGTTAGGATGCTACCATGTGCTACCTAGCACCAAACATAAAGTACAACTGAGGCTGATATAAATGTCATTAGTGTTGCAGGTGTTTAGTCATAAAAAAAGGTATTGGACAAATTGAAATTTAGACCTGATGATGATGCTAGAAAAAAGATGATCGATCACCAAAGTTACAATTAATCCTGAAGGGGGCAAAAATGAATGTCTGTAAAAAATGTGCATGGTAATCAATCTACAGTTGTTGAGATTTTTCACTCAAAACCACCAGTGTTGGGCAAGTTACTTCCAAAATGTAATACATTATAGATAACAATTTACTGTCAATTGAGAGTAATTAGTTATATTATATACACTACTGTCTCTGAATTGTAATGCTTTGCACTACTTTTGCGTTACTTTTGAGTTACTTTCACCAAAATTACAGCGGAAGTATGACTTGGCAGGTAGCTTGTGAATTTCACCACGGGATCAATAAAGTCTCATCTTTATCAACTTTAATACATCATAGTTTATTCACAATATTTTGTATAATTAATATGAATATGCAATGTAACTAAAGCTATAAAATACATAGTGAAGTAAAACGTACAATAGGCTTATTTGACTCTGAATTGTGGTGGAGTAGAAGTATAAAGTAGGAGAAAATGAAAATACTCAATTAAAAGTACCTTACAATGTATTGAAGTAGCCTATGGTATAGTTACTTTCCACCACTGATAAAATGTAGGCTAATGATATTACGTGCCGCAAGCCTAAACATTAATTCCCGACATGTTTATATCTGTCAGTTGCTCAAAATAAAAAATAATAGAAAATAATGTCCATCTCGCAAATGTATCTGTCCATGTAGTCATCTCAACCACCAAATTCCAGCAACAGGAAATTTGCATATAGAGCTAACCGCTCCACATAGGATGCAATTTCCACTGTACTCCGTCCACCTGACTCTGTCACATTTGGAGGAGAAAAACCTGGCTTCTCTTCATCGATTTCAGCTCGGCCTTTAAGACCATCATCCCGCAGCAACTTGTTAATACGCTAGGGAGGCTGAATGTGGACTCTGGCATCTGCTTCTGGATTCTTAACTTCTTGTCGCAGAGACAGCAGAGAGTCAGGGTTGACAGCTACACATCCAAAACCATCTCAGTGAGCACAGGCTTACCACAAGGCTGTGTCCTGAGCCCCCTGCTGTTCAGCCTGCTGACCCATTACTGCACTGCCAGGCTTAGCAACAACTACATAACTAAGGTAATGGTACAACAGTTATGGGTCTCATCAGCAACGATGATGAGACTGCTTACAGGAAGGATGTGGAGCCTTTAACTTTATAGTTCAGTTCACACAGTGCTTTCCTTAACGTGGACAAAACAAAAGAGATGGTGATTGGCTTTCGGAGGCGGGCTGGCAAGTCCCATCATATGCTGCTGACCATCGGTGGTGCCACTGTGGCGAGGGTAAACACTATCAAGTTCCTGGGGGTTCACCTAGCAGATGACCTGACCTCCACCACCAACACCTCAGCCATCATCAAGAAAGTCCAGCAGCGGCTCCACCCAAAGCTCAAGAAGACAGGTCTCCCCACCCTACACCTCACCACCTTCTATAAGGGCACCATTGAATCAATCCTAATTTATGGCCTCACTTCCTGGTTTTGCAGCTGCAAGGAACATGAGAGACAACGGCTTGCACAGGATTGTGAAGACAGCCAGTAAAATTATTGGTGCCCCCCCCTTCCCTTCCTGCTAGAGCTGTTTCACCAACGCTGTGCTCGCAGAGCCACCAGTATGATAAAGGACTCTCATTACCCCTCCCACAGCCTGTTCTCCCTCCTGCCATCAGAGAAAAGGTACAGAAGCATGAGCACCAGATCCAGCAGGATGCTCAATAGCTTATTTTCACAGGCAGTGAGGATTGCCCCCTGCCAGTGCCCTCTCACCACACCACCCCGGGCCATGATCTGGTCTAAAAGGACTGTACTAAATGCACATGCACAAACACTTTTGATGCTAACTACATACCACAGCAATTTAACACACTGTACCATGAAAAGTTTTTAACAGTTTTTAAATGTTTTTTATCTGGTTTTATATACTTAGTCTATGTATGTATTGTTAAGTGTTTGTCTTTTCATTTTCTTTGTGTATGTAAGTACACAAGGAGTTATGACAAATAAAATTGATCTTAATCTAAACACTCACAGACGTTTTTTTCTGTGCTGAAATGTTTCGCGGTGTTGGTAAATTCTTAAAAAAAAAATAATTACACCAATAAATGTGATGTAACTCGCGTTACTGAGAATGTAACGGGTATAATATTACCAAAATGTAATAGTAATGCGTTATATTACTGCTTTACAGCAAAAATTAATACTTTACTGTAATCACTTTTATAACACGTTACTTACAACACTGAAAACCACAACTATCAGCCTCACAGTGGCACTAGAGGACAGCTCACGAGGTCACCAAAGTCAGTAAGGTTCATCCTTTGGAAAGACTACTATTCCAACACTTTAACTTGCAATTGAGCGTCATCTTTACCAATACCGTAAATGTGAAAACATAGACATTTTGAAAACTTGTTCACTTGACTTGCCTGTCCCCCCAGACGCTGCCCCTGTTCCTTACTGGGTGCTGTCCACCGACACCGACAACTACGCTCTGGTCTACAGCTGCATTGTCCTCGGGGCGATACAGTCTCATAGAGCTGAAGTGAGACAGCGTAACCCTAACTCAGCGCCTCAGTTTACATTAACTGCGTCGGACTCAGGTCGGGTTTGGAACAAAAAACAGAATGCTTGTTGTGGTCTAGTCAGGCTAGATTGCAACTCTCTAGTTCGGACAGAAATATACCGCCTGAGCCACAGTTCACTATCACTATCGTCACTCCTCTGCTCTGGTTCCACCGGCTCGTCATCCTTGCTACCAGGTGGCTCACTATTTGGTGCCATCTGCTGCTATGAATGTATATTGACATTTAAAAGTGTAGACCCAAATATAGGATGACTCCACTTTTTCAAACGTATTTCCAGGCTTATATTCGGGCCAATACGGTATTAATCTTGTAAAAAACATTGATGATTAACTAGGCAAAATGTCAATGAGTTTACAGATGCACGTTAGCTGCAGCAGCAGCACCATGCAGACTAAATTGCTTCTACTGACTTTCACTTGGCGGGTAAACCTGAGGTCAATATGAGCTTTCAACTGAGTAGCTTTAAACTGGACAGAAGAAGAGGCACAGATATTCAGATGTAACATTAACATAAGTTTGACATAGTGCATTATATGTTCTAATAAACCTTTGTTGTCGAAATGGAATGGACTTTAACTGAACTGAATGGTTTACTTGCTAGGTAGTATTATCTAGAAAATTAATAGTCTAGGATTGCTAGCTAACATTAGCTAAAGTCAGACATTTGTTTCACCCCATCAAATATACAGGTTACCAAGCATGATGAAAAGTATGGCTTTAGCTGTATAACGTTCTACATTTTTCACTCAAAACCAAAAATGTCAACCACACAGTTGCACTAGAGGAAAGGTCAAGGGGTCACCAAAGTCATTAAGGTTTTTCTTCTGGACAACATGAATGTCTGTACAACATTGAGATTGAGATATTTTAATCTGCACTAAAGAAGTGGACCGACCAACATTCTTATCCAAAAAGTACTTTAACAATCTACTGTAGTTATGGATAGCAGAAACGTTATTTAACTTTTACACAACCTGTCACTCAGATCCTTCTGCCAGAAGCCTCTTTAAACACAAAATGTTAACAGTTGCTAATTCTTACACAACTTTCTCAAAACAGCCTCAGGTGTAAATATTAATGTGAAATAAGTTAATATGAATATGAGGCCTCAAGTCAAGCTCAAACCCCTGTCAGAATAAGAATCATAATAAGGCGCATCACCAAGTAAATTATCACTTACAAGGAACTTGCCTTGGTGTTTGGTGCATACAATAAACATATTACTGTAAGAGGAAATGTTGCCCCACTAAACAAGAAGGGCTAAATCTACCTAACTTCCGGCTATATTTGGCTGCTCTATTCAGAGCTATTTGGAAATGGATTAAAAACCCAGAACACATTCCGGCATGAAACATATTGAACAGTCTCATACAGCTGAAGTGAGACAGCGTAACCCAACCTCAGTGCCTCAGTTTACATTAACCGCGTCGGGCTCGGCCAAAAAAACAGAATGCTTGCCGTGTTCTAGTCAGGCTTGGTTACTACTCTCCAGTTTAAGAAATATACAGCCTGAGCCACAGTTCACTATCACCATCGTCACTCCTCTGCTGTGGTTACACCAGCACGTCATCCTTGCTACCAGGTGGCTCGCTATTTGGTACCATCTGCTGCTGTTATGAATGTACTGAATGTATATTGTCAATGTGTAGTTCAGAATAAGCACTATAGGTCTAAAGACAAAACAAACCACATTAATTTTTTTACAGGTTTATTGCATCGACTTTGCATGCAGACAGCATATAGTGTGTCATGTCATGAATCTAAGTCACCCCGCCTTACAGGCTGAAACAGGAGTGCCTCTGTTTACTGGTTCATGGCGCTGCAGTAAGTCTCATCCTGGATGGTGGTGACCATCTTGTCCACATTGACTCCGACAGAGGACAGAATGCCATGCAGCTCCTCTACGGTCTCCTCAGATAGGGTGGGCTCTCTGCTCAGGATCCAGGAAAACTCTGTGTGGAACAGGCCGAAGTCGGTGCAGCCGTAGACCAGAGTGTGACCCTCGTAGTCGGTGGACAGCACCCAGTAGGGACCAGGGGGAGATCCTGCAGGAGAGACGGGTATTAGAGTCAAAGCGGCCGGAATATTGAGTAGATAAAACCTATTCAGAATGACTGAGTGAACTTCATTTGTAATTAGACTTCTGTACCTTCAAAGAAAGAGACCTCCAGCTTGGCAGGCTCAGCGGGGTTCTTGGCTTTGGCAGAGCCGACGATAGAATTAATGGTTCCATCATCACTAATGAAAAGCAAAACATGAATTCAAACTAATTTAAAATTAATTTATACATTTCCTTTCACTTTTAGGTCTTGGTGTAATTTTTAAAGCTCCAATGTATTGTATGTCCTCCCCTTTTAACTAAATGCTTTCCTTTAATGAATTTGAGGCCAAGGACCTTCAATTCACCTGATGTATAACAGGTAAAATTTGTGTACATGTGGTTTTATAAAGGCAATAGCAGAATTACACACTAATTGAGGATAAAAAGACTTCTCATTTGCTCTGAAAATTATTTCATGGACTGCGACAAGGACAATAAGTGAGTAATTTTAGTTAAAAAAAATATGAGTTTCAGCAGTTTTTAAGAATATGATTCAAACCTTAAAATCTAAAATGTTGACATTTAGGCAGCATGTACTCACAGCAGCTCACTGTTGAGGACCCCAACGACTCCAGGACTCTTCAGACTGTATGTGGCAGTGCTGCACTCCCCTTTCTGGAAGAATGTTGGCAGCTTCTTGATCTCATACCACTTACCAAGGTACTGCAGAGGAAGCATAGGATTTCACAGTAAGAAAACGGAGTACATAATTTAATGTAATTTAATTGTTGCAAAACAGGCAAGCTTTTCATGCTACATAGCCTTAATTAGTAGCACAGAAAGGACACGTTTAGTATTCACCCTAGAAGCATCAAAGTCGGCTTGAACAGCAGGTTTAGGACATTTTCCAGACTTCAACACTTGAGCGCTGGTTGCAAGGACAGACAGCAGTGTCAAGGAAATCACCTGCATGGCCTTAATCTTATCACCACAGCCTGCAGAGAACAAAACACACTGCACCATTATTGAAACAATCAGCAACACAGGAGGTTGCTCTTGACAGATAATCTCTGAGGGTTTAAACAAGGAAAGAGCAGGAGACGTAAAGAGGAAGAGTCATAATTACAGTCTGCTCACCTGTACAGTATGTAATGTAGTGTGCAGGACCTTCAGGTTAAAGGGTATTTTATAGATCTAAAGACCTGTAGCTTATTGATCACATTCTTCAGCCCCTCCTCTTGTGTTTAAATGTAAAAGTGTTGAAAGGGTGGCGTGAGTGTGAGAGTTGGCACCTGTTCAAACAGACCTGACACCTTTTGATCTTTATAGAAGAACATTTCATTTGTTTCTCTCTGTCCATTCATCACCACCTTTTTTTTAGTATCATCTTTTTTTTTAGAGGACCCTCTAAAACCAGCAAGATAATGTGAAAATTACAAACAACATCCAAAATATATCTGAGTGCTCCAGTAGACAGTAAACCAGAATCAAAGCAGCTAAGCTGATATTCTGTGACCTAAATACTTTTATTTTTCATGTTGTGGACTTAAGAGGCCACATTTCCCCTTCATGGATTTGGTTGAGTTTAAAATTAGCATCTGCTTATTTACATAGCTTAAATATTTTACATTTCTCCCCCAAAATTGTGACCCTAAAGATAATTTGTATGCCATGCATGTGAGAGATAGTTGCATGGATCACCTTAACTTTTAATCTCCATTTAAATATTTAAAGAAAGTAATGTTGGGAAATGTGCATATTCACTTATTTCTTGCATAGCTAATAGATTGATACCACTATCAGAAGGTGGTATCAATCGTCTCATATAAGTCTTACCAAGAAAGTGAATAAACGTATTTCCCACCTTAAAAGCACTAGCTGCTATATTCAAAGAACCAAGTTTGATGTCTTTTAACAGCGGAGTTTTCCTTTAACCAAGACACTGAAATAAGGCATTCTGGTTATTATTAACTACAGCAAACAAACATACAAACTTTGCTTTTACCAGCATTAGTCTTTCGATCTCAAAACATTAATGCCATCCCACGTGAACAATTACTGCATCATTCCGTTTTAATAGACCTTGGGTTCTCTTAAGTGTTTACTAAAGCACACATAGGTGTACAGAAAGATTAATTGGGCACAGGTGCATCTGGTTTTCTTGATGCTCCCACAGCTGCTCTCTCTGCCTCTGGATTCACTTTTAATCCCTGCCCTGCTTGTCACAGTGAGCTGTAAGGGCCTTGGAAACTACTTTGCAGTGGAAATGGGTTGAAGCTGAAGCAGTCTGTTGTGGTTTAGAGTATTACCAGCCAAGATGGAGAAAACTGAATCAGACAAAGAGCTACAGAACACAGAATGCTCATTAAAAACATTCAACATTCAGATACCTAATGTTTATATTTGACTGTGGTTAGAAATTCACTCATACTCTACTGTTTACTTATTTACTTATTATTGGCCATCTTGGCCATTTGGTGGTTGTACTGTATTGATGAACATATGCATGTGTTGTTGTTGTTGTTGTTGTTGTTCTTTTCTGTTTTTTTGTTTTGTTTTGTTTTTTCACCTCTCTGTTGTTATGTAATGATTGTGTTATATGTTGGGACCCCAGCGAAAACAAGATGATACATCTCAAGGTGTTTATCCTAATAATAAACAATTTTTTTAACTTATCATTATAAGCAGCAATAGATGCATTGAAAATGATGGTCAGAACTTGTTGTGATAAACAATATATTTATTTGTATTTTAATGGGTTAATTGGCCTATTACTTTCATTACCTACATCCTCAGTTTTGTGATATTTGGTCTAGCAATGTATTAGAGATTAAAATATTGTCTCATGACAAGTCTGTTTTCATACAGAGATTTCACAGCAGAAAATATGTTTACCTCTTCTAGGGTTTTTTAACTGGAGTATTTTTTTGTTTTATAATTCAAGCAGCAGATTTGTTGTATTTCCAATTGTTACATAACAAGACACTGTGTACCACTTACTAATTCCATACAGTATATGCTACATATTCATTCTCATAGTATACTTGTTTGCAAAGCTCATTCACAACCATCCACAATAATAATTATTTTTTTGAGCTGTGAGCCGCTCCTTAATTTTTACTGTGCATTGCATTGTTGGGACCATATTTAGTCTGCATGGTGTCTGTTTTGAGTACACGTTCAGTGTGAACAGACTATACTAAACACCTGCTTAGAATTAGTATGGTTTTATTAAAGTCTACAACCATGCTAGCAGACACGCTCACAATGACAATGCTAACATGCTGATGATAAACCTAAATAGAAAGCCTAAACTATAAAGTTTTGAACTAAATAACATTCTGACCTGATGATGGCGCTAGAGGAAATGTTAAAAAACAAAGTCAGACAAATTCATCCTGTGGGGACCATAAATGCTTGTACCAAATTTCTTGGCAATCCTTTCAACAAGTGCTGACAAGTGATATTTCAGCAGTGGTAGAATGTAGCTTAGTGCATTTACTCAGGTACTGTACTTGAATACAAATTTGAGTCTTTTCTTTTCGTGCCACTTTCTACTTTTACTCCACTACATTTCAGAGAGAAATGTTGTACATTTTACTCCACTACATTAATCTGACAGCTTCAGTAACTAGTTACTTTACAAATTACAATTTTTGCACACATAACAAATGTAGTTTATAAAATCCGATGTTTTATTATGAATTAAACTACCTAACAATATAATGACTTACAAGTCCAGCTGAAATGATTAGACGATTAAACAAAGAACTGTTTTGATTGTTTCCAGTTTCTAAAATGTGAGGGTTGTTCTGCATTGAGAACTTTTACTTTTAATACTTTAAGTACATTTTCCTAATGATAATTACATACCTTTACTTAAGTAACATGTTCAATGCAGGACTTTCACTTGTAACAGAGTATTTTTACAGTGTAGTATTAGTACTTTTACTAAAGTAAAGGATCTGAATACGTCTTCTTTATGTATTTCAGTCTGGACCAGGGTGGAGGACCAAACGACCATCGACATTGCCACGAGGGCATGAGGCTAGAGTGGCTAAAAATATATAAAAGCACAATTTTTATTATCCAAGTTACCTGCATTCCTTTGATATTAAACAAAATATATACAATATTTCTAATCCAGATAAATGAATCTTATAGTTGCAATATCATCTGCAATTGAACAGTTATGTTTTGGATGTATGGAAAGTCAAAAAAGATGCGTATCGATCCTCTGTGAATCGTGTTGTTGCACTCACAGTTTCTATACACCAGAAAATGTATTTTCAACTGGGAAATGACCTCTGACCTTCAAATGTGCCACTTTCTCAGACATGTTTGACCATGAAAATAAAGGCAATGGGAATCTTATCTTTGTTTAAGGATAACCACAGACTGTATCAGCTTAACCAAACAGTCACCTCAGTCTCTGTGGCGATAACACATAAATTACTTACTACTATCATATTATCACAATAAAGAACTTCTTGATTGTTTCAGGTTACATACATTAAGTTTATTTAATGTAATGTAATAAATGTCTAACTAAATACATTAAATCAAGTGTAATGATCAAATATGTTTACAGATCTTCCTTTACAATATTATGTATGTGTTCCATGGAGCATGAGATGCTTAAATTGGCACTTTTAGAAAGAAACAAACTTGTTTAATATGCTCCACTTCAGGAAGTCATTGTGACTGTTGTCAGTATTTAAATTTAATTATAAGAAGGTGGTTCCAATTCGTTGGATTTTTATGCAATCAAAGAACAAATCTGCACTTAATGCCTAATATTTTTTGTACATTTTTGCACATTTTAGTGAGCAGAGCAAGGTAAAGGAAATGTTTTTTTCCGTCTTCTTTTGGTCTTTTAGACTTTAGGCAGAAAGCAGATTCCTTTGGTTGTTTGGATCTTTTTTCTAATCACAAAGTGTCTGTAGCATATGGCAACAATATTTATTTTAAAGTCAGTGTTCAAAAGGATTTCATAGATAAAAAACTAACATCCCTGGAGATCTTTTTTGTATGTTTTCTCTCTAACCTCTCATTTCCTGTCATCTCTACTGCTGACTGTCTAATAAAGGCCTAACATGCAGCCAGTCACATAACACAGAGGCACTTTCTGGCTAACAGCCATTTGTTTACCATTTCAAGTTCTTATAGAAGTGGACACAATAACAGCAACACCTGTCCACCATAAATCAATACAGTGCAATAAAAATACCATCCAACAAATGAAACCTTTGGGAAGCAGTGTCTAGCTGTTACTGAGACGGTCAGAACTTGTGATGCTGTTGTTTGTGGATTTGGTGTTCTGGTCTGTATTATACTGTAAAGTATTTCTGATACACTCATTATTCAGATTTTTTTTAAATAATATGTTTTACTTTAATTTAATTGATTTTAGTAACTTGTGTAATAGTTAATTAATTTATTGATTTTTAAGTGTACAAAAAATACAGTAACACTTCTCTTAGAAGCTGTCTATTCAGTTTAGGTGAAAGGTCACAGAGTGACAACCTCTGTTGTCCCTCAGCAGCAGCAGGAAATATTCTCAAGTGTGTGTGTGTGTGTGTGTGTGTGCACAGGTGCCAGGAGCCCCAACATGACTCCATGTGTGGTGACATGCAAGTCTTTTTACTGTAGCTGTCATGTAACCCTGTCTATCATGCATATTGATGTTCCTGTAGCATGTTTATCCCACAAACACAAACACCTGTGTCTGGATCTGCAATAAGTTTGAAAAATACTGATTGGCGGATTGATTGTTTGATTGCAAGTCATGTTTGTACACTTCTGTATGTTACATTGTGTAATACTTTCAATTCCACTTCCAAGTAGGCTTTTCTTTGGAAAAACAACTAATAGATTCATTTTGGTAAATCAATAAGAAAGCATGAACAATAGGCCCTTTTCACAGCGGCCATGTTGACATGTCATTGCAGGGCAAACACAGGTAAAATTGATTTTGGTAAGTGATTATGGTCCATTTTTATTTAGTGTCTCACAGCCATTCCAATACATGCTAGGTCATATCAGGGCATAGATATATGTAGATACCACCTTTGGCTTGCGAGATGCGTCTGTGCCTCCGCCATTTTGGGACAGACATATGACCTGTTTGACCATGAAGACAAACTTTTGTGGGACTTTGTGCTGCTTTTGGGTGTTCATGCGAAAAAAAGCCAAACTAAGCAACATGAAATAACATTTTACAGATGAAAAAGGTGTTTGAAAATAGTTTTATTTAAACGTGTTTAATATAAAATCAAAAGAGGTAATGTTAATCTTTCTTTTAAGCTAACATATAGTGAAGTGTCTGTCCCAGCCGAAGAATTGAATTAAGCTAATGCTAGCCTGTGTCTGGTAAAGTATTTTTTATTTAAGTTAGTAATAAGATGCTGAAAATGAAGTTTGTTATTGAAGCGGCAGCTCGGTGGCGGATGAACTGCAGTTCCTCAAGTGGACGCTTGAGGCGAGTCATTCCTCATGTTCCCCATGTTAAAAAATCCAAACTTCACAGCAGAATTAAACATGTTTACAGCCTGGTACAAAAAACTGTTTTAGTCTCTATAGATAATTTCCCCCTTCATAACAACTGTACAGGGGTACACCTTTTTAAATCATATTAAGGCTTAAAGCCACATACTGTTAATATCTACACTAGATAAGGTATTTTTTAATTTACACAAGTATCCTGTATCATAAATACACATCTTGCATCTGTAGCAAAGCAAACTGCTTGAAAATCGGTTAGGAATACAGTAAGAAATTATGATATTGATTGTGGATAGACCTCTGCCTCAATTGACACACCTGCATTAAGGAATGCTTGTTATTTATTTCAGGGGCCACCGGAGGAGTTTCAGGATCTTTAGTCCAACTAGACCAGACTCTCCCTTCACCAGTAAAACAATTTGGATGACCCTCCCCAATTTATTGAAGCCTTCTCTACTGGTTCACACTTGGCAAAGATGTACAGATGCCCATTGTTCTGTTACAGCCATGACTTACATGACTAAACCTCTGCATTCTCATCTTACGCCTCACACTCCTCTGTTATGGTGTGGTGGCCATTTCAGTAGATT
The DNA here is from genome assembly GCA_023566125.1 of Zingel zingel. Lineage (NCBI taxonomy): Eukaryota > Metazoa > Chordata > Actinopteri > Perciformes > Percidae > Zingel > Zingel zingel. The sequence goes on from CM042324.1 coordinate 16,276,951, forward strand.
TACTCACTAACATTGTTGTGGAAACACAATAAGCATGAAAACTAAATTAAACACTTCCTGCATTACTGCATTACTTCAAATACTAAGTTACTCCTCTAGTAAACTAGTATTCACATGAAATAAAACAATAAAACATTGAGACCATTCAGCAAAGCACACTGGGTAATAAGAAATTCAACACTGGTTGCTATGGACTCGTCACTAGGCTTCCTCAGTCATTGTATATATTAGCATATAGATAAAGCTGCCAAAGCTGAACATTATCCAAAACTCCATTTCTCAGATGAGCGTCAATTTGGGAGCTTGCATGCTACCACTCCTTCCTTCTCAAATGCCTTGAAAAGGCTGTCGTTTGCACAATTTCACAAATAATCACCGGGACCGAAAGGATATTTGAGTCGGGTATGACTGGGGCTGCAGCCTGGAGACCTCTGGTCTCATGCCCTCAGCTGGTGCTGTCCGCGGCGCGAGCTTCGACTTTTTCAAAATAAAAGCTTACGTCTGGGCCGCTATGTTTTCGTACGGTGTTTTGGATGTTTTTGAACTAAACTGTACGGCAGTCATGCTAATGAATAAAATCATTTTTTCATCAGATGTCTTAGTTACAACATGATGGAGCTAACAAAGCAGTTTTGTGTTTATATGTGCAAGCGGGATTTATTCAGTTTGGGAAATCCCACGGTATCTAAAGCTACAGCTCAAATTGTCTGGCTGACTAAAGAAGGCAAACCCATCTGCTAGTGATAGGGGCCGAGACTGAGAGAGCTACATGGAGTTACATGGATAAATATGCACCAAACAAGCCACTTTGAAATTTTTTCTCATGAATACAAAAGTTGGGTGACCCTCCCCCCTAAACTAAAAAAAACGTTGATGACCCTCCCATCAACAAAAAATAAAAAAGACATGACCCGCCCCTATTTTTCTCCGGTGGTCCATGCCATAAATACCGAACGGTCCCTAAGCATGGATGTCCTAAGGACCTAAGGAGGTCCCTAGGAAGCGCAGCACGTCCGTCCTAAAATGGTGACCACGTCGACGTATCGTTCCAACGAACAGCAGCGCTGAATACGGTAGTAGTATTTTATATATATATATATATATATATATATATATATATATATATATATATATATATATATATATATATATATATATATATAATATCAGGGTACTGCCCCAACTAAATGGGACAGGGCCATAATTAATGTTATTAATTACACCTGTGTTTGCCTGCAATAACATGCTGCTGTGAAAAGGGCCTAAACCAGGCTCCCAGAACGAAACACTTAAATTAGTGATATAATTAGTTGCACCTGTGTTTGACAAGTCTGAATGTCTGCCATCCAGAATGTCTATGATTATTTGCTGTTTTTGTGCACATACTCACAAAATCTTTTTATAAAATCTTTGTAGTGAGCACCATGGCCACACAATGCTGCCAGTGTGTTAATAGGATTTTCTTCTTGTAGGAATAAAATCATGTGCGGATCTGTTCACCATGGAAACGGGGAGGTGGGTACGTGACAGGAAGAGGTATGTGAGGGGGCTTTCTCACAGAATGGACCTTTTTTGCAGCCATAATTAATATTATTAATTATGGCTGCATTCCACTTAGAGAAGGGCCCAGGTATTGTGAATGCTGGCTCAATACCTCAATATACTGGGACACTTAAAGAAGACAATGTCCAATGTTCGTATTAAATGTGGTCAAAGTTTCAAATAATGAAGTAAATGCTAAGTAAAAGTAATCCCTGTGAGCAAAACCCTCAGATTTCAGACCGTTCTGAAAACTCCACTACCAACAGTTTTTTCTACTCTTGGCTATAACTTACGTCAACTTGTGCCGGAATTCTATATTTGGTTATCTGCTCCAGGTACATTATTGCAAGTGTTTACGTCACGTACACTGCTACATGTAGCTACATGCTAACGTCAGGGAAAGCTGTAACCTTGATTGCCGATGTTGTTATTTTCTCCCCAATTTCAAGATCACATTCTTGCTGGAACATGTCCGATTGTGTAGTTTTTGGTTTAGAAGTTTTTATTGGTGATTTTTCACAGCGGAAAGTGCTGCTTTACAGTCATTCCCCCGGCTGCAATGACGGACAGTACAGAGATGCTGAGAGCACAGATGGAGAAGAGTCTATCACCCTAAACCTAACCAAGCAGTTTTGGCGCCTCAATCTAACCAAACTGCAACCGTTCCGAGGGCATGTCATGCAGTACTGTACACCTGCAGATACACAAGGGCCATGTTCAAACTCAAAATGGTGAGCACCGTTTTGCTAAGGTTTCCGGGTTGAATGACGTTTTCCCGAATGGGTGCGAAACGATATGCAACAGGCTTTGAGATAAGTCTTGTTCTCATTTAATCAGTAGTGACGTGTATGTAAACTTGTGGTATAAAAATGACAGCGGAAGACCTGGACCTCACATAGGGTAAATACAGATGCAGCAGCACCAATGGGCAGTATGAAATAAAGTGAACGTTAAAGCATGAAAATGAGCATAATAGGTCCCCTTTAATGAAACATTAATGTTCACCTGTGCTTTTCCTATTATGACAAGTCAAAATGACTGCTGTTAAAGCAAGTAAAAGGTCCATGGCGGTTATTGGCTATTTAAGTTAAAGAATGTGCAACATGAGTAGTGATGCAATCATGGCTGAAAATGAGGAGAACTTGATGAAAAACTTAAAAAACAAGCCTTATTTTTGACCACTGAATCAACTCTCCATGTGATAGAAATAGGAAACAAAAACTATAAATTGCAAGCATGTAATCAAAACAAGTTTGGGCTGAATGCTTTGCTGGTATACTCATGTCAACTACTTCTTTAATATTCCTTACTCTTTTGATATTTTTTCTCCATCTATGAGCCAGTATACCAGTGTGGTCAGTTCTTTCCTTGATCATCTACTGACCAGTCAGGCTCACTGCCTCCATCCAGGGAAAAGCCCGGTGCCTCTGCTTCAACCAGGCTTTGATGTATCCGTGTGCAGTCATTGCTCTGAAGTGTATTAGCTGGAAATTGAGCTTTTGATCTTTCTCTTCTTTAATTTAACCTTGTTTGTGGCCATGGGACTTTGTCTGAAAGCAGACAGCATTTAATGGAATTTGCATTTAATTGACAGTGCTTGGTTTAATCTGTTTTGAATGTTAAACAGATGCAGTTTACTGCACCAGGACATTTCAGATATTTAAATGTTGGGCTATAGACTATGATTCTGATAAAACACTGTTTTGTTTATATATTGTTTTGCTGCATTTGGACAATGACCCCGTTTCTTCAACTTTTCATGAATACAGAAGCACTTCCAAATTTTCAATGGATGGATGATCATATCTTTTTGAATGAATTGATTAGGTTGGCACACATTTAGCACTTACTGATCATGTGCCAACTTACTTCAAATTTGACCCATTTTCAAAAGTTTCTATATAAAAAATATGGGTTTCTTTACATCAAATTTCCCAAAAATAACATGGATGGTTCAATACACTAAACAGTCTGTGATTATCCATCAACATATGTTCCTCGGATCTTAACTATTAGTCAAAATAATTCATCATTTCTGGGGGTTTTAAACTCTTAGGTATAATTTCATATAAATGAGGTTTATTGACCATGAATTCCAAAAATAAGTGTAAAACTAGTGGTAGTAAATTGGAATGAAGTTGGCAAAGAAGATTTAATACAGAACTGGGTGATCATTTTTTTTTACTCTATGCTTTATAAACAGGCAAAACAGACCATAACAAATGCATGGTCGACGGGAAGACAACACAAGGGATAAGAAAATCAGAAGAAAGTTAGCATTACAAGTCCTTTGTAGCCCGTTGTGTGTATGAATATGTGTATTACTGTAAAGTCAATACCACAGAAAGAAAACTCACTTATCTACTCCTTTAGTTGAAACTGTGCACCTTGCCAGGATGAAAAATTACTTTTAAGCTGCCTACAGATGATCTGCTGTAAAACCACCAGGTAGGGCGCAGAGCAACGAATTGCATTAACATGGATCATCCACCCAATAGCTGCCGAGACATTTCACTCTGAACCAGAGATCTCAACCAGTTGGTGGCACTAGATAAAAAAAGTCAGAGGGTCACCAATGCTTTAACAATTCATCCTGTGGGGAACATAAATGTCTGAATCAAATTGAATCCACTTCAAACCACAAATATGAACCTCATGGTGGCACTAGATGAAACAAAATGTCACTGCAATTAATTCAGTTGTTTTTGAGATATTTTAGTCTGGACAGACCGACATTACCATCTCTAGAGCCATGTCACTAGCATGGCTAAACAGACCTGTTTTATCAAATTAGTGAGCTACTGTGACGTGAACATGACAAAATCTCATTGAATTCGGTCAATTAGGTCTTCGTATAACCAGGACTAACTGGGACATTTTCTTTCATAGGTTTGAAAATAAATGTTATCTATTTTTTATCAACATGTGTCTATTTGCAGCTGTGTGTGTAAAGACTTGAGAGTCACTTAAAGAAACGCACATTCCTGCACATCAGGAGAACATCCAGATTGTTTAATAACATTTCCACTGCTGTATCCCCCATGACTCCACTTTGCTAATAGTTCACTTCATGTCTGAAATAAAGCTGGCTCTACACAAAGACAGTCATTGATGACACAGAGTCGCACTGCTGCAAAATCTCGCTGAGAGCAACATCTTCAATTCAAATCCTGGGATTTGTCCGAGGGAGAGAACATATATCTGAACCACCAGGCCACAGAGGTGAGAAAATATATTTGATGATTTATATAAATAATAAAATGACAGTTCACTCTGTTATCACTTTTCTGTGAAGAAAATGTCTGTTCATTAGCCTGTTTAAAGAAAATGTTAACTTTCACATATAAAATAATTACTTTTTATATTGTTGTAAAATCCTTGTCCTTCTTTACACTAGTTACCTCTGATTATATCTTGTTTTTTTTGTGTCAGATTTCTGATATTTGTTGCCTTATCAACACATACTGTAGATTTAATTTAATTTGTATGTTTTGGTGTATAAACTCTTGCAGGTAACAAAGGCCTATCTCGACCATGAAGTTATCTTTTGTTGTGGTTTTTGCCTTCATCCTCCCGCTCATCAGGGCTCAGGTGCCCCATTGGGGACCTTGCCCAGAACCAGCTGTTCAACCGGCCTTCAACCTTAAGCAGGTACAGGCTACTTTGTACAGAAAATGATACATACATTGGCAGACTGATGCCCAGCGGTGTCCCATGGTGGTGTGTGTATGACATGAACAGCTGTCCTTTTTCTCTTGTGCTATTTCCAAAGGGGGAAAAAAAGACTACAAACTGTATTTTAACAATGTAACATTTTAATGAATCCACTAAGCATGTAGATTTATTCACACTCTCCACTCACAGCGCTCTGAATTATCTTTGAACTTACTATGTGTGTCTTTGCCCTCACAGTTCATGGGGAGATGGTTTGAAATTGCCAAACTGCCGGCCCAGTTTGAGAAGGGCCGGTGCATCGAAACCAATTTCACTTTGACGACAGACAACTCTATTCGAGTGGTTAGCTCTGAAAAACTGTGAGTCCTATCAGCAATTTTCTTTGTGCAAATATGGAATCAAGAGGTCATGTTTGCATGGTGTGTATGTCCCCTAATCCAACATGAAACTTTACTGTGTGAAATAAAACAGAAAAGGAGAGCTGAGGAAAATCGAAGGGACTGGAGTCATAGAGGATATGAAGAACCCGGCAAAACTGGGAATAAGTTATTCTTACGGTGAGAGATATAGTAGATACATTTTTAAAAATAAATGCCACTGTTTTGTGTTGTTTAGGGAGTCAATTGATAATGTTAGTGTGCTTGTTAAGATAAACATGCATCTTCCTTTATCTCCTTGTGTCAGATCAGGAGAAAACATTGTAGCTTTTGATTTGGTTTTGTGCTTCTTACAACCACAGTCCTGCCCTACTCTCCTTACTGGATCCTGTCCACTGACTACGTGAACTCTGCCCTGGTGTATTCCTGCACGGACATCCTGAGGCTCTTCCACGTCGACTTTGCCTGGATCCTGGGCCGAACACGAACCCTGCCTGACGCCACCGTTGAGAAAGCCATGAATACCTTCGCCAAGAACAACATTGATGTGAGCAGGATGATTCCCAGCAAGCAGCAAGGCTGTGACAAAACTCTCTAAGCAGCAATGGAAACGCAGAACAAGATGGTGCTGTTGACAGGAGGGAAAATGATTTATCATCCATTTAAGAAAAATCTTTGACTAATATTTAGATGATTATGACGATGGATGTAGTGGAGGGTAGACTCAACTCAGTGACACAGTTTGTTTATGAGTGAAAACACAGCTTTCCTGCCTTTTTCTATACTGTGCATTATAGTAAGTATAACGTATACATTAAGTGAAGTCATAGTCATACCCACCTTTTATTTAACACATCATCCCTGGTTGTAATTTACAGGCTGAGCATAATGTTCTGCCCAGTTTTAGCCATTTAAGATTTTAATTTTGTCATAAATGAACAATGTTTGCAGTTTGATTTGCATTATAAAATAGAATATTCGTATTGGAATCAAATCTGATGTTTACACAAACTGGAAACATAAAGCATCCAATTAGTCAATAAAAGTCAGTGAAACTTACTTCATGTGATCTTCTATGATTCTGTGCAGCATCTTTCTAATGAAAAGATAATAAAATACACATCAGAGTGCAGTCCAGGATTTCTGCACACATGCAGTATATAGAGTCAAAAACAAAAACTGATTTGAAAAGATCCCTATGAAAGGTGTTTTACCTCACCTGTAAAAATATTTTAACTAGGGTATAGACAACTATTTAATGTATTAGACATTTCTAAAATGTTTACAGCTTGATATCCTAGTTATATATATATATATATATATATATATATATATATATATATATATATATATATATATATATATATATATATATATATATATAGTGGTTAAATTGGGCTGGGGCTCTTCGGGGCTCAGCCCCGGCACATAAGCCTGCTCGTTTGTGTCTGGATGTGCCTGCTTGCAGTCAGTTGCCTACTGACTAATTCATAAAATTTGTTGAAAGGGATGCGTTTGAAAACATGATATTTCTGACAATAAATGAAAGATTGTTGAAATGGCATGTCTATTGAGGTGGACCTGGTCACCACAGACCCAAATCTTCTCAGCTGTTGCTACTGCCATATGCTGCACTGTCTCTTTTTATGTGACACATTATGTTTGGCACATTGTATGGGCCACTTCTTATATCTATATAACAAGGTAATACAATGTGTAATCAAGTGATGACTGATTAACAGTAATGTAAATGCTAAATGCCCTAATACCTGTTGATACTACAACAATGCAAAGTATAGGCTCTTAACCTTGCAGTTTTGCACATATCATGTAAGACTCGATTTCTCCATTTCTTTGCACAAAACTCTCCAGAAAGTGCCATTTAATGGTTTATATATATATAGAGAGATAACATGATGTTACATTACAAGAAATATATATATATATATATATATATATATATATATATATATATATATATATATATATATATATATATATATATATATATATATATATTTCTTGTAGTAAGTAATGTAACATCATGTTATCTCTTAAATCACTTTCCCCCTACAGGTATACCCTAGTAGTTTAAGAATTAAAGTTTGCCAGTAATTTGTTTTGTAAAATGATGACATACTACATCATTTTACAAAACAAATGGTAGGCTGTATGTGGTACTAAAATGCTAAACTAAAATGTTGTATGAAACCTGTATAGTATAGCCTGTAATGTAATGTAGTATGTAGCCTACACTTCACAACAGTAGGCCCACAGTAAGCAAGTCTGTTTTCTTTTGACAGCATTTTCTATCAGCTCAAATCCCCCTTGAAAAGCAAAAAATGAAAATACTTTAAAATTATTAAACAAGCTGTTGCCTCGGTGACTTCTGGACTACGTTAATATTATTAAGAGTGTGTGTTAAAAGATTTCTGACGCTTGGGAAACTTGCTGCGGAACCTTTGTGTCTTCACACTGCTTTTTACGTCGGATTTATTTTCACCCGGCACCGCTCTAGCTTGGCTGTGTAGCTAGCTCGCTTTATCATACATCCATGGTGTACCTTCTTGAGCTAATAATTTGATGTATTTTTGGCGATAAGACCTCGTGGTTTTGTTCATCGATGCCACTAAAGGATCAATCAAATTCGACCGTTGCCATGAAACCAGCAGTGGATGAGATGTTTCCTGAGGGCGCGGGACCGTACGTTGATCTGGATGAGGTGCGTTATAGCTGACTGACCCATTAGCTTAGTTAGCTAGCTACGTATCTAAACACGTTAACGTTAGTTAGCTGTAACAACCAACTTTATGCCTCCTTTATTTCTTTTTTGATTACAGCCTAATACTGTTAATACAAATTGTTATGTTTGTAAGTACATTGAGAACAACTTGGAGTCAGATTTTCAGGTGTCAATTTTGGTATGTACACGTACTTGGCCAATAAAGCTGATTTTGTAGTATTTTATTGATCTACTTCAATTGACAAATTGACAATGCTCAAGTATTTACGAGGAGCCAAATAATATGGATGATAAACTAAACACAGTTTGACAAAAAGCTAGCTTTTTGATTGACAAGCAGTCTGCAGGTTGGAATGAAAACAGCAAAATTAAACAATGGTGATTCAAAAGGTTAATCATTATCTAGTGTGTAGACCTTAACATAAAGTACAATATATACTGTCTGCAGATTTATGTTTGACCACACAACAAAATTATAATGACGAATGTATCCAAACAGACTGTTAGTAATAGGTTTCTTTTCTGGCAGGCTGGGGGAAGCACAGGACTGCTGATGGACCTGGCTGCCAATGAAAAGGCAGTTCACTGCGACTTCTTCAATGGTAAACTATTTCTTCATAGACATACAACTTGCCCTGCCTTACATTTGCACATGGCAAACTGAGATTTCTACAACAAAACCAACTGTCGACTTTAACCCCTCATAAATATATCAAAAAAATACTGATTTATTGTTGTTGTGCACTGAGTTAGTCCATGTTGCCTGCAGGCATTGAATATACAACTGGTCTTACTTACAGTAATCAATTTAAAAGAAAATATACACCTTTTTAATAGGGCTAGGGCTGTGTATATACTTTATCCTTGTCAGACAATTCAATACGCACATGGTCTACGATTAGATTAAAAAAAACAGACAAATGTGTAAAAATCTGTTACACTGAAGTTCAAAGCTAATTTGAGTCAGATGTAGCTCAGATTCAGTGACAATTCATCTAAGATTTGAAATGATTTTATATAATTAATTGTACATGAAAAAAAAGAATTGTGAGCCAAGAGCCCAAAATATACTGCCACACCAATAATACTAAATAATGGGTAATGATACATAAGGCAACATTTGGGGTAATCTCCAAAGATAAAAATTTCACTGAAATGCTGCAGACTGGGTGTGTCTCCAGCGTTTCAACCATAGACTTTAAAAAATAATGGACAGAGCTTCCGGGTCTGAAAAGTGAAGCCAATGCGGAAGTGTCTTAAACCTGCGTTCTGTCTAATTTCCAGCAGGTGGGGGACTCCACTGGTTGCAAAAAGAAGTCAGATTGTATAGAATTATATGATAAAATGACCCTACTTCTCACTTGATTTATTACCTCAGTAAAGATTTTCATAATGAGTTTATGGTCTCAATTGCTAGTTTCAGTTTTTTTTTTTTAAATGCACCATGATGTTCATTTTGTAAATTATGATTCATTCCATTTATTTTAAAATTGACAAAAAAGCAGGGGATGCTGTAGGGCGTGGCTACATGCTGATCAGTCAATCTGGTGCTGTGGTCGAAAAGTTACAAAAAATGACCTCCTATGTCCTTTACTAACCACTTTTCCCATAACCCCGATGGTAAACGTCATGAGGTCAAGGAAAGATGTGAAAAAGAATTTAGGAATCCGACTTCCCTTACACTCGGCTACGTAATCATGCAATGGCGGATGTTGAAGAAAACACTCATACATCACTACAATACATCATTTAAAAAGCAACAGCCTACAGAGACTGCAGAGGGGGACAGAAAATAACTTCTTAGTGCGGGTGGATGATTTAAGGTGTGTTAAACCGTGTAGATTTTTGATGAAATTCTCAGAATTTGGGTGATGTGGGGTTTGACTCAACATGCAGTCGCTGTATCTCTTGCTTTTGCTTTCCAAGAGGTGTCTTACAACACCCTGTGGCTGCACTGATCTTCTCACAGTATTCTACAAGTAAATATATCGGTGCAAATTAATTTGGTTGCTCAGGTCATCTGAAGTGAACTGAGGAGGAGTCAGTCGTCTTCAAATAGGAAATAGTCAGTCTGGGCAGATTGAATCAATTAGCACATGCTGTTTTTTCACTCCTGGGCGTTAGAGCACTGCTGCTTTCACAGCAGGAAATCTCTTTACTGGCCCCAAAACATTCCTTGTACCCCTGCCCCCCTTTTTTTTTTTTTAAACTGTGTTTTATAATGTAGTGTGATCTCTTGTCCTGAGGCGCAGCTACATCAAACGGCCACGACTTCTCGCCATATGCGACACAGATTCTACGCAGACTTCTCAGCAGGAGCTCTGTGGATGTGCTTTGTATGAGGCTCATTTAGGGTGACAGGCTTTATTTCTTTCTGATAGAGATGTGTACCACTTAACTGTCTTCAGGCATATTGAAAGCCGATCCCAATCCCTTTGCCTACATTTACAGTATGAAGGGATTTCAAATGTTAATTTATTTAAACAATCAGTGTCACACTGGCTAGGTTTATTCACAGTCACAAAAGTGACAGTTTGTGCTAATTTGGGTTATTTCACACTGAAATATTTAGGCTACTGCGGTTCTGTGGAAAAATAACTTGAGTGTGTGTTTAGGTTTAGTCTTCATGTTTTTAAGGGATTTTATAAAGCTTTTACTTCCTAGGCTAACAGGAAACTGCAGTATAATTGAACTGTTACTCCAAGTAACGCATGAATAATTTCTTTGGAAACATTTGTGCTTGAGGTAAAATACAGTATAAACACTACTGGCTCACATTCATTCTGTCAAACTGTCTGCATGATTTATTGTATCTAGTTTTAATTGGCTAATATGATTTACTGTATTTCTTCACTGATGTTATTTTTTATTAGTCCTGTTCAGTTAATCAGTATGGGTCAGTATGGGACACCTCAGACTGGACATTTAATAACTGATACATTATTTGGCCAAAGGTATGTGCTTTGGCCAAATAATAATAACAATAATAACTAAGAGAGCACCAGAGCAAAAGTAAACAGGGGTACCCTGTTTACTTTTGCTCTGGTGCTCTCTTAGTTCCAATTAAGGGACATAAAAATGCTATATTGCATACAGTGATATTTTGGACAATAAGATATTTGAGAAAGACCTTTTCCTGTTTCAACATTACAATGGCCCCATGCACGTTTGGGCACCCACATATTTTTGGCTAAACGTGTAGTATATGACTTTCAGAAGAAAAATATTGTACCGTCAGTTACAACATGGAATTTTGTCACCTGAGCGTACCTGCCTTTCATGTGTTGTGTGTGATTTTTGTGTGAAGGCTTTAGTTAGAGCCAACAAGTTATTCTCATGTTCTGTCTGATTTCTATGTTCTGAGTGTGCACAAGTGGGGGATGTGAATAACACATTCTTGTGTGTAGTCTGGTGCACACAATGTACTGCACTGTATGTAGACTGACTTCAATTTTGAATGAATGCTTTATTTCAAACACATAAATTAAAATAATAAAAACTAAAAGAACAAAACACAGAAACAAAACAAAATATGAATTTAACATGTCCAAAAAGTATATTTTACAGATCAAACAGTTAATTGAAAAAAGGGGTAGATTAATTGATAATGAAAACAATCAGTTTTAGTCCTAGTTTTTATTTGACCTAGGAAACACCAGGGCTCCAACTTATTATTTTCATCAAAGATGTATTTGCTGATTATTTTCTGGATTAGTTGATTCATTATTGTTCCTAAAATGGTAAAAAAAAAAAAAATCTGGAAGTAATTTCCCAAAACCCAAAGATACTCTTACTCTTTACTATCATATATGATGAAGAAAAGCATCACATTATCATGCTTGTGAAGCTGTAACTAGCCAATTTGTGGCATATTTGCTTGAAAAATGACTAAAACGCTGACTCAATTATCAAAATAGTTGCCGATTAATTGGCTCGATGGTGTTTTAAGCCCCCAACGTCTCCTTCTAGGCAGCGCTGCAACCGTTGACTTCAAGGCGCCTAACCCTAACCCTAACCGAACCCGGCTTTTTAAGGAGGTTTTTAAGTGTTTTATTCAAACCAGTGGTCCCCTTGTGCTCGTACCCCTCGCAGCGCCCATCCCGGGCGTTGTGTTTTAACCCAAACCTAACCATAACCATAAGCATTGCCTAATCCTAGTGCCTTTCAGGCAATGCTGCCTGAAAGGAGACGTTGGGGGTTTAAAACACAGATAAACGATTAATTGTCTGTTGATCAACTGATCGTTGCAGTTCTAGAAAACACAAACACACACAGACAGAAAATATGAAAAGAGCCATATCTAAAAAGGCAATAGCAAGACAACAGTAGTAGCTTGAGTGTTAAATGAAGGCTACCTGCAGAAACAGAGGATGTGGCACATATTCCCATGCCGGTTCATACACTTCTGCTGCTGACCTCTGACCTCAAACTGTCAGACCCACATGAAGACCGCTCAGCAGACTCCTCAGCAAGTGCATTCCTAGATCCTTTTACTTTTATCACCGTGCACCCCTCCAACCCTCTCAACCTATAACGCTGCTTTATGAGAAAATGTCTGGCTTGCAGAAACACAGCCAGTGTTTTTTGTCCCGCTGTTATGTACCTTTTGTTTAATAATTGTGGTTTTGTTTTTCACAGATTTTGAGGATCTGTTTGATGATGATGACATCCAGTGACCGAGACTAACACATCTTCAGAGTAATGATGGATTATATTCACATCACTCCACTTTTTTCTTTTTTTTTTTTTGGGTGGAAAGGAAACCAACCATTTACTGTCTAATGACATACAATTGCCTTTTATAGTTGTCCTAGTTTCAGGCTTTTTTAAAACATCCTTCAAAAGTCGTGACCAGCTCCAGATGTTGTGAAATTCTTAACATCCCAAGGATTCCTTCATATATGGTATGTTAAAATTATGAGCTTGTATTGTGCTCATGTCTTTGACTGCTTCTAAACTGGATTGCAGGTTTCAGTGTGCTGGAGAACACCTGTTCAGAGCGTAATTATACATGTGATGGGCAGAGGCTCCATATGCTGTCGCCCTTAAATATGCTGCAGATGGCATATGATGAATGATGGTCTGCTAAAATGACTTAAATTATTTGTATAACGTGCATGCTAGTCACATACAGTACATTCTGTGTGTTTGGTTTTATTTCTGCAGTCCTGTTACATCATTCATTTGCACATGTGTACAGTAGTTATGTATTAACACTTGTATTTTTGTGGCCAAAAATCAATAAATAGCATTTTGTATAAATGAAACCGCAATTGTGTCTGTCTTTAACTGTTTAATAATTATATTTCTCATTTTTTGAGCACTTTTCTGCTCAAAAACATTGTACGTAAACTAGATTAGGTTTTACAAGATATTGAAGACAGAAATTGTGAACATTGCGAACATGTTTCTATATCTTTTATTTACCTTGCATTTAATGCTTTGAAAACCAGGATAGTAATGTGCATGTAAACACATTCAACACTACTTCCAGCTTCTAAAATGTGAATATTTGCTGCTTAGTTTTACCTTATTTAACCAGAAACACATCTTTGGGTTGTGCACTGGTGGTTGGACAAAGAAAAACATCTAAAGCCATAACCACTGACAGATAATGGATAATGAAAACAGCCGTGGCCTTTATTGATAACCAGGGAAAAGTGCCAATGTTTAATGAACTACCGTTCCCAGGACAAGAATGAACTTTGAACCTTTATCAAGTTGATAATTGATCGGTTATGGACCTTTTTCACAGCAGACATTTTGACTTGTCATAGTAGGAAAAGCACAGCTGAAATTGACAACCTTAATGATGACTCAATTCCATCAAGTGTCCCAGTAAGCTATTTCAGTGAGTCAGCATGCACAACACCAGGGCCTTTGCTAAGTGGAATGCAGCCATCATTAATGGTTTTGAATACACCTGTGCTTTCCCTACTATGGCATGTCAACATGTCTGCTGTAAAAAATATCTGTAAGATAAAGGTCAGTTATAAGATTTTAAAATTGTTCTGTTTTATTTCAGCCATATGAAGTGTAGAACGTAAAAGTAAATCTGAGAAACCTCAAGGATCAGCCAGAGTGTTATCAACTCCAGTACTGCAGCCAATAAAAAAATAAGACATGGTAACTAAAGGAGAAGAGCTTTATAAACAGAAACCAATACTTACCGCCAATATGAAAGAGCAAGGAGAGTTTTTGCAATAAAATGTAAGCTATCCGCCTATGGATTACATCACCGCTGTCAAAAAGAAAGACTGCTTTAAAAAGAAGTTGTGTACACAACATGTGTAATATCAGCCTACTGTAGTTTCTGCATTGCAGCATAAAGATTTTTAATTTTCAGTTTGTCAGTAAGATATATAGATTTGATCATTTCCAAAAAGTGTTTACTGTATAAGAGAGACTCCTCAATATCAGTAGAGAATTTTGATCTGAAGTCAATATTTCTTGTTTTGAGCAGTAGCATATTGGGTTTTTATTATTATTCAGCACAAGTTGGAGACGGATAAGAGGCTTCTGAAGAGCACAAAATGCAAGTTTTTAACAGCTCGCTGTATAGAATCAGCACAACAGAGAACTGTGTCAGCATAGAAATTTCCAACAGTTATATACAAGACAATGGTTTTAATAACACTCAAAAACTCTCGATTGTGCATTTACCAGCAGTACACACAAAGTACTATTTGTAAAATGACGTACAGGCTCAACGATCAGAGCCAATTAACGTTAAATGGCAGGAAATAATCAACTTTATTACAATTGCTTTAGAAAGTCATGAACAGGAGATAGCTCTGGCAAAGCGAGACTATGATTGGACTGTCCAAACACAGCACAATATTACTTTCAATCTGTAAGAGAACAGAAATAATAAGCTACTCTCTGCAGAATGAAATGCCAATTGTGGAGCGCTTTAAGAAGATTAGTTATTAAAAATCCAAAAGTATGGGTGTGCAGGACAATGTAGAGGTTAGACAGGATTGTTATAATTTATATAATTTATATTACATTATCGAGACTAAGTCTATAGTCGTGCTAGTGTCTGTGAGGCTGTACTCAAGCAAAGCGTGCTTTGAGCTAAACGTTAACGTTGCATGCTAGCATGCTCCCAATGACAATGATGACGTGATATAATGTTTACCATGTTCACTATCTTACTTTAGCATTAGCATGCTAACATTCGCTAATTAGCGCTAGCCACAAAATACAGCTGAGGCTAATACAAACAATATGGCAACAAAAATGACAAACAAAGGAAAATGTTCTGTTATTTTGACAATCGAGTCAATATTTGTGAACGTCAACATTCACTCAAAGCCACAAACCCCAGATCTACTGCAAGTCTTCAGTCTGTGAATGCATTGAAACACTGGTCTAATGACATTGAATGTGAAATCTGAAATGTCTGAGATTTTGAAACTACTACATGAACTTTGATTTAAGCAGTGATAGCTCTGAGCCATTACATTAAACTTAACATCTGTTATGGCATGCATTACAGTATTTCGTCTTTCTTTCTTACATCGGAAATACTAATACAATATGTTTAAACGTTGTTGCAAAATATTCTTTTCTTGTTCAATCAAATATTTATTCCTCTTTTAACACACACCTTTTAATTATTAATAATCACAGAATGATCCCTTGCTGATTTATTTCTACGTGACATGTAACTTGAACCAAACTAAGGTTCTAACATAAAAGCGTTTGACAGACATCGTCCTTTTTTACAGGGGTCTGTGTTTTTAATGAGCTTTTCTTTCACAAGTGGTATGAGGTCCTTTATGGGGTTTTAGCCTGAATTTTTGTTAAGTTGTGAATTTTCCATGCACATAAAGAGACAGACATTTCTCCTGATGGCTGTTCTGCTTTAAGCTGAAGAATGCAATCATTTGTCTCCTTCTGTGACAGCCCCAGTTATTTTGATATATGTAAATTGCAGGGATCATAGCTAAGGCTGAGGCATCATCAGTCATGCAAGAGGGAGGGACACAGTCCTAGGGGACACACTGTACGGCAGTAAAAAGACAGCATTTAGGAAATGAGTGGAAGATGATGCTTTAGGTGGAATACTTTGATTTAGTTTTGTTATTAATTTAATATAGACAATAGGACTCAAAATATGTTGATATCTAACTTTAGCTGAAGCCGCTCTGCCATTTACTGTATACATATAGGCCCATTACTGTATAGCCTACTATTTCAGTGATTCCCAGGAGGTATGGTCAAAGGCTCAACTAATTTGAAATATATATAGGTAAGGGTTGAAATAGATAGTTAAAATTATGATTAAACAGTTGTAATGGTAGATAAAGGTAATGGATAAATAATGAAATAGCTTAAAGCAATGAATAAACAGTTGAAATAGTCAGCTAAAGTAATGGATAAATGGTTAAAAGAGTTATATAAAAGTAATGATAAATGGTGTTATGATAAATGGTTTATATATGTTAGCTAAAAGTTCAGGATACAGTTTCTTTAGTTAACATTAGCTAAAAGTTCTGAATAAATGGTTTAAATACATTAGCTTAAAGTTATGATAAATGGTTGAAATATGTAAGCTAAAAGTTATGAATAAATGGTTGAAATACATTAGCCAAAGGTTATGGATATTGTTTGAAATAGTTAACATTAGCTAAAAGTTCATTGATAAATGGTTTTAAAGTGTATATTTTTTCTCCAAAGACTGCCTGGTGGGTTGTATCACATTGTTCAGCTAATGTTTTCTAGTTTCCATAGCTCCCATATATATTCCACTGACACAGGCTGGAGGCTGTACAGGCTACGTGGCACAATCCTAACATCAGGAGCCTGTACAAAACAAACAGTAGTGTTGGCATGCTGGTCCTATGGCCTCTGCACATGCAGCTGCAGCAGCAGCAGCTTCATTATTGGCCTACCTCTGCTAATGACTCCAGCTTCCTCCATGTTGTTAAATAAAAAACATGTATGTGCAAGAAAAGCAACTTTTTTGGGACTGAGGAAAAGAATGCTTGTTTTCGCACTGTCACGGCTATATGTTTGAAAACGTGAAACAAAAATGTAGGTCTATTGGTCTGGCCAATGAAAATAAAAAAACACCAACACTTGTAGTGCATTTTTTCCCCCTCCAATATAACTCATTAGCTCCTAAATAAAACAGCTGAGTAACTGTATTCAAGTCAGCATCAAGTTTGGAACAGAAAGACTGGTGCAACTTCTGCTTGGATGTAGCATTGCACCACTGAAATTAAATGAGTCACGTACCTGTCATCCTGGACAATATTGCTCACTATACTGATGCAATACAGTAGATATTTCAGAAATAGTTTTTTATATTAATTCTTTGCAATCAACTTTTAAGAGAGATTGTTCTCATGGAGATGAAGAACGAACAAAAACAAGATGTTTATCTGACAGAGGAGGTTATTATGTACTTCTTGTTATTTACCGCTAGATTCTGTTTAATGTATCTTTTTTCTTCTTGTGTATCATCAGGACTACATCTTGCTCTACTGTTTCCACTGAAAGTTTTATTAGCGCTACCTCTGTGATAGCCTCAGGCACTTCTTTATCTGCTCTCCTGTAACAGACGCGTCAAGCTGTTTGGATTTAACAGCTTACAGTTTTTAGGTTCGTGCCCACTGAGCTGTACTGTCTATACATTTAGAATCTCAAAATCATCTAGTGGCTTAGATACAATGTCACCTCGTATGTTGACCCCAAATTCCAAACCTGTGAGGAAAGAAACTCGGCGCTAAATGGCACCTTGTTAATGTTGCTCCACTGAAAGCAGTTGTGCTTCTTACTTCTCCTAATTACAGGACCCCTATTGGTTGGACGAATGGCAGCGCAGGAGCCAATCCTGGAGCGCCTACCAGCATGCTGGAGACGTATGACATGCCTTTTTGTTTTTAATGATCAAGGGGGCTCCTTTAAAATGTTTCCCTGTCTGTCTGTCCCATAGGTAAAGGTTTTAAACAGCTCAGATACAGTGCAGCAAGCCCCCCCCCTCAAGAAGCTAGATCCAGAGAGGCGCTGGATCAAAACTTCAGCATTTTTGCAGGTAAGGACTGATGCGAATGATGCATGTTGCTAAAATGTATATATTTGTAGTTTATTTTAGCCACAGTAACTGTCTGCAACTTCACTGTCATTGGATGAAAAATGAGAAAGTCCTCAAATGTGTGAAACTGTAGAAGACAAACTCCCTTTTTGAGCACAGTGGCTGTAATTAACAGACACAAAAACATTTCAAGCTCTTGGCTGTTTAATTGTTCAGTTGAGTCGCTTTATTTGATATTCTAATATTCATAACTAAAGTCTTATTTTGCTCAGTAATCCCTGAAAAAGCTTTATTACAGCATGCCCCCAATCCTCTCTATTGTCTTGGCATCAGGCAGTTACATTAAAGCTTTCCGAGTGCTTTGTCTTCTCATTTCAATATCTAACACAAGACACAGAAACCAATCCAAGTCTAGTTGCATTGTAATATTACAGTATCATGCCAGAGGCTCATACTTTATTAAGTATCTTAAAAAATACAATTCTGTCACAACATTATCAGTGAATATTGTTTCTGTGTTTTTACCTCAGGAAGCACATAAAACAGAAAATGTCACGTGTTGGACGACCATCGACTTCCCTGATCCACACAGGATTCCTGTTAGCTATTGTTTTACTACCAGGTGAGACTTGATTTACACATTTTAACTGATTTAAAATGCATCTATGACTTTCTCCGATAATCTAAAGCAGGGGTTTTCAACAATTTTTAAGCCAAGGACCCCTTAAGAGAGAGAGACGGATAAGGGACCCCCTACTACATATATTGTATAAAATGAAGTTGCATATTAAACTGGGCCTACAAACATGTGTAGGGCGGCCTAAAGCCTTTATACATACCTTTTTTGCATAGAATACTAAAAAACATACATGTAGCACGGTGAATCCTTAGGATGAACTGTATCTTTGGATGCTATCTTAGTGACTACCTTACCTGTAGGCCAGTAAGCCTATCATCAGTGGGGTTTTATATATATATTATATTAACAATAATTTGGAGGCCCCCCTATACTGACTCTGAGGGCCCCCTAGGGGTCCTGGACCCCCTGTTGAAGATCCCTGATCTAAATATTTAGTTAGCAGACAGATGGAAATGTACTCTAATGAAATGGTAGCTGTTTCTCTTAACATTTATAACTGCACATGCATGGGATGTAGTCACATCACTGAAGATACTTTTGGGGGAATTAAACTGACCTCACATTCTACAATGATACTTGGATAGTTTTTTAATTCTGAAATCTTACAAGAAGTATCTTTAAAATTGACAGTTTTTAGGCAGACAGTAAAACGAATTAACAATTAAGTTTGTTGCATTTAGAGTTTCTCCACAATAATAATATTTGTGGCAGTGAGGCAACTTTGAAACACCACTTAGATCAGTGCTTCCAAACCGTCTCCTGCAACCCCTTATCTTTTCTATTCTTTAAGTATATTCTACTGATAACACTATGTACTTTTATTTAAGAAAGATTTTCAATACAATACTTTTACTTGTAATGTAGTACTTTTACACCACTGTATTGCTACTTTTACGTAAGTAAAATTACTGAGTACTTCTTCCTCACTTTGGGCTTATGACCTCGATATTTCTAAAATCCTGTTCACGTCCCTGAGCACTGGCACATTAATCTATGGCACAGAATTACACCATTACCCTGATCTCTTCAATATTAAATGCAGTGTTGGTGTGAAAAGCAGCCTGTACATATTTTTAAAGTCATAAAAAGACATGTATCCCTGCTCCTCTGGGATATTTTCCGCATTAATAAAGAATAAAGAAGGACTGTAAGTTTCTGCTATAATCAGCTGACTTGGCTTATTTTCTCATGGTCGTTAACTTCTGAAGGAAACAACCGGTGGAACAGAAGACACTCCACATGTGGAAACAGGGATGTAAACGGACAAGTCCCCTCCCACCTTCCACTTTTACAGTGTATTGGAAATTGGTTTGTGTGAGGGCCCACTCTTTGTAGTTTTACAGGTTAACTTTAAGGAGGCCCCCATTAGTTGCACAAGCTCCACCAGTCTGGCTCAAGGCCTAATAGAGAGTGCATGGGGCATGGTGGGGGTATGCAGGAGGAGGGGCTGTTTAATATGTAGGATGCTGCCTGTGTCGGGGCGCCAGAGCCCCAGCACCTGCCGTGTTTCACCCAGGGGCTTACTAGCAAGTCAGCGTTTTCCTGAGGGAAAGCTCAACATCTGGTCCCAGTCAGCTAACATCCCTACTGCTGCTAATGTGGCTGCTGCTTGTGTTTTACAGAGTTTCTGGAGGCTGTTCCAGTGGAGAAGTACAGGGAGGGGGAAGGTAAGGACCTGTGGCGTGGCATGTGGGACACGTTGGCTGTTATAGTCACTGAAGTCACAAATTAATTGGGGAGTGGACATTAAAAACTTAACAGAAAATAAGTTGGCCACAATTTTCATAATCGTTGAATCATTTTGAAATCAGTTTTCATGGGGAAATGGCCCAAATTAGCTACTTCCAGCCTCTCAAATGTGAGGATTTCTTGCTTCTATTTGCCATATATGATACAAAAGTGAATATTCTGGGGGTTAAGAATTGTTGTTTGTACAAAACAAGCATTTTAAAGAAGTTATCTTTGGCATCTGAGAGTCTGGAATGGACATTTTTACTATTTGCTTTATACTGACATTTAGAATAGACCAAGCAATTAACTAATTAATTTAATTTAATAATTGCTATTCGCAGCCCTAATCCAATGAAATAACAATTTCATCAAGTACCTTTGTGAATGTTATGGTGTTCAGTTTTAGTTGGCAGTGTCTCAGAGAATAGTAGTTATAATTACAGTTATAGTTTTCAGAGAGGGTACAGTTTGTGATGTTGTTGTATTGGGTTGCTTTATATGGATTCTAAGTTGTTCCTGGGGAGGTAAAATAACAGGAGCATCAAACAAACAATATGATAGTCCATCTATTCAAATCAAATATCAAGGAACATCTTGTACATCTTATCCACAAACAAAGTCCATTCGGTTATGAACAGATCAGAACAAAAACTACAACACAACATCTCTAAACACATATTTAACGAAACACAAACAAGCTTAGCTCATAAATCTTTTACATCTTAAAGGAGTAGTTACAACCATATACGCTTTCTTTCTGAGAGACCACTCACGGTAAATATGTAGCTGGAGCCAGCAGCAAATTACCTTAGCTTGGCATAAAGACTGGAGCCAGGCTAGCTGTTTCCCCCTATATCCAATCTTTATGCTAAGCTAAGCTAACCAGCTAACCATGTAGTGTACAGACAAGAGTGGTTTCAATCTTCTCATCTAACTCCGGGCAAGAAAGCAAATATGCAGTTTTTTTTTAAATGTTGAACTACTCTTTTATTATTTTCATATTTAAGTATTTAATCATATGATGTTGCTACTTGTGTGTATTTTAAAACACAGTTAATTTTCACTGTTAGCTGGTTAGTTTATTGACTTAAATATCACAATACAAACATATAAAATAACTTTACATGATTAAATAAAAAAAACACTATCTAACACAATTTATATACAATGCATATAAATTAAAGAATGTAACATAAGTTAGACTTTTGTGTGTGCCTGTAAATAGTAAATAGTGAAAATAGATCATTGTGAGTCACATAAAAGGAGGACATAAAAATACAAATCTTTTATACTCAACAATCAATTTAGTCCACTCTCTCCCCTTGTCTTCCCTTTGGTGCCTGCAGTGTCTGATGATGTGAACGCTCAGGCCATGGAGAGCCTGAAGACGCTGGTTCGCAACAGAAGGAATGCCCCCGTCTTGGCTGTGCCCCAGTTCAAACGCCTGCCGGACTTTTGGGGATGGTACAAGTACTTCATGGAAAGCCACAACCAGGAGGGAGTGAGTGGAGTTTGTCTGACATTAATTATTTAGTTATTAATTATGAAACAGTGCTTGTTTTTCCTTATAAACAGTTTTCTTTATATATACACACACATTTACATTTAAAGAAAGACTGATTTAAACAGCTTTTGACCATGATTATATAAAAGTATTGATATGCACTCTAAGCAGCGTCAGATGGCCGCCCACCCAGGGTCAGGTTCTGTTCTGAGGTTTCTGTCTCTTAAAAGGAAGTTTTTCCTCGCCACTGTTGCACCAAATGCTGTAAATTATAACGCGTAGACCTACTCTATTTTTATCTATAAGAGACAACACTATAAATACAATTGAATTATTATACTAAGTTACTCTTCAATGCAAGTCATGTTCTAGCATGTATTCTGACATGTATTCTTCTCATGCATGCAAGCTCTGTGGTTTAACAAGAGTCAAGCTGTACAGTATGGATGAGTAACAAGACAGTGAGATGAAAAAGAACCGAGGACTTGTGTGAAAGTGTTCATCTATCAAGGGCTTTGCTCAAATTATTTGTTATTTTAGTTTTAATCTCTATGGCATGTAAATCATATGGAATCAGAGAAGATTTATTAATGTTGTCCCCTTTTCGCCCAATATTTCAGGTTGAGGATCTGGATCGTCTGTATATGGCCTACCTGCAGAACAAGCACAGGTCAGAGGAGGGCCCAACTTTCAACCACTACCTCAAGCACCTCAGTGAAATCTACAAGTTTTGTGCCGATTCCGATGATCCAGAGTGCATCTCTGAGTCCACCAGCAAGCCAAAGGCTGCACTGGTGATGCCCGCCCCCATCAAGTCTGCTGCCGTCAGGATGTGCAATCCTTACCTCGACCCCTACTGCCTCTTCCCCCTCGTCCCCAAAGCTGCCCCACAGCCTGAGCCAGCTCCAGCCAAGGTGCCAGCCCCCATCCTCACCCCCATGTTGCCCATGCCCCTGAAGAGCCCCACTGGCTTCTACTACTACGCCCCTGTCTTGGAGCCCTTCCTGAGCGCTGAGCAGAGGTCTGAGCTGCTGAGGATCTGCAACTCTGAAGATGTGGAGTGTCTGCAGTATCACCTGAGGGCAGCTTATGGCTACCGCCCAGCACCTGGCCCAGCCCCATCCTACGCCGCCCTCAAATGTCACCCCAAGGACCCCTACTGCATGCCCCCCCTGGTCCACAAAGCCCCCACTGGCTTCTACCATCTGCTCTACCCCAGCTGTGACCCAGCAGTCGATCCTCTGTGTGTGACCAACGCTGCTGCTTCTGCTCCCCTTGCTGCAGAGGGGTCCCCTAAAGAGCAACACTGCAACCCTCTCTTTGACGGTGGCTGCAACCCCCTGACCGCCACCAAGCTGTCCGGCCTCACCAAGCCCGTACTGGAGTATGCACCCAAGGATGAGCCCGCACCTCCTGCTGCTCCTCTGGCCTGTGACCCTCGCTATGACCCATTCTGCATACTGGCAGCCGCCGCTGCCATGCGCAGGCCCGCTCCGCAGATCCCCCAGCACCAGGTCTGAATTTGAAGTCCTGCTACTCGGATAGAATAGTTAAATGTTTTGACTAATCTAGTGTAATCTTGCTTGTTGTGTGGTTAAATTAACTGTCTATTCCTTTTCATTTTGGTTTATTAAATGATGTAGTTAAAAGAAATGGGTGTTGCATAATGCTTTTACTTGCTATCTATGATCTGCTTTGCATCTGTTTTGAACCAAAAACACAAATCGATCAATCAACCAGGTCCGCTACAAGCTTGGCATCCACGGCAAGACCAAAGAGGGCTACGACTGCTATGTGCACTATGACAAAGACTGCACCCCGGTGAAGTCCGGCCCCGAGGCCAAAGCCGACATCAAGGCTCCAGCCAAGCCCTTCTGCCATCCGTTCGACCCCAACTGCGGAAAGTTTGCTTCAACCTCCGGCGTCGAGGCCCCGAAGCCAGACAAGGATGGCATAATCCTGCCCGATCCAGACTGTGACCCTGAGTACGACTACAACTGCCGCCTGCGTCGCCCTAAGCCCGCCGCTGTTGCTGACGAGCCCGCAGCTGCTGAGGATAAAGCTGCGGATGAGCCCGCCAAGGAGGTTGCTGTCCAACGCTTTGAAGACTTCCTCAGGGGCGTCATGAGCCAGCACAAGTAGATTTCAGAAATAACAACAGAATCAACACCTACTAGATAATCTACCTAGCAGAATTGAAACTCACTCTGTAGTCCCTAATCGTTATGGACTTCATGGACCACAAGCTTTCACAATATCATCGAGTCCATACAAAACTATAAAATCAATCAGAAAATATTGCAGCTGTTAAATAGTGAATCTGATTTCCCCAGAAAATCTGAAGGTAACCTAGTTTTGGTCTGTTTTTACAAATGTGGAACAATTGAAGAGGGCCGAGCAACATAGAACATGTTAAACGTGTGTATTAAATACTTCATGTGTGTATGTTTGTAGAAAAGAGTCGTATGTATAGATGTGTGGACAGATAAGGGGTAGTTTGAATTTGTGTTAGCGGGTAAGAATTTATCTCTGTTGTACATTCTCTGTTTCCATTTGAGTTACCCTATTTAATGTTGTTTTCCACATTTTTTTGTAACTCTGAACTCATAATGCTTCATCTGTTTAGTTTTAATAAAGTTCTAAATAAAAAAAGATTTTAAAAATGTCTGAGTTTTCTTTCTGGAGGTTTAATTATCCTATTATGTCTGAATTACCTGCACACTGAGGTCACAAGCAGATTACAGATAAAGTATAACACCTCAAGATGATAGCAGCAAAACACCACTGCTTAAGTATCCAACAAATATTCTGAATGTTTTTCACCATTTTAGAGGGAGCCTGCTCTGCACACAGCATTTCATCACATCAGTCTACAGATGTTTCAACATGCAGAGCGTAGTTGAGCCTCAGTGTGCCAGCTGGCACTAGTTTATGTCCCAACATTTTAAAAATAGCCCATTGTTGCTACATCTGCACATTTTATATTCACACATAATCTGGCACGGTTGTGCTTTAATATACTTTCTAATGTTAGCATGCTAACATGCTAATAATGACAATGCTAATATGTTGATGCTAACAATGTTCAACATTTTAGTTCAGCATGTTAGCATGCTAACATTTGCTAATTGGCACTAAATACAAAGTACAGCTGAGGCTGATAGTAATGTCATCAGTTTTGCAGGTATTTGGTCATAAACCAAATACCGGGGCTGCTAGCATGGCTAACAACTAAACAGCAACTTGTGTTTCCAGAAACAATTTTCCAGTTGCCCACACTTGTCTAAAATATTAATAGTAAGAAGAGAAATTCAGAAACAAGGACACACTCAAACAACATGATGAAATACTCCTGAACAGTGTTGTCGCCTGACTTAGCTATCCTTAATTAAAAGCAAGTGTTATCCCTAAAATAAATGTAATCCAGATTGTTGTCCCCATATTGGAGGTGAGTCCTGCTAATGTGACTGTATGTATGTCACTGTGGCATCATGTAGTTTTGTCATTTGTCCTAGTTTACCAGCTGACAAAAACGCATTCACAAATTCAGTCTTTCGTTGATAAATTAACATATTTCTTCCAACGACCTTTATTCAAGAAAAACTAAATGATGAGCTGTGGTATTTTCTCTCCCAAAGCTAAAACGTTGTATTTTAGAAATGAACTGCAGCCATAGGCTACAAGGACTGCAGTCTTCTTCTCAATAACCAATTTTTCAGCAGCTCCAACGCGCAGCAGTCGCCTCAAGGAGACAAACTCTGCTGCTGCTTCTGACAGTTTTAAAGACAGACAACACAGAGCCAGGCCCAGTAATGACTACCTCAACACAACATGCAGTCAAGAAAGCCCAAGTATGTTCCTAATTGCAGCAGCTGTCCTGTAAAGTTTGGACTTGTGCCAATTCTGCTTTTGTACTTGAGTTAAAAATGCCTGAAGCAAGACACGTTTCATTCAAGTTAAGTCAGGATTATCAGCTGTATTCTGCATTTTACACTGACATTTAGCATAGAAATGAAGCACAGGAGGTTTATACCACTTTCTGACTTGAGTCCTTCAGTGTATTTTAATTCGTCTTCTGGGCAGTGCTAAGCAGCCTACAATTTTAAGGGTATTTGTACTTCCACTTTAGTTACAAGTTTTGCAAATAGAAAATATAATCAACAAAATAGATTATAATGGTTTATGGCTAAGATAAAACATTATCCTGGGAGGTATTTCACTACTACTCAGCAGTACATAAAGCAATTAAAGATGCAGTAAGCGATGTTGTGCACAGATTGTTGAAATCTGTGCAAATTGGGAGTGTAGTGGATTAACAGTGCTTACTATACCTTTAAAGTTAGCTCCACCTTGGATGTACACATTAATACATCAGTAATTAAAATCCAATACATCACTCTGCATAATAACTACTTTTGATACTTTAGTTCAACTTTGATGCTAATGCTGTTGTACTTTAGTAAAATTTTGAATGCAGGACTTTTACTGAGTATTTTAACAGAATAGTTCTACACTGTGTTTTTCTGCTATTTTGTAAAAGATACTCCCTCCATTACTGCTTTATCCTAAAGCAAATAAAACAAAACCATAATTTCAGAACATATTCAACTTGTACTGTAAAGGAAACTTTCCAATAAAGTCTCACATTTTTAAGTTGCTTCAACCCAATAAATATATTTATTTAACCAAGTAAAACTCCTTTTTGAAAGTACATCATTGCAGAGATGTTTCCACTTTACTTCATATTTACATGCAGCCTCCAGCAGGTAGCGCTGATCTCCCAGAGCTACAAACACTGAGGCTGTCAGCGCTTCAGTTAGAGTAATGCAGGCGTAGGCTTCATCTGTCTGCACCTATGTCACAACTAGGTAAATTAAGCTCCATAAAAGTCTGATCATCAGTGCTGTTTTACTGTAATAAAAGCTAGATAGTTGATAGCATGGAAAATGCACAAAACATGAATTGATAAAACTTTATTAAGCCATCAATCCAAAATCAGTTATAGACTTGTTAACATGTTTTTAATCCAAGCGATGCAATACAATTTATCAAAGATGAAAGTCTGATATCTTTGGGTAAGCTGTTGTAAAAACTGCATAAACTGTCGTTCAAAATTAAATTTCATTGTAGGTCGTCTTGGGGAGCAAAGATCAAACAGTGTGAGGAGTAGAAAGAGAAAATGTTTGGAATCAATTTCACGCCTCCGTGAAGAATAATTGCTGTGGATTTTAAACATTATGATATCAAGATAAGCGCCTTTCAGCTTCTCTCAGTGGAACGTATTAAGTCTACTGGCTTTATCACGTTTAATTACTAAATAACTGATGAATTTATCTGCCGTGAAAAACCTTTTCCTGCCGCTTCTGTCTGTGATAATAGATAGATAGATAGATAGATAGATAGATAGATAGATAGATAGATAGATAGATAGATAGATAGATAGATAGATAGATAGATAGGTAGATAGATAGGTAGGTAGATAGATAGATAGATAGATAGATAGATAGATAGATAGATAGATAGATAGATAGATAGATAGATAGACAGATCTTGATGCTTTCAGATTTTAATTCACATTTTTAAACACATATTCCAGTATGACTTTAACCAAATGCACCAATCTTTTAGCTGAATTATTTACATCAGAACATTTATATCAACAGACCTTCATGCTTTTTGGGTTAAAAAAAGGGGCTCCACCACAGGTTTTTCTTGTCATAAACAAGAATAGAGTTTGTCCTCTGTGTGAGCAATCAATTATATGCTGAATCCGTCCTTTATATATACCATGACTGACAAAACTATTGGATACAACATGTATTAATAACTCACTGGGAAATTCTCAGTAGTACAGAAATGAAGTCAAAGCGATCATGGTTTGCTATATTTGGGGTTGGTGGCTTTTGTAGTTGAGTAAAAAAAACTCTCTATCAGTAGACTGACTGGGTATAAAGTAGAAATATGAAGACTGGGATTTTTCTTTGCTTTGTCCTTAGTGCTTTTTATTTGAGTGAGGCATTACAATAAAAAGGTTTACTGAAGTTATACATTAGGGCTTTCACTAGCAATTTGTAGGGACCTGCACTTGTGCTACAAATTATAATTATGTTTTGTGGACTGGTCTCTGCTCACTGTGTTATTATTTTAGCTATTTCACAGAGATGATGGAAAATGCAAATGATCAGCAGAGTGGGAGACTAAAAGTTGTGTGTGAGGAAAGTGAGTGTGACAGGCAGAGAGAGTGAGTCATTTGAAAAGGTCAGCACTATAAGTGTACTATAAGCCCTTAGTTTGTTTTTGAATTAAGTGATATAATAAACTTTTTGCATATATATGTGTTTTCACCTTATTTAGAATAGCTCAATATGTTTTTTTTCTCTTCTCCTTAAAAATTGCCTAGTTTGCTTAATTTATGTAACTCCCAATTTATTTTGGTAATATTAAGCTGATGATGTTTTTAATTGACAATTTTATGTTGCAATAAAGGTGGTCTTTTGCTGCAGTGCTGTTAATGAACATTTGAACCTATACAGTAGCTCTCACCTTGTTGTCCTATCAACATTCATTGTGTTTCAAGTCAGTGGTAAGTCACAGCAAGACCACAAACATGGAGAGAAACCCCACAGAGATCGGACAGTGCTGCTTCTGTTCCTAAAATCTGTTTTCCTGCACAAACATTCCCCCTAATAAATTTGGTCTTTAAAAAAGCCTGCAGCTTTGTAGGAGTGATTGCACCAAGACATTTAAAGAGTTAATTATCCTGCCCACAAGCTGTATGAGCCTGTTTTGTTAAGTCATAGATGAATCAGATGAATTTATGTTTATTACATTGCTGCTTTGGTTTTCCATTAAGGGATTAGAGGTCTCAGTGGGGTAAACAAAAGAAACAGTTTCAGCTACTGTACCAACCTTGACTGTACCATGACAGACTTTAGAGTGACTGCTAGCTACATATGAACTTTGATTAGTCTAACTCTGTTGTTTGGCTTATTTGTATGAGACTAAATATGAAAGATGAAAGAAGAAAACTTCCCTCTTACAAATGAAAACTTGAATTCATAAGCAATAACACGCGCTGTTGCTCAGTTTAACACACACAAGGGGTTTTGCTGCTACTTTGCAAGTGTGCTAATGGGTATTTTCAAAATGTATTAGCCCATTATTAGGCTTTCATTATTGTTCTTTTCATTGTTGTTTCCTGTTTACAATTACATGAATCATCAATAAAAACATCAATCTAACCATCAACACTCTAGCTAGCTTCCAACTGTCACTGTAGCCAGACTGGAATCAAAATCCCTGACTATATTTGTCTGATGGTAAAAGACGACCCTGTGATTGTGAAAGCTTAGGTTACTCCAAAAGATAGATTTCCGTTTTTTGCTAGACAACTTGGTAATAGGCTACTGTACTTTCAGTTTTTACTACCCCAAACAGCTAGCTAGCTGGCTAGCTTGATTGCAAACTGGACAATAAATGAACACAGTCTATTCAAGAAACACATTTTTACTTTTGTCACAACTGCAAACTATGACTCAATTGTAGAACAGGTTATACTCCGGCGAAGCAGGAGTAGCCTATGTAAAATTGGATAGTGGCCACTATCCAATCCAATTGCAAGGGCAGTGCTTTTTCTCTCCTTGACTACCCGTTACCTCAAAGTTCAATGTTGACAAGACAGTTTAGGTCAACAACATCAATTTGGGTGTCAAAGTTTAACAGTGAGAGCACCGTACAGTTTTACTTCGTCTTTGAGAGTGAATCCATTTAATTGAGTTTAAATTGCATTAAAATACTACTAAAAATAAGTCTGGTCTGGTCTACTGGTCTGGCCGGGCTTTCAACAGGATTTTGAAAAATGAATAGAAACTCACGTAGGTTAGACAGCCCAGCCATAAGGAATTATGGACATGGTGAAAACATTTAAAAAATTGGGCCTTTCATCCACACACACTTCAGCTCCACTGGCACCACCCACCCTTAGCTCTAATAACAAAACATAACTTGTATTGTAAGTGATATTTGTCATTGAGTAAATTGTTGTACTTGATCCAATTTAAGGATCAACCATTGCATGGGCTCCCCCTGGACCATGGGCCAGGGTCATTTGTACCCTTTGATCCCCTGACAGCGGGCCTGCTTGTCAAAGTTGCTCTTCAACAAAAGTTAGCTGACTTTTTTTTAACACAGAACTGACGAAGAAGTCATCATTATCACAACAACGGAGCAATTTTAATCTGCTGATGAAGGCCACGAGATGTGGTTGAAAGTTTCAGAAACAAATAAGACAGACCTTATGTGCCAACCTCAAAAGGTATATAGTCTCTCTTTGAGTTATTTTTTAAAAATATTTCTTAGCTCTGGAGATATTTGTCATTTAACAGTGAGCAAGACCACTGCAGCCATTGGTTACATCTCTCAACAATCACCTTTCCTCCCATAAACTTCCATAAAAATGGAAGATATTGACGGTTGCTAGCTGATCTGATCAATGTTGGCTGGCCACTTCTTTAATTCATTAACCGCATGGCGCATGGTCTTTCAAATGAAATTTAGCCTTGAATAACAGTAAGCTGCCCTGACAGGCTTTGCTATCAATCTGTCGCAGCTCGGCGGCTCTGCCAGGAGAGATCAGACCCACGGGTAAACCTGGAGACGCATGTCATTCGTCAGTGTTGACTCACACCACGATGAATAAGGAGGGAGGAGGAAACGGAGTGGAAACAAGGAGAAAGCTGAGGTTTATGTTGGATATTTGCTCGGAGATACCGACAAGCACACATGGACAGATGGAGACTTAGAGAGAGACTGAAAGGGGAAGTGAAACAGAAAATGGGTGAAGGAAATTGACAGATGTACAGACTGAGAACCCCCCCCCCCACTAAAACCATTGTTGTTATTCAGCTGGCAGTCCTCCAGGCCCTGTGGACAACGATTTTAGCTGACTTTGCTACAAACCCGCTTCTTGCTAAGTCTTGGTTTCGGAGGTTGCGAGGGAGACCCGAGCGCTATGGGAGTTTACTCGGCTGCTTGAGTCAGCACGAGGCTAGGTTTGTGCTGACAGTGAGGCCTCAACACCCTGTACCTCCAGAGAGCTGGGGAATATCATTAACTCCAATCAAACATGCAGTCTATGAATGGCAATGAGGATAAAAAAAAATAAAATAAGAGAAGCTAACTGAAATTAGCTCCTTCATTACACCAGTGCCACACTGTTGCGCTGCCCAAGTCTGTGCGACACATTTTCAATTCAGCACACGGAGGCCAATTCAGCACATGGAGGCCGTCTGAAGTCTGTTCATCAAAAGTTTAAAATGAAAAGCTTCACTACGAGTCTGTCTGTCTTTATGTAACTTAGAGAATTGACTACATTTTTACACAGTTTGAACAAGAATCCCAACAGATAAAATGTGCAAATATGAAGTCATTCACCACAGACAGCAAACACAGACTCTGCAGTGTATTACTGTTGCATTTGACGTGGTGCTTGTTACAGTCAACAACACAGAGCTTGTTTTGGACTTTGTCAAACTTTTTCAAAGTAGATGTACTGCAGCTTCTAAATTCACAAAGTTGCTCTTAATTCACATACAAAAACAATAAGCTAGACGTGTCAGAAATGTTTCCAGCATCAGGAGACCTGCTGTCAAGACTTTTCTGCTGGAAATATTCTCTCAGCAGCACGAAGACATCAAACCAATCTTTTAAAATGTAAAACAAAGTAAAGATAAATATCAGATGGCTTCTTCAAAACATTTAATGGAACTATAACACACTTCTTTCTAGTGTGTAGACACTGGGGTTTATTGGGTTCAAAGAGAGTGAAGCTGTCAAAGTGCTTCTCTGCCTCATTATTATTTAGAAATCTCCTACTTACCACAACCATTTTAATGCTCCTTACTTTTCATTAATCTTTTATTCACATACCTAAAAACTCATAAAGGCTATTGGCTTTCAATAAATACATAATTTGAAGTGGATTGTAGGAAATAATCTACACCTTTTCACCTCAGATTTTGGGGTACATTTTTAAATCTTGTTTTAGGGCGGCTGTGGCTGTGGCTCAGGTGGTAGAGCAGTCGTCTACCAATTGGAAGGTCGGTGGTTTGATCTAAAGTCGAAGTCCCAAAGTCAAAGTGTCAAAGTGCAAGACACTGAACCCTGAATTTCTCCCAATGCTGCGCCATTGGTGTGTGAATGTGTATGGCAGCCTCGGCCACCAGTGTCTGTATGGTGACTGGTACCTGTACTGTGTAAAACGCTTTAAGTAGTTGTTAAAACTAGAAAAGCACTATATAAATGCAGTTCATTTACATTTCTCCCTGTTTCCTTTTTGTGCATGAAGCATTTTTAAAGCATGTGAGGAGCCCCGTAGAGTTCAATGTTATTGACCATAGTATGGATGGAAAAGTGCTCTCTCTCACACACACACACACACACACACACACACACACACACACACACACACACACACACACACACACACACACACACACACACACACACTGCTCAGCCCTTGCTTTGAAGCATCTGCTGCCCAGAATATTCCTGTCAGTATGAATTTCTTATAGTTGCTGCATCTTTTACTCTTCTGCTATTGTTGATGTTGGATGGTAGTAGACTTCACAGTTCAGAATCTTTATGTCTCTTTGACCCAAATACTGTCAGATTGCTGTCAAACATACCACATGTTTATGCTGAACACAGATTTGTATAGTGAAATCATCTTCAGGGCTTTCAACTGGAAGTAACGTACCTCTCATAATCTCATGCATGGCTGATTCTACCATATGTGAAGATATTAGTATTTGCATTTGGTGTTGCTTTTGTATAAACACATTTTTTGTTAAATGCCAGAGAGAAGAGGGGAATGACATGTTTCCCCTGCAGGATTGTGGTCAGGACATGCAGAAAGTAGACTCACTTACTGTAGCCCTATGTCCCTGAAGTTCACAACACATTTACTGATAGTCAATAGTTTTCTGCAGCGGAGTGAAAGAAAAAAACAGAGGCAGAGGCAACATGGATAACTTGCAAAGCTATCTTATTTTGCTGTCTTCATTTCTCCGTTAGCAACCTCAGAAGAATAGAATCCCTGTGTTTTGAGTCCCCTGAGGTATGTCTTGCCTTTTGATCTTCACTGATGAACACCAATACTGTCAATAATACAATAATACATACTATGCTTTTTTCCTCATGTGAGACAAAAATATTTCAGTTGGAAGACAAAACTACACAATTGTTCTTGGTCAATGTTGAGTGTGTCTGGGTCTTAAAGCAGCTATACACCGGGCCAATAATCGGCCGTTGGACAGTCTAGTGAGGTCAGTGACTCGAGTCTGTTCGGTGTGTAACGTGCCATCGTCCGTCCGAGGGACTGTCGGCCTTCATTTTGGCCGACCTGACATGTTCAGTTGGAGACAGGGCAGTCGGGACTCACCAGGAAACAGGGAGCGGAATGAGCGTGACTAAGCCTCTCAAAATCTGACGAAAATCTTTTAAACTGACCTTTGTCGATCTGAAATGAAGACAGATTCAGCAACTGCATGGCCTATTTCTCGCTTAAAATGTTTTCAGAAACACGTTTCAGTGAACTATTTCAGTACAATATGAGATTGTATTCAATCAAGCTGCCATGACAGTCTGTCTTTGAATTTCTGCAGAAAACAAACCCACGTGACACATTCGTCCAATCAGCTGCCGGTTTTCATTTTTGGGCGACAATACAGATTAGCGCCGCCTGCTGTTATGGAGACGTATTACGTCTCGTCGCTTTGGTGTGTTCCGAGGCACTTTTTTTGACTAACTTGAGGAGACTAATCAGTCCAACAGCCTTTTCTGCCAATGGTCGGCCGTCTGGTTGGTGTGTAACTGCCTTTAAAGGAATAGTTTGACATTTTGGGAGATACATTTATTTGCTTTCTTGACAAGAGTGAAATGAGAAGATCCATACCACTCTCAAACATGAGAGTGGTATCAATCTTCTCATCTAACTTTTGGCAAGAAAGTAAATAAGAGTACTTTAATAATCAACTTTGATTTTCTTTGATTTTCTGTAGCAGACAGCTCTCCTAATGTAGTCTGTGCTGCCATTGTACACTTTTTTTTCTGTCACACACTTATTTTCTATTTCTTTCTTGTTTACTTATTATTTACTTCTTTTTTTTTAAATCAATGCGCTGCTGCGTCTTGGAGTATACAGTGATGTGAGAACTGATCATTATCAAGCTAGTAGGACTTTTTTATCTTGGAGTTTATGTGCTTTTAATTTGGTCTGTCTCTGAAGCAAACTGAGCTGGCCAGTCTGCAGCTCTGAAGCGGACGTAATGAAACAGATGCTTGGCAGATGTCAAGGTTAAAACGTGCTTAGAGGAATTCACTTTCTGTTTAACAGGCTTGTTGAGAACACGCCTTTCAGCTGTAGCCTATGAAAGTGGAAAATTGGTTGGTGTTAGACTGGTTGCTAAAAAGACATGACACTAAACTATTCACTGTGTAGTGTTTGCAAACAAAGCTCTCCATTTTTCTTTGGGGTTTAAGATAGGAAAAGAAAAACCCAGGTCTCGAGGGAACGGCGACAAAGTACACAAAGTCGTAAATTGAGATGACACTCGCTGCTCTCTCACGCTTTAGGCAGCTGCCCGTCAAGAAAATTATTATTTTCAACATTCAACTTAAAATGGAACCCTCCTGCCTTTTGAAAAGACCAGTTCCCGTCTTTTCAGGGACAACATGTGAGAGAGAAGCACCAACAGGGAATTAAGAAAAGGTAGATGTCTTGTCTGAAGCTGTCAGTGCTATACAAGAAAAGGGAAGTTGTACTCTTCCTGCTGTTTTGTTTAAAACATGTTAACACACATAGAACATATTTGCATACATTACTGATTTTTGCCACTTTTATTGGAGAAAATGTACAACAAAAGGGGAGCAATCTGTATTTGGTGTAATCATATACAGTAACAGTTTCATCTGTTTGGTGTAAACTATATCTTTTGGAGGATGCTGTGAGTGACGTTTTGAGATTTATGGCACCATGGAGACAGAGGGGAGGCTTCAGCTACTTTTTCACCTTTAACAGTTGCAACTTCTCAGCAGAATATCCCTCCCATTAGCGCAAGGACTACCATTACCTCCCAGCAGTTATCCTTACATGTACATACTGGTCTTCAGAGCTCTTTTGGAGGAGAGTAAGCTCTCTAGCTTTGCATTTCTCGTTATGTTCCCACCTCATGTCTTTATGTAGTTTGAATTGTTGTATTTTTTCTTCTTTCCTTTGTTGTTGTGTTGCTTGACATTGAACAAACGGACTTTCTGAAAATTGACAATGCTGTGTCTTTGTTATTTTGCAGTACACAACACACACACACACACACACACACACACACACACACACACACACACACACACACACACACACACACACACACACACACACACACACACACATACACACAGTCAGTGGCTTTGCTCTTTCACTGTTTGATAATCTGCTGCAAACATGCATGCAATAAATATGTCTGAAAATCACTCCACATTCTTTTCCTTAGCCAACCATGCTCTGCTACTAGTTGTAACTGATGATTGTTTTTATATGTTCTCACTAATACCCTCCAATCATGCCCTGTGCCTTATGGCCTGTAGGGAGAAAGATTCAGTTAGACTCTGCACGTCTCACACTTTGCCACTGCTTCAGGTCACCGTCAGGTCAGTTCAACAGAACCTGTTCAATAATTCAGGTGCTGGACCGGAGGGCTGTGACCCACATGTCACACACAATGAAGAAGCATATGACACTAAACTCCAGCCAGGCACTTACAGCTCATCATCAGCTGCCGACGGGTAATGGACCTCAATGACCTGACATGAGCAGAGACAGATAAATTAAGTGCTGTGGAACTAAAAAGCATGCACAGTGGATATTTAGGTTTAAGATGGCACATTTCTCCTAATTTAATGTTTATATAATGCTCCATTATTTAAAGGAAAAGTTAGACATTTTTTTGAGAAAAATTTGCTGAGAGATAAGATTGATACCACTATCAATGTCTGTATATGGTAAACATGAAACTACCACAAGCAGCAGATTAGTTGAGCTTAGCATAAAGACTGGAAACAGAAAGGAAAGAGCTAGCCTAGCTCTGTCCACACAAAATCTGCAAACTAGCACGTCTAAAATGCACTAATTTATCAGTAATTTCTGTTTGTGTATTCCGTACAATCCGTGTATTAAAGGGCTGTTTGAGGGTTAAGACTTGGTTGTAGGATTAGGGATAGAATTAGGTTATGGTTAGGGTGAGGGTAAGGGTTAAGGTTAGGCATTTAGTTGTGATGGTTAAGGTTAGGGTAAGGGGCTAGGGAATGCATTATGTCAATGACGGGTCCCCACAAAGATAGTGCCACAAACCTGTGTGTGTGTGTGTGTGTGTGTGTGTGTATGTGTGTGTGCAGAGAGAGAGAGAAGAGAGAGAGAGAGAGAGAGAGAGAGAGAGAGAGAGAGAGAGAGAGAGAGAGAGAGAGAGAGAGAGAGACGGTGTTGTCTCGTGTCGTATGATCGTTAACAAATTTAACATTTCAGCAGAGGTGTTAATTTCCGTACAGGTTGGGTGGCTTGACAGTTAACGGTGAAGTAAGGGATTTGATTGGCGAGGGTATTTTGGCGACGGTAATGTTATTAGTTAGCAGTATACTTAATTAACCCGGGTTGAGTCTGATGAAAAGTGCTGTATCTGCCCGGTTCAGCTCTGAGATGTTCTAATATTGCACAGCGCTGTGAAGGAATAATCTCCGAGAGTACTTTATGTTCTGCCTCTGGTTAGAAGTGGTGAATGTAGGCTACAGTTCACAGCAACATAATACTATATAGTGTCTGGCTTTTGTTTGATATTTAGTGTTGGCAAATGGCTTTTTGTTTCCTCTTAGCGAAAAAATGACACGGAAAAGAATAGCGCTTTTTTTTCGCCAACCTTATTCCACACAACAGTCGCGATGTTCCTTTCAGCTAACGTTATCCGCTCGTGCTCCAGGAAAGTGAAGAAAAATAAGTTTGGTATATCCAGCAATCATGTAGCTAATGTTGGAAGTGGGAAAAGAGTCAAAGGCGGTATCAGCCCCCCCAGGCTGTTTTAAAGCGTTCTGCATGTGGCGTCTGCGTGTGGCGTGCAGGTTGTGGGTCTGAGGTGCACATTTTAGCTGCCAAAGCTCAGTCAGTGAGCAGTGTGAGAGGGGGAGTGACCAGCGGCTAGAGCGGCAAAAGCCAATGCACGCACGCACACACGCACGCGCGCACACACACACACACACACACACACACACACACACACACACACACACACACACACACACACACACACACACACACACACACACACACACACACACACACACACACACACACACAGATGTTCCTGCAATTTATAGATAGATCTATGAGCCCAAAGAAACCTGAATTGTATTTTCAGTTTCACTTTACCTTAATGACCTTACAATCAGAGTCAGTGGAATGTGTTTTGGGTAAGTGAGTTCACAGCACTTACAACATCATATTCTATAATACACAAAACAGCAAGAGTAAAATGTAATCCTGCATTCATAAAACCAAAATGAAACCTTCAAAAATGTCTCCTCATTATGGCCATGGCCTTTGCTTTATCTACATAAAATACACCTTAAATTATCCTTGAAGCATTAGAGCACACTTTGTTTAAGGTGATCACTGCCTCTGAAGGAATGAGCCAGAAAAGTAGCCAAGTCAGCATCTTCCACAGCGTTCAATCCAAAAGTCAGAGTTTACCTTACAAGTTGTCTGTTTGCGGAGCGACGTGTCCCTTTGTGTTTCCAATTTGGAAAACATGCTTACTTTCATTTGGACCCCAATGCTCTTGTCAATGTAAATCAGGTAAGACTCTTGAGCCAATCAATGCAGACATTAGAAAGGATTCACTCTGTACACCCCAGGGACTCATCAATGACAGGAGTCTGTTTCTCCAGAGAGTGAGCTGGCGTGTGGGGGGAGCTGCTATGAATTGCAAATGTGAAACTACTGACTTGCCTGCTATGCAAACTCCATGATGCATTATAGCACACTTGGGAATATGTGCCTATTGCACAAAGCAAGGTCTTACTGCACAATGAGTACTTGTTCCCTGAAAATGCCCATTCAGTGAGAATAGACTCAAAACCCTGCATCTGCTCTAAAAACAGACATGATCTGCAGACTTGGAGGATTCGTCGTGACTCTCTGTGATGCACCTTTAACCCTAGAGGGAGCTTGTATCTTTATATTCCAACGAGTATTCAGCCTGAACTTTCACTCTGCTATATAAAGGGTAATGGGTACACAGTGTTATTTTTGTTCCCTCCCTCCTTGTATTTCTATCGTGTTTAAAGTTCAATTAGGGACCCAGTGTGTACCGACTTTGAGTCATTAGACCTGATGCTAGTCTGCTCTATGAAGAGTACTTTCAGACTTATGATTAATTCAGTTGATGGAGAAGTTTGATGTTCTCGCTCATTTCCCTCCTCTCTTAGCTCAAGGGTCATTATTAAGTTTCCTGTGCGGATTTAAAATGCTCACAAATTGTCAAAACCTTTCAGTGCATCCTTTTGCACACTTGTAGTAATCGTTGCCATGCGTTTTTCCTCAGCAGTAATTTAAGAGTGCCTGCCATGATGCTTTAAGTCATTTCTGTAAATGCAACAACAGCAAACAGCAGGTCATATAAAGGAGTAGTTTGACATTCTGGGAAATATGCTTTTTCAGTTAAATATGAAGCTACGGAAGCAGCTGGTTTGCTTAGCTTAGTATAAAGATTGGAAAAAGGGAGAAACAGCTAGCCTGGGTCTGTCTAAAGATAACAAAATCCACCAAACAATTAACCTTTCATACCTAGAGTATTTACCAAAGTGTAAAACAACAATTTTCCGTCCATGTGCCGGGGACCAGTGGCAGGCAACCAGTGGAGACTCCATGAAGTTACTGTTCCCAGCCCAGAAATAGTCAGGCACATAACCCCCTGTAAATTAAGAGATGTGATTTTAAAATGTACTTTTATTTGTGGTCACTTGGGCAGAGTGGAACAAGCTGTAAACACAACCTTATAAAGTCTTTATGGCTAATGTGCTAGCAAACAGGTGCCTATTTACGCACACAGCAGAATCCAGCATTTGATGAATGTAAGTCTAATATTCGCTCTCTTTTAGCTGTTTTTGGTCTCCACCAACTCCTGAGGACAATATCTGTCTCTTTAGATGTTAAATGTTCCACTTCGTCCACCGTTTGAGGATTAGCAGATGGTGTATTTTAGCTTTTTGCTTCAAACAGCTGCCTGTTGCATCTGGAATAGAAGTTGATGAGAGCAGTGAGACTAAACCAAAACATTAAAGTTGCAATGACCTAAAATATGCTTAAACACTGCAAATAGACGCTGTAGAGTCAGGTAATAATTGTCTTTGGGTTTACCATGCAACACATTACGAGTTACTTGTAGTCATTTTGGTCTATTCTTAAAATAAAAATATTGATCAGTGCAGCTTTAAAATCTTAACTCATACAGTATATTAATGTCAAGATAAGTTAATGCTTCACATTTTGTTTAGAATAATCATATCATGAGGTGTATCACAGTGTTTACCAGGTTAATTCACAGTATGATACAAAGACCCACAACATATGGGTGGCCATATTGGGAAGCCAAATGAACAGATGGACTAACATTTGGTGTCAGGGCTCATTACAGTAAGTATCATAGACTGGATGTTGGATTTTAAAAAGTAAGTGTTGCTCTTTAATTTTAGTCGAGAAAGAGTGAAGCGTCAGGTTTGTTAAGAAAGACACATATAAAATATACACATATTTTGTGAAATCTATAGCTCTTTATAAGTATTTGACAAAGTCATGAGGGACAAGATGATGAAGATATCAAATATTCCACCCACGAGGACAGAACAAGATCATGAGATGTCCAAATGACGTCACACACAAGGCAATTGGTGGAACACTTTGTTTTGAAGCAAAACCATTAACTTAAATTTGGATTTGACAGGGGGACAGATGAGGTAGTGAAGCTGATGTAATTATGTTGTTGATGCTGGCTTTGCATGGTTTGAGAGCTGACAGGACACGCAGTTCAGGGAAATGTGAGCTTCAAGAATGTCAAGGGTTTTAGTTTCACAGAGGAACATAACAGATCTTGGGAAATGTCAATGTGTAAACACACTAAAAGGTTACGCTTCATCAGTCACGTGCACGCAGGGCACATCCACAGACAAACGCATGATCTGCATATCCACACACTCAGATATGCAAGTAACAAAACACACACACACACACACACACACACACACACACACACACACACACACACACACACACACACACACACACACGCACCTCGACTGCATCCGTAAATTTCCTTTTGTCTAATCATTATTTTTGAGTAAGCAGCACAAATGGCGTTTTCATGAATGTCGCAGACACTCAAATTACTTTTCTTTGCATAGTAATTTCTGTGAAAAATGGCAGCTATGCAAAGAAATGTCTGAAAAATGGGGCACAGCTCAACAGAACTAAAAACAACAATAGCGGAGGAACAAAAAAAAGCCAAGGCACTCAAAATTTCTTCAGAGCTGTAACTTAGACTCCATTAAAGTGTGCTTTTTGTTTTTCAGAGGACATTGAATAATACTGGCATCATTATAACAGGACAAAGCATAATGGGTTTACATATATTCACCACTCAGCGACCTGCTTTCACTTTTCTTTCTACATGTCCTAAATTGCATTTAATAGCTCCAATCAGTGTTGGGATAGTGAATCCCTGCTGCTAATGCACTATTCGTGTTTGAAAAGGAGACACATTGTGGGCGAAGCATCAGTCCCTTTTCCATTTTATGTTGCATTACATGTCCTGTTCCACACTATAATTACAGCTGAGTGCAGACACATGACTCGACCTGAGGCTTGGAATAAATCACAAGTGAGTGACTCGTCCTGCAACACACACACACACACACACACACACACACACACACACACACACACACACACACACACACACACACACACACACACACACACACACACACACACACACACACACACATAAATACACACCTTGTCTGTGATCTCTTCCTTCAGTTACATGGCTCGAAACTGGGAGTGTCAGCCAGAGGATCAGCTAAGACAAGCTGCTCGCCAGATACTGTTGGACTATCCACACAGAGCTTGGGATCCCAGCCAGAGAATCACCATGTGTATTGGGGTGGAGGAAAGTGGATAGAGATGAACAGATACAGAAATCCTTGGTCACACTGTGCTGGAGTGGCAGCTGCTCAGAGACTTGTATGTGACACTAAGCACTGTGACTCTTTTTCTTTTTAGTTATCTTGCTGAAGTGAAGTCCCAGACT
The DNA here is from genome assembly GCA_023566125.1 of Zingel zingel. Taxonomy (NCBI): domain Eukaryota; kingdom Metazoa; phylum Chordata; class Actinopteri; order Perciformes; family Percidae; genus Zingel; species Zingel zingel. The sequence continues at coordinate 16,318,614 of CM042324.1, forward strand.
ATTCTGATGTGTTGCAATAGGAATAACAGACAACATATCCCCATAACAGGACTGACGATGGCACCATGCAATGCTGAAATCAGCCTTGGCATAATTTTTTTTTTAAAACCGCTGGATTGGTTTGCTCCAGCTGTTGAACCGTTACCACAAATTCACTTAATCAGTTTGCAGCATCAAAGCAGCTATATTCACGACTACTTATTGTAGCTCTTGGTTATAATCACACAGAGATGAATCCCCTGACTCTGCCGCTCACCTCAGCTCTATGGAGCATTTTAGCGTCTTTTAGTTTGTTTTTGTTTTTCTCACCACAACTTTACTGTTTTGCTTCACTCTCATAGCATCGTTTTTGGTCGCAGCAGACTGCTGTTTTCAGCAAAAGAGCTCTGATAAACCGGCTGTATGCTACCTGACTGGCACCAAACATCAAACAGACACGTTAGCATCTAGCTGCTGAACAAAAATTAATAGCTAGTGGTTACTAAGAACGTAAAGGACTTCACACATAAACCATATAGCTGGTAGTGTAAATCTCCACTTAGCAAACCTACGTTTACTTACAAAGTTTGAACTTACAAATAGTGCATGCAACCGACTCCTACAGCACGTGATTTGTCTCTAACAATAAAATAACAACATCATTGTGAGATTTTAATACCATTCAAAATCACACCTCATAAACTCACAGGAGCACACACACACACACACACACACACACACACACACACACACACACACACACACACACACACACACACACACACACACACACACACACACAACAACAACAACAACAACAACATCTATCAAGCAATTTATCCCCCAAAGAGGCATGGTCGGAAGCACACTACCGTCACATCTGTCTGTCTCTGCCTATCAGCCCCTTGAGAAGCCATTGATCCATACAGACCCTTTGCTCATATGACTCGCAGACGCTGCAGCAGCAACAAAGACTTCTGCTCCTCCTTGACGGCATGACCACTCGTGTTTCCGTCAAGAATGGGTAAGAACCCTAGAGCTGTCAACCGTACAGAGAAGGATCAAATGAATCATGATGACAAGCCGGGCTGGAGTTATCCAGACCAGAATACCATGCACCTTTAAAATCCTGGAGTTACCTTAATGTTTTGGAAGATGCTCAATCAAAACTGCTTCTCACCTGTGGGCTGTATGGGAACTCATTGCCCGACATTAACTGAACTTTAAACTTTGTTAAGAACTGCCCCGAGCGTTGACATCCTCATTGATGATCAATATTCTCATGAGGCTCAATATAAACTCAGTTGATTAATCCGTTAAGTAGTTTTTAATGAGCGAGCACCAATAGGTTGGAATTGTGATTCTATATGGAAACCCTTTTCCAACCATTCAGTGGACAATAACAGCCTACAGCAATGGTGATAATTGGTTTAGTAATTTATTAATTTATGTAAATGACATAATGAGCTACATGGTGCGATAAAATGAAAAATGCTGACAGACATAATTGCAACAAGATATTCCCATTAATGCTGTAAATGTGGTGGTGACATAAGAGATAATTCTGGTTTATTATACGTGTAATTTGGCCCTAATTTCTGTTACTTGTTAAATTGTTTTGAGAGATGAAAATGTGACAACTAAAAAGAAACATAAGCAGTTAGATGATCAGACGGTTTTAAACTTAAACTTTTTTGGAAGAGAAAACTTAAGCAAAGGGTAAAATTATTTCTCTGTTATGTTTGTTATATGTCTGTTGTAAACATGTATTTACTTTTATGGTACAATTGAACTATTACCAACACTTGAAGTGCACTCACTTTTTTTTTTTAAGCTCAAAATAATTTAGATAAACTGGCTAACCATTTGGCTTTATTACAATCTGTTTGATCACCTAAATGCCTGTTTCTTGCCCCATCTGACTGTATTACTGTTCTCCCAGATCACTATTAATATGTTGGTGAGTACAAGTTTACTAGAGCCAAAAGACATATTGGAAAGAAATTACAAAAAAAAAATTGTAATAAACTGGAATTATCCTTTAAAGCAATAGTTCAATATTGTGGGAGGTGCTGGTAGACAGTGGTGAAAAGTAAACAAATACATGTAGTCAAGTAGCCTACTGTAAGTACATAGCGTACGCTATATGTACTTACAGTAAAAAAATATAGCCTATAGGGTATATTTTGACATACCGTACATGTACTTTATTTGTGTATTTCTGTACTTGTTCTGTACTTGTTCTGTACTTGTTCTGTACTTGAAAACAAAGGAAATGGCTGCTGCTGCTGCTGGCGAACAGCGGTCTTTCGAATTGGCTTTTGCCACGACTCTGGAAGACTTGGAGTTAAGCTTTTCTTTGAAAAAAGAACAAAGAACAGCACTGAAGTCATTCTTAAAAAAGGAAGATGTGTTCAGAGTTTTGCCGACCGGATATGGCAAAAGTTTAATCTATCAACTAGCGTTGCTCTGGTTGGTTGTAGCGCTGTCCTGTTGCGTGCAGAGGGAATTTGAAAGACAACCGTTTATCCCGCCCCTCGGATTGAGCCCTGCCAATGGTGAGTTCCCAGACCCAACATCTTGATGTGGGTCTGGCTTGTCAGGCTAACTCCGCTACATTTCAGAGGGAAATATTGTACATTTTATTCTACTACATTTATTTAACACTTATAGTTACAAGTTACTTTTTACATTAAACATATATGATCAGAGCCGCGGGAACATATTTTGAATTGGTGGTGCTGACAAATTTTCCAGAGTGATGTTTTCAGCCAAAGTCAACCCCCACACACCAAACTGCATCCATCACAATTTATTGAACTGTATAGAGATTAAATTCATATAAATAGCCTATCCAAGACCGTAATTAGCCTGCCGTGGGCTACTGATCCCGAAACACCGGGAAATAATAGACCGTTATCGCTATTTAACAAAGTTAAATTTCTTTCATACCCATACTGTCAAGATGAAGACAAAATATCTCTATTTATTAAAACAAAGTCACTTCGTGGTGTCAAAACAGTACTAAGGCTTCAGTAATAAAACTGGAACACAGGTACACGCTCCACAAGCTAAAAAACAAAAACAAGAATAAAGTCCAAAATCCAAGACAGAACAAACTAGGCACGGGTAACGCAGGATGTAGGCACAAAGCTACGACAATGGTACAGAATATGCCTGCTACAAGCTCAAAAACACAAGGGTAACATATCACTGAATTATATTAAATCAAATCAAAGTGAAGCAAGCCAGTCAGTCCTGACACAAACACTGAAATAGAGAAATGCAGCCTTAAGTTTTTGTAGCACAGCAATAGCAAATTAAAGGCATACAGATATTGGGCCTAATGTATCAGAAGTTCTAATAATTTTATAACAATACGGTAGGATAATTAAAAATAGGTGTGACCTCATTCTGGTTTTCCAATAGGTAGGTTATAGGCTTTACACGAGTGTAAAAAAACACAATTATATCCAATAATTCGTATAAACTTTCAGTTGAACTGTTACTGAACAATTGATAAATCATGCCAATTTACTGCACGGTGGCAGCATAATAATAGTAAACCAGCGTTATTACCTTGTGTTGCAGTCATAACACACAAAAACATCCTCATCTCCAAAACGTCTAGCAGGAAAAGTGTGACCCCGGGGCTGGCAGCACGGAGTTGACGTTGATGTTCCCTCTGCGGCTACCCTGGTGCTGCTAGCTTGGTTTACAAGATTAGCTCCCTCGTCGTCTGTTGCTAGCAGGGTCGCTACTTCATTCAGTTACAGTTGCTGAGTTTTCTGTCTCCGGTCTTTTATGCTTTTTAGCTTGTGGTTGATCTATAAAGAAATCCAAAATGCGCTTTTGTGCCATGGCTAGCTAACTTCTGTACTGTTGTTGACCAGCCGGGAAAGGTTCCACAACTGTCTTCACCACTCTTGAATGAGCATCAGAGGCGCACTCGACTCTTGGCAAAATCGGCAGATTCATTCTAATCAAATTATGTGTTTATTTCTTACTTACCAAATTTTAAAATGTATTACATTTAATTTGTAATGAAAGGGATTAGGTTTATATTAATAATCAAAGTATTAAAAATAAATGTGTGTTTTTTTTTATTATGGTTGTAGTAGTTTCTCCTTTCGCTAGGGGGTGCTGCAGCACCCTCCGCACCCCTAGTTCCCGCGGCCATGTATATGATGCAGTACAATAATACTAATCTACCCAGTAGCCTATATACAAATTGGCTCCACATCGACAAAGTACATTAAAATGCTCCTATGAGTTGGTGATTAAACACGATGTGAAAGAGTGAGTACTTCAACCACCATTGGATTTTGTTAGCTTTGGACAGAGCCAGGCTAGATGTTTCCACTCTCTTTGCAGTCTTTATGCTAAGCTAAGCTAAGCGGTTGATAGCTGTAGCTTCATGTTTAGGCTTACTACCATACAGACTTTATCTAACCCTTGGTAAGAAAGTGAATACTAGTAAGCATTTTTCCTCAAAACTATTTATTTAAACCAGTAGTGCCTTTAAACCAGCACTCTTGTTTTACTGTAATGTAGCGGCTCCCAACGCCCACATTATTGTAACCATGACGACAGAGCTCCCCTTAACCTGAAGGTAGGAGCTATTGAGTGATGTCAGTTATCAAGCCCTATAGTCATTTTAAAGGAGCTGTACTCCATTCAGAAAAGTAATGTAGCAGCAAACAAACATTTGTTAAATATATATTGAAGTAATGGCATAGAGAGCAGAGAATGAAGTCACACTCCCTCTTTGTTTGTTGTAATCCAAGCTTCTCTGTTCTTTGCTTTGATAACCGGTCCATCCGTTCATGCATGTTAGTAAATGTGGCCGTGAAAAAAGTAGGTGTTTCATGTATTGGGGTCTGTGAGAGCCATGTAGAGGCAGTCCCAGCCCGCTAATAGCGTTGTCACATCAGAAAAGCTATTTATATTTCAAATGTTATTTGTAACTGTTTTTCTAGAGGGTATGGACCCATGACATATTTTGTCAGCTAATTTGGATTATTATAGGCTATGATCAGTTAAACCAAAACTAGCTTTATTTTCCTCCTATGATATTGAATAAAGCTAGTAGGCCTATACAGTAGGATAATTAGAGAAAAGCCTAACATTTGAAAACTTTAGGCCTACAGAAAGAAAAAGATAGGCAAGTCTGATGAGTAGGCCTATTAATCATCTCCCTGCCTAACTTTTACTTTATATTTGTGACTTAGGCTACTGGCTAACAGAGGGCTTAATTCACTACCATAGGACTAATTTAGGTTTAACAATTTACTGACCAAATATTCTACTGTAATGCGTTGTCAAACTATTTAATTTCAAGGAAATCATAGATCCCTTTTGATTAGAATGCACAGGAGAGTTTTGCTGTCATGTATTACTTCAAACAGAGGTGTGTGACTTAAATTTGATATAGAAAATAATCAGACTGTATGCATTTAGCCTATTCACATCGGTAATAGGGTGGGGTGGGGGGTGGGGACCCTAAAGGAACCCTCCTGGGGCACCCCTGGCAGTACCTGGACCCTATTTTGAGAAACTCAAAATAGCATAAAAATCAATGGCATTACCAGAAAAGCTCATATTCATTAGACTGCAGCACTAAACGCCTTCCTGTGCAGCTACAAGAGAACATGCTTGGACGGATTAAAAAACTCTGGCCAATCCCGAGTTACATGACTCAACCACCGGCAGCGATAGAGAGCGCAAAAGGAACGCAGAGCCTCGGTGTATAATACAAGCCTGCACACCACCAACCCACCACCGCTATACATCCAATTTCTTTTTAATTGAACCATTTTACTCCCGCTCGGTGAGTAGCCTACATTTTCCACTGCCATTTTCCTAAGCCCGTTTTTATCATCTTTTTCTTCCTTTCTTGTCTTGGTGTTGCGACATGGGAAAATGTTTTCTCGTTTTCTGCATGCAGTGATTTAAATCTTGGATGCTGAGTGTTGTTGCTCCGGCGACATCCGCTGAGAAATAACCCTACGTGCATTACGGACGCTCTTGATATTTTTTTCCTCTTCTCTTTTCCTCTTCTCTTTTCCTCTTCTCTTCCCGAAGCAGCTTCTTTATACGCTCACTTGTTGTTATCAGGCTTTTTCTCCTTCATCATGGCTTGTTTCGGTGTGATTTTGGTTTTGGTGCTTTCCTTTGATCTTGCAGTGTTTCTCTGGGGTTGGAGGCTGTACGTCTCCGCCGGCGCAAAAATAACAGTTTTTATTTTCATCTTTAAGGATTTTGCTTTTCTAATAGGTGAGAAATTTCACTTTGCTGGAGTTTGTTTTGTTTTGTCTTGGTGTTTCCTTTGTACTTCTTTATGCAGCCTTAACAAGCAAATGGGAACTTTTTGTTTTGCAAAACGGATATCTCGAACATATAGCTGGTTTGTATTTAATTGGTTTTTAGATCTTTTAATAAATTCGATGTCTTCAAAACTCAGCAGAATCACGTGTTAAACAGCATGTCACATTAGAGACATTTTCATCTTAAATCCATATTCCTGTTTCTTTTGAGGACTAATGAAAAATGATAGAAAAATGTCAAAGAATGCAGGAATTTTGTTTCCCTTTAAAGTTGCTTTCAATATGGAAAATGTTTATGAATGCAAATTACTGTTGTGCAAAACGAAACAGAATAGAACCAGACACAGCTGTTCTACTCCATCTTGTTTCTCTTGCTACACACAAATCTTGTTGCATTTAGGAGTGATAACTTGCAAACACACACACCCACACACCCACCCCCCCCCCCCCCCCCCCCCACACACACACACACACACACACACACACACCACACACACACACACACACACACACACACACACACACACACACACATCAGAATAACACAGAGAAGCTTGGGAACTTTTTACGATCGCTATGACACCTTTTTCAATACTTTTAACAACTTTCCTAAACTCTTAACACAGTTAGCACAACATCTGTCTGTGTAGACTATACCATTAACACTTTTCTTGTTGCTTTGACACAAAATTCATACAGTTAACACAAATTTAAAATGCTTGAACTTCTTTTACACACAAGCTCCACCAAGACCAAAACAATTGCTTTTTACTGACCAATTAGCAAATGCTTTCACACTGTATGTCAGAACAGATAACATGTTCTAAACCTAACTTATAGGCTAAAGTCAAAGTGAACAGCTGTTCATATTGTAAATTGAAACACAAATATATCCCCTGCATTTTATACATGCATTTATTGAGAAACAGCTGATTGAAGTTATGCAAATAGATCAATCACAGCTGATTCCCATCTAGGAAACACACTCAGGTGTTGAGGTTCTTTCAATCGCATGATCATATGGCAGGACATAGAAGAGCACCTTTGAACAATATACTGTAGATGAACACAGAAAATAAGAAAAATGCCATCACGAGGGAGAGGAAGAGGAGTAGCAGGACAATTCTGTCTCTGTCTCCTTTTTTTCATAAACTGCACATTCTATAAAACTACTCTGAGATGGGTCATTCATTTTTTGCATTGAATCTCTGCAGCAAAAGAAACAAAATGGTGGCCGGGTTGGGTCAGTGGGTAGAGCAGGCGTACATATACTTGGAGGTTTATTCCTCAACACAGAGATCCAGGGTTCAAATCTGACTTGTGACAATTTCCTGCATGTGTTCCCCCTTTCTCAACTAGCTGTCCTGTCAAATAAAGGCGGAAAAGCCCAAAAAAGGATCTTAAAAAATAAAATGTAGAGAGGCTTCAAAAGAAACTGCAGTGTAAAACACAATCTATGATCAATATACTATTGTCTATTATTACTGTAGAAGGGCAGACCTGACACATATCAAATAATGTAGTTTCTGTAATTCCATCTGCTGTAAGTGTTTTGTATGATATTGTGCAGTGACTGACTAAATGTTCCTGTTGGAAGAGAACATGTTTTAGTGTTTTGGAAGAATTATTAGATTTTGAGACATTGTTTTGGTGGATATAGTGTATTGTGTTAGTGAATTATTATATTTTGAAAATCAGTGTTGGAGTTTAGTTTTCAATGTGTGTTTTTGTGTGTTGTAGGTGTGTTGGTGCGTTAAGAGTTTAGGAAAGTTGTTAAAAGTATTGAAACAATTGTCATAGCGATTGTAAAAAACTGTAAATTGGCTGAATGAGTTGATGCAGAGCGAGGGAGGAGAGGGTTGGAAGGGGTCCTTTAGGCCCAGGCAAATTTTGCAGCAGTTCATTATGCAAATCAGGCTGATTGATTTGATTAATAGTTTGACCTTGCAGACATGCAGCCAGAACTCACCCACTTACCTGCAGGCAACACATTAAAAAACACAATTTCTCCTGCAATTAAAAGACAAGAGGAAAAGTGACATTACCCTTTTAAATGACCGCTGGAATCACCTCTTTAAAATCCTTGACCAAAGTTTGTTTTTGTGCTCTGCTGAAAAAGAAATGCTTTCAAAACCTTTATAAGACAAAACCTCCTTTCAATCATCTTCGAAGGATACGGGTGGAGGCATTTGACAGCTATTCCAGCCTTCAGATTTTGCAGGTCAGGGAACAGGTGGGGGAAGCTGAGCATGAAATGTGCTGCTACGCAAACAATACTTATCTCTCACTAGGGATGATGTGGGAGGCTGGCTCTGGAATAGCCAGCCTATATATGCATGCACTGAATAACTAACAAAGGAGAGGAGGAAGGAAGGAATAAAGTTTTTCTGGACCAGTCAGTAATCTGTTTCTGTCCAGTCGAGCCCTGTCTTTACATTTCTGCACCCGTGGGCTGGGATGATCATTGACCCTTAGCAAGTGTATGATGTGGGCTGCCTCAAAGCCATGCACCACAGAGTCCATCTTCTTTAAGAAACATTTTAGAGTTTCAGACCATAGTTCAAAGAACATATTTGGAATACTTGTCTCTGTCTCTTTTTATATCCCTGCATGTGAAAGATAAACAAAAAGAAAAAAACAGATGAGGAGGTAGACAGACAAAAAGAAAGAAAATCGCATGCCTGTGTGTGAAAGAGTGTGATTCTGTGTGATAAAATTAACAAGCACACACACACACACACACACACACACACACACACACACACACACACACACACACACACACACACACACACACACACACGCGCGCGCGCACGCGTAGATATCCACTTCACATAGAACAGTTCTGTGTTACATTATGCATGTTGTAATACCCACTGCTCCCTATTAAATCTGCTAGTCTTGGATCGGTATGTTATGTTCCACGCCTGCGTTAGTCATATTGAACACTTTTTTCAATAGAGAGTCTGTCTATTCAGCCCTTGGAAAGCAGCAGTTTGGATAAACAACGGTATATGTATGCACCTGATGCTCAGCTCTGTTGTGAAACATGCCATTACCCTAGCAGCATCAGCATCTCAGCACCAGGGCCAGCTCTTTTTATTCCATTCAAAGAGATAGTGGTTGATTTCAGCACCATGGACAGCTGCCAACACTTTATTACTCTGGCAGCTGGAGCGAGCTGATTCTTGCCTGGAAGTCTGGAGTGTCTCCGCTCACTAACCCCTGCCCTCTCCACAGCACACATCTTATTCTGAGCTATTCCAAGCTCTGTACCCCCCATTTAAAAGGCTAAAAAAAGGTCTCACCTTAGATAAGATAATACTTTCTCTGAATAAGTTCTTGTAAATTTCAAACTTGTTGAAAAAGTACAATTTAGTCTTTTTCTAACCTGAACTGGAATAACCTTAAATTGTAAGGATAGATGTGGAGGTATACAACGGGTATTTTTGTTGTTATTGAACAAAATAACAGGAACATTTACACTGTGGAAACACATCTCTGACACATCCCCAACAACGAAAATGAAACACTATAAGCTCTATGAATGTAGTTATTAGAGTGTTGGATTGGATTGTGTTATATTGTCAGGTTATCCCTGACAATGCCTGCATGTCTCCAATGTCTCCCTGTTTTTAAATGCCAACAAAACAATAATACTTTCTCAGACAGGGTTTTAAACTTGCTGAATCCCATGAAGAAGTAAACCAAAAAAGGATTTTGTTATTACTACTTGGTGGTTTGGGTTAAAATCAGACTAGTTACTTTACTTCCAGTTATGCACGTGACGTGGAACGTGACTTAGCTCTGTTTGTTCTGTTTGTTCCGTAAAGTAAAAAAAAAACTCAAGGTTTACTTTTATTTTCAAACAGGACACAAACCCCAGTCTCCTGGGTGGAAGTCCTGCGTTTGTTTGACCCATCCACCACCACCGACCTGCCTCCTTTCAAGGAAATGTGGCAAAGTTGTACTTCGTCAACTTACTTTCTACTTTGCTCCCGCTATAATTACTACAGTCACCAGAGGGCGCCGCCACTATAAATGTAAATATGAGTAGTAATTGCTGCTTGAACAAACAACTTATGTTATTTTCTGGGGAGGACAGTCTCTACCATTTGAATGAAGACCCCTCTGACAAAAAAAATGAAAGAAAAAATGAGACACAAAATTTGGCATTTATTGTATATATATTATATATGATTGCAATATATTTGATTGCACATTATATGGTCAGGTTTACCTGTTATATACACACAGGCATATATATATATATAAACTAAGGAGCCAATGGTCATCAAGACCATTTTTTTTCTGGAACTTTTCTGCTCCTTTCACAGTGGATGTTGCATTTAAATCCACATTATTTAGTGTTTTAGTTTACCAGTTTTGATGTACCATATATTCACTCTACTGTCACTTTGTCTGCTAAATCTGTTTTTTATCCACTGTACATTAAACTGAAAACATTGCCAGTTTGTAATGTGCAATAGCAGACCACAGCCAATTTTTCTCATTTAAATTGCAAATTGTTTCTGGAGTGAGATATAAGATAAGATCTTAGAGACATTTTAGCATTCAAAGTTAGGAAACTCTTTATCATGCATATTCAGTTTGGCTTCATGTATATATCTGAGTATTCCTCAACCATGTGTGTGGCCTCTTGCCCACTTTCACCTTTAATGTTTCACCCTCACTGTTAGTCCTGCCCCAAATCATTACCTCAATATGACTTTACATCTCACTCTACAGCCTTCTGGTGCCATAAAGCAAAAATAAGCTAATTACTCACAGCTAGTAACCCAGTTACTTTAGCCTAGTGAGCGGAAGCTATATTTGGCATTCACACAACAGAAAAATTAAGGAAATGGAAAAATATGTCAATATGCCAAGAGATATGCGAAAGCATGGCATATGTTCATATGCCCTGGAGTGGTTCTGTGGTCTTCCCTACTACAATAGCAGGTGGAGTCTTTTTCTCCCTCTTTCCTAAATACACATATAGATGTAGGAGTAATCCTTCGTTCTGTGTGTTTTCCACAGTGTGAGAATGGGAATGTCTCCAAATGAAGTCAAAATAATCTTGGGTTAAGAATGTGCCCTGTGCAACCAAAGCAACAGGAGCCTTTAAAAGTCACCCAATAAGTTGTCTGTGTATCACCTTTGTAACAGTTGTAACTGTGTAAAAAAGTTTACAGTGCATAGAGTTTTAAGTTGTCCAAATGATACACACTGACCTCAAAGATCAGGTTCGTAATATATAATAAAATCACCCACAAATGCCCTGATGCAGAGAAAATCAGCCTTGCTATTATTGTAAGATGCAAGATAAAATGTCTTCCAGAGATATGGCTTCATCCCATCTCACTGTATAGGTCACATTGTGCATTTATCTCCCTGCTGTCATCGCTGGTCGAGGCTATAGGATGCTCAAATCAGATTACAGTACAACTCATTTTAGGTGCGAGATCATCTACCTTCAGTCGCTGTGCTTCATTGAGCCTCCATAAATTCACATGGGGGGAGGGGGATAAAGCTGATGGAAACTGGAGTGTATTTTCTTTACAGGAGTTCTATATAACTGTATACCTCTGGGGTCTCACATGTAAATCATAGCCTTTCACTTTATTAAAGGTATGAACAATATATAAATGATAAAAGGCTGATAGAATAGTACCATAAAAGGATAGAGTCACAGTAATAATTTATAAGCTAACTACCTACCGCATGATGTATGTCTGTATTTTCCATCTTTGATATTCTGTTCCAAGGCCTAAGTTCCTTGAAGATGATTGACATTGCAAATGTCTTTTTCTCACGTTCTCCTTTTTTGAAGTTCTCTCATTCCCTCCTTCCATCTCACCACCTTTTATTTCCCTCTCTGCCTCTCTATATCTCACCTTTTGTTACCATGTTTCCCCTCTCTTTCTTCAATTCAAACTCAAGACAGGTATTATGCAGAAGGTAATGGAGTGTAGGAACAGAGGAAATAAAAAAAAGTACTTGACAGTCAATCGTCCTTGTTAAGATCCACAGCAAAGAAATTCCAGGTACATACAGTAAACAGGGCTCAAAACTGCAAGGCAAGTTGCTGATTATGGGCAATAACAGGCTATTCTCTATCTGCTCTGCACCGTTAGCCAGTGTTCACTGTACAACTCCTGCAGGAGAGATTAGATTCCACTGGGCTTCTCTGGGCTGGGAGCAGAATGGACCAGCAAGGACCTCTATTCATTAAGCCCTTAATTGCTAATTGAGGTCTTTGAACGATTCAGCAATAGATGCTGCTGGTGGGGCATTAGCTGAGTATTTTATGGCTGCGAGGGAGCAGGGGGAAAATGAACAAGGGTGAGAAAGTGTTATTAAAAGGACGTCAGTGCAGCATTGTTATTACACAGCCACTTTATGTTAACTCCCAAACATCTGTACAAGGCTCTTTTTTTAAGGTTGATTTTTTACCATTTTTTCAGAGTTTAATTCCTTATGTTTTGTGATTAAATACCATTCAGCCATAATGCAGTTTGAATCTTCACTCAACATGTAATTTTAATTTAATATTTTTGATTAAGCATATTATTTAGTCTTTGTGGAAGTTCTACATTTGTTATAGTGGTTCTTACTTTTCTACAACTGACACTTGAAAAATGTAAGCAGTTAGCTACAATCATTGTTCTAGCTATGAAATATCACAGTGGCTGTTTCATTGAGTGATGTCTGTTATTCACAGCAGCATTTTGATAAATCCTCACATTTTATGCAGCATAATATGTATGCAGCATAACATGTTCTTACAGAACAGTAGAAATAGGTAAAATAATGCATACCTGCACTGCAGCACAGTTCGCAAATTTAGACTGTATTAAAATGTAATTAGATTTCAGTCCACATTTATTCCCTTGTAATGCGTTTGGCTGTCATTCAAAGGAATGAGGAAAAAAAAAAAAAAAAAAGTAACTGGCTCATTATAAACCCATATTTCATTCTCTTATGCAGACACATTTTTTCCAGGGAGGCACTAAAAGTTGAGACTTAGTTTGAGAGACGTCTGACTCCTGAGTCTGATAATGCAGATGGGGACTTATTTAAATACAACTTATTTCCATTTGTTTACGAGAATAATAAGGTTCTATCTGCGTTCAGGTCAGTTTTGAGATATTGAGGTTTAAAGTTTTAGCATTGCAAATAGCAAAACTGACAACTGGAGCACATTTATTTATAGCACCAGAGTTACTTACAACATGAATGTATTCTACATCTGAGATACCAAAATTCTACAGGAATTGTAAGTTAGGGTTTTTGAAACAGGTCAATTGTAAATAGAACCTTTTAGTTCTAAAAACTAACAGCTGTCTTGAAATGATAAGGTTCTATCTTCAAAAACAGAAAAAGGAACAATGATTATCAAAGAATTTTAACAATTTACTTATACATACTGTTGGACTGTTCAATTTATATAATAAAAGGTGTATTTTTTTTGGTTAATAAGTTAAATCTTCATGCATTCATGCTCTTACTGCTATAACACAATATTTTTCCAGTGCGTCATTTTTCCTTTCATCTTTCTTATTCAAGAAGTAAGTTAAATGTAAATGAATGATTTTACAAATGCATGGTCTGATGCAGGTCACGTCCTTCAGTTTATCAAAGTCTTTTTAGTAGAAAAGCAAAACGAGTTGAATGGATATTTAAAATCAGTCTTTATTTTGATGTTTATCAAATCATTTTTAAACAATTTAAATGTAAAACGCGTCATACAACATTACGTATAGCAATACTGCCTCTCATTCAGTGATCAGAAATGTTTTGCTTATGAACAAGGTATTTCAAACTCAAGACTTGTTACTTAAAATGGAGCTTATTTGAGATGCATGCTGTTACTTGCAATGAGGAGATAATCACTACCAAATAGGCTATGTTACCAGGCTATTGATAGTGTGCTAATGTTAATTTAGTAGCCTACATGTAATGTAGCCATCATTTTGAGGCAAGCCCTAACCTACAGTGGGATTTTGTTGAAGTAATATCTTTCTTCCTCATGCTTTTGGATTCTGCTGAAGTCGAAGACAACTTTTAAAAATAGCTAATGTTAGCGTTAGGTAGCAGTAACTAGTCTTAGAATATGATGCAAATCAAGTTGGAAATGACGTTTGGCAAGGAAATGATTGGATATGACTGAATTTCCATTTGTAGTTGTATTATAGCGTTTGGATTTTGCTGAGGATAACTTTTAGACTTAGGTCATGTTAGCTAATGCTAGCTAACGTTAGCTAACGTTAACTAGCGCTAGACAACCTGGCACCATAAAGAGACAGTATTTGATTGGTCCTTCTGTAAATATTCCAAAAGATGATTGGACCACAGATAGAACCTTATAACTCCAAGTCTGAGTGTAACTTTGTAGATAGAACATTTTTGTCTTCTGAATAAAACACCCAAAATTAATTTTATTTTTAAAAAACACCTTAAATAATGTTCACAAGTTATACCAGAGTAAGAATATGTAAGTAACTCAATTTTGACAAAAATGTCAGATAGAACCTTATTATTCTAGGGTAGCGTGTTGAGGTGAGATGCTACACTGTCCGATCGCTAAAGATAAAATGCTGCAATGCAACATTCAAGCAGCAGAGAGTGAGTGTGGCCTAAATGCATCCTTCATATCCCATATATATTTGTCATATTGGATGAGGAGTTGGTTTTTTTCCTCTGACAGAAGCACAAGACAGTAAGGAGAGATCAGGGAGAGAGGAAGTGCTAAAATGATTACTTTCACCAGTTCCTCGCTTCTTTATCTCTGGAGATTCAGACTCTGAAGCCCCTGACAGTCGTTGTGAAAGGACCAAAGAGGATCCATTAAAATACTTACACTTGGAACCTCGGCAAGAAAGAATTCTAACAGACAAACAAAACGTCTTTGCGTGTAAAAACATGGCGTGATGAGTTGGGATGCGTTCAGAGCTTCACTGACGCATGGAGATTTTATTTAGCATTCATTTCTGGAGCATTAAGCGTGCCAGGATTAACCCAAACCACTCTCTCTCCTCCTATCTTGCCTATCAGGCTGATTTGAACGTGAATGTTGAATGAATGTTTCAGTGTGAGTGTGTTTTCTGGCCTGGGATGTTTCCACCAGCGTTTGCCAGCAATTATGCCACAAAAGGCTTTGAGGATCTTAGAGACTCATGCATATTGTAAAAAAAAAAAAAAAAAACGTCTTTGAAATCTCTTTTTTTGCCATTTAGAGTGAACTAAACTATTGTAAAAGTCTTTCTTGTTACCATTTTTATTAAAAACATGTAATTGAGGGCAATTCACAAAATAGCATCTCTGGGGTGTTAATGTAAGATGACGCATGTGGAGAAGGAGAAACTGAAAACAGGACATTGATTGCCTATAGTTGTAATTTTTACCAGCTGCAGAGTGCAGTTATTTAGAGCACGAGTTCAGTGGAAGTAACAGTAGTAATATAAGTTTGAGAAGTTTACAGACTTTGTAGAAAACTGCAAACCATTAGTCGAGCTAATGTCTTGTGTCCATGAGCCAGTTTGCATCAGCCTTGAAATTCAAAAGAGACACAGACACTTTAAAAGCAGTTTACTGTTTATTTCTGATCCATATCTGTTTTGTGTCCTCAGGCATTGGAGAAGGTTGTTTAAATCAAGAAATATTTGTTTTAGCTTTAATACTGAGGGACTACAATGGGTGTTGTAGTCCCTCTGACAAAAAAAAAAAAAAAAAAAAGATCCTTCACTTTTACATTTTCTTGCAAACTTAAAGCAATTGGTCGACATTTTAAAAGAAGTATAATTATTTGCATTCTTGCTAGGCGTTACATGAGAAGATCAATGCCACTCACATGTGTGTCTTAAGTATGAAACAGAAGCCAGGAGACAGTTAGCTTAGCTTAGCACAAAGACTGGAGAGAGGTGGAAACAGCTAGTTTGGCTGTGAAGGGACAGAAATGGTGACAAAAATCTGCCTGGCAGCACCTCTACAACTCACCAACTCACATGTTTAATATTGTTTGTTCATTCTGAACAACAAACTGAACTCAAGAAATAGTCACACATTTAACCCCATGTTACACTACAACTTGTAGTTTTTACACCCCAGTTTTTATACGGATTAAATGTAGGTATTTGTAGAGAACTGCACCAGTAGCTGTTTTCCCCAGCTCCCAGCTTTTATGCTAAGATAAGCTAACCGTTTACAGTAGCTTCATACTTACTGTACAGCTTTGTTTATTTCACATAAGGAATTTCTGTATTTCTTCTTATTTTACTTGTGCTCTTCCCACTGGTCAGAAGTGGGTGGGTCTCAAATAAAAAAGGTGATGTCATACTTCTATGCACCAATCAGAGTTAAGCAATATCTGAATTAGAATCAGATGACAGTTGGTTGTTTGGTTGCTGCCAACCAGACAGCCCTTTCCAACGGGAAACTGAAGCCGATATCTATGCTCTCATCAAAGCCACTAAATGCGGACCTCCGGGCACTGGAGCCATCCATCTGCATGTACAGCAGTACACAGAAAACTGGCAGATTTTCCCTTAAGGTACCAGCTTACACTAGTGCTAGCTAGCTAGCTAGCTTTGGTTGGCAAGGTGCTACCGAACGATAAACAAGACATTTTTAGGTGACCAAAATGTTCCAATCAACTTTGATGAAGTGAAAACACACGGTGAGAGGGTCAAAGTTTAAGACGGAAACATGAACAACACCAAAAACAAGTTCACGGCTATTTTAATACAATAATTAATTTTATATTTTAAAACGCCCTAAAGCATTCTTTAAATAAATGGGACCATAATTTACTAAATGCTGTATTGTATAATCATACTGTATTGACTTGAAATACTTGAAACTACTGATTGAGCCCATAAACTAATTTTGAAAATGTTTACTGAGGTAATTAATCAAGTGAGAAGTAGGGTCATTTTCTCATAGACTTCTGTACAATCAGACTTCTTTTTGAAACCAGTGGAGTCTCACCCTGCTAGAAATTAGATAGCATGCAGGTTTAAGGCACTTCTGCATTGGCTTTTCTTTTTTGGCCCGGAAGTTTCTGCTTTGGCCGAACAAGGCCCCCTTAGCTGTGATATAATCACAACATACCACGGCCTGTCAGGAGCTATTGCTTGTTGCATGCATCTCATCACATAAACGCCATAATGGCCACAGCCTCACATAAACTCTTAATAAATAAAGATGTCTTTTTTTAATTTAATTTTGTTTATTTAGTGTTAATGTTATAGAGTAATTTTTAAGGGTAATTACTGGTTGGTAACATGCTGAGCTGATTGCTTTTTACACCCACACTCTGACTCTAAGAAACAGAAACCAATGACTCTACTGTACATATTGGCCATATTTCTATGCTTTCGACAGGTATGAATATGCATATAAAATAATTTCTTTCTTTTGTTCACTTCGATTTAAATTGGAATGTGACTATAATTTTCACATTGCCATATGATGACATGACATATGATGACCTGATGATATAAAAAGCAATAGCTCACTTCAGTCTGTAATATGTTGTGAATAAATCATAGCTAAGGGGGTTGTTCGTGTCGGGCCGAACCATAGACTCTTGTTTTTTTGGAGCCAGGAGTGACCATATTTGGACAAAAGGACGGAGCTGACTAGCCGCAGTCTTTCTAACCAAACACTGTTCATTCAAACATTTCAAATAATATTTAATGAGCAAAAATCCTACCCTTTCATTTGGCACTATCCTAGCTCAGCATGGGCTAAAATAAGGGTATTAGCATTTTCTGATATTAAAAATGTGCTCTTGCATGCTTAATCAACCGTCTAATGGCCTCACCTCTGTACATTTCCCTTGTAAGAAGCCATTCAGTGCACTTCACATCCATGAGTCACACAATGTGCTAGGTTAGGCGCCAGAGCTGTGAGGTTTATTCAAAGGTAGAGACAAACAGGATTTGATTGATTGGATTAAACTGGTGGGCTTTTTTAGACCCATGCTCTGTTGACAATAAGGCAATCAACTCCAGAAAAATTAATGGCAACATCGCCACATTATGGGACTCACAGTGTTAAATTATCCTACATTCTCTGAGGTGCAAAAGGAGATTTTGTAAAAGCAACAGAGGAGATTTAGAGTGGAGTATGTATTGGAAAGGAAGTGAACAAGGTAGGATGGGAAAAATTGTCACAGGAAGTGTGCCCGACTGCAGGAAGTATGAGTGTATGCGTTAGTGTATTTGTGTGTATGAGGATGTAGGTATATTTTTAAAGAACCTGCACATATCATTAGATCTTTCCACCCTACTCATTGTATTCAGCCCACTGACGGGTTTTTGCTGGAGCCACAAAACATTCACAGATTAAAATACATTCATGAGTCTGCTGTTCACCTAAGCTGCATGTCTTTGGTTTATCGAAGGAAACTAGAATAGACATGATACGATTTGCCGATTAAACGATTAGTCGATAAACAGATAATTAATTGGAAACTATTTTGATCATCAACTAACTGTTACTTTTTTTCTTCAAGCAAACAAACTCCAAACTTCCTCTGATTTTCCAGCTTTTCAAATGGGATGATTTGCGTTTTTTCTTTGTTTCATATAATTATAGACCGAATACTTTTGGGTATTAGACAATGCTGTTGGTCAATTCGAAATGAGTAGAATCGAAATGAGTGCTATGCAAATAAGACGTTTTAAGATGTTACCTTGAGCTCTAAGGGAATTATAACCAGTATTTTTCACAATTTATTTTTATAGACAGAAGAAAATTTTAATTTGATCAATGTATTGCTTAATTGTTTCAACTCTAATGTAAAACCCAATCTTGTTTCTGTGTGGTTACAGTGCTAACCACTAAGCCTAACCTTCCAGCCTTATAAGAGCTTCTCCTGTGGTGGTGGTGGTGATGATAATAATGTGTGTGTTTGTACAATTTGTGGAATCTTGGTCTAAAAGCCTCATTGTGGAAAGATACACACTCTAAAATGATCACCAACAAGGAACTCTAAGAAGCAACAACCTGAGAGTTATTTCATTCATCTCTGAGTGGATTTGCCAAATGTATTGCCATGGTGACACTTCCTGATCCCCTCAAAGGACTCTATCATTATGGGAACAAACAGTGCAGCCTGCATGGATGTTGTAATTAATTTGTGTCCAGCCAATTCTTTTTTCTCTTTGTTGACCTGATTTCTATTTGACAGTAATGAAGCTGTCACGGTGTGTGTTTTGTTAGTTGTGGAAGTATTCATGTCCTTTAAAAAAGATATTAATACAACAATTCAAAAGTACTTGTGAAAGTCCTGCATTCAATATCATACTCAAGTAAAAGTATGGAAGTATAAGCAGCAAAATATGCCTATATTATCAAAAGTAAAAGTACTCATTCTGCAGTAAATTGTCCCTTGTGCCTGATATTTTATTATATGACATTATTAGATTGTTAATTCTGGTGCAGGAATGGGTACTGTTGTAGCTGGTTGAGGTGGAGTTGGTTCTTGTACTTTATACTTTACAGTAGGTAGTCTAGCCCAGTGGTTCCCAACCTCAAGGCTGGGCCCCTCCAAAGGGTCACAGGACAGATCTGACGGGATCATGAGATGATGATTGTTTTTTTGTAATATATTGGATAATTTTACCTCTTTGTGCATTAAAAGATTTTTTTAAATGAAACCATGTAAGAAGTTAAGAGGGGGAATGTCTCATCTAAAACATGACAAGGTAGTACAACTACACACTGCTTTGTTCTGTGGGGTCACAAGCCAAACAGGTTGGGAACCACATCTTTAAAAATGTGTTGTATTACATAATCTTATGTGTTTTTAAATGTCAAATCACAATATGTAAAGTAACTAGTAACTTCAGCTGTAAAATAAATGTAGTGGAGTAAAAAGTACAATATTTACCTTTGAATTGTAGTAGAAGTATAAAGTAGCATAAAAGAGAAATACTCAAGTAAAGTACTTGAGTAAGTTGCTGTCCACCACGGGTTAATATATATATAACAAATAGAGTACCTGCAAGATGCTTGGCCAACATGTAAAGACATTGCAGGTGGAGGGAACAAAAAAAAAAAAAAGAAGAGGTGAAACACTGAGTCAACACTCTTGTGACTTCTTGTGTTATTTTTAAATGTGGGAACACACTTCTCATATATTGTGACATTTGTCGGATACACACGTTTGAATCTGCCATGTGAGACATCTTTCTGTCTCGGCCTCCATGTTCCCTGGACTTCAGTGCAGGTAGACATGGGCTCAGGATGTAAAGAACAGGTGGAGACAACTGGATAGACATCTCTTAAGTTTAAATGACCTGTTCATTAATCGATTAGTCTATGAGGCTGATAACCACTGATAACGCCCATTCAATCCAATGATAACATTCAAAATGGGTCGTTTAAGTAATTTTTATTTAGCAAAAATGTCCTAAATTCACTGGCTCTGGATTCTGAATGTGAATATTTTCTGGCTATATTGGTCCTATATGATAGTAAATTGAATTTTAGTCGGTTTTAGGGTTGTTGACAAAACTAGCAATTTGAAGAAGAGCTGCAACAATTTGTCGATTAATCAAAGGGTCGATAGACAGAAAATTATTGGCAATTTGAAGACATTAGGTAGAGTTTTGGGGAACTGTGATGACACTTTTCACTTCTGAGTTTTTATGGACCAAAACGTCGGGAAAAATAAAGTCAATTACACATTAATTGAAAAATAGATAGTTTTAGCCCGAAATGATTCACTGAAATTATAGATGTCTGGTTTTTAGTTTTCTATTATAATCAAATAATAAACTAGTATCCCGTAAATCAAGCATTTTGCCATGACCATCGGTGCTGTTAGGTAAGTATATCGTGGCATATCTCAAAATGCTTTTTACAGCACATTTTACATCTAGTTGGGTTTAAATCATAGACAGTAAAATTAATGGACTTCCACGGAGACCAGTGAAGTCTATTAGAAGCACTTTTCCGGTGATGGCCGGTTGTGACACAATCGTTAGCCTATTTTTAAAAAAACGTCTGCTACGGAGCCATAACGTGAGATACAAGGTAATGGAGCCTTTTATACATTGTTGTGTTTCTTTAGAAATAAACAATGGACAAATAGAGTCTTTAAACGCTTCAGATGTAAAGTTATTCGCTGTCAAAGTGACACCAAAATGAATGGCAGTCAATGGAATGCTAATGGAAGGTGATGGCTTGTTAGCATCAAAATGTCTCCATAGGAGGTTCGCTTTGCGGATGCTCGCTTACCCCCTTGGTTTAAATGGATTCATAAAAACACAAATGGAGTTTTCTGAACCAGTAGAAAAACAACAACAACAACAACAACAACAACAACAACAACAACAACATGTTTTTAGCTTGGACTGGTGTATACAGCCCACTGGTGCTCATTGTTTGGCTTTCTGTGTGTAACCTCCACAGTCTAACCCTCCTGGCTTTCTGAGCAGTGTGCAACTGTGTTTCCCAGCAGGCAGTGCTGCAGGACTAGGATGACTGGGAAGACCCAGACCAGCAACGTGACCAACAAGAATGACCCTCGCTCCCTCAACTCCCGCGTCTTCATTGGCAACCTCAACACGGCCGTGATAACCAAGGCCGACATCGAGGCCATCTTTGCCAAATACGGAAAGATTGTGGGCTGCTCTGTGCATAAGGGCTACGCCTTCGTTCAGTACGTCAGCGAGAGGAACGCCAGGGCAGCCGTGTCCGGGGAGAACACCAGGGTCATCGCCGGACAATCACTAGGTAAAGTTGTTCAAATGTGCATCACTGAATTCTGATTACAGTGTAAATATCTTGTACATAATAGAAAACTACACTATACTCACTGTGTAAAAGGGTGCTCTATTTTACACCATGGTTACGACATAATAATTCAGCTGGCAAGCAGAACCTGAAGATTGAGTTGAGATAAAGAAGAGTCAAATTTATTTAATGTAGCTGATAACAGCACAGAGATGAAAATACGTTCAGTTGTAAAGTTTACTACTTTGAGATTATAACTTTTGTTTTAATGACATTTAATAAGTTATATTTGCAACAAGCAACAGGTTCCAAATGATAGCCCTGATACAGTATTTCCTGGCAGAAACTTTACTTACATTCCATGGAGGTTTTAAAGGGTTTTAAATGCCAATGCAGTAATGGCAGCTTGTTTACTTCCCCTACAATCCAGATTCTTCTTTAGCTACTATAAAGATTTCACCCTTCCTTTTTATCCCCAGCAACAACGATAATGTGCGGTATATTAATAGTATTACATATTTTATAGGGATGGATGATTAATCGAAAATGTATCGACATCGAAATTCTGAAGCTGTTATCGACGTATTTTTCCCATGACAATAATTTCGATAATTTTTATAAAACTAAAATGTGACTTTTTAATGAGAACTTTTCATTTCAAGCAATGTGTGCTTTCATTTCAATTTTATACATTTTCAATAAATAGCCATAATAGTTCCCACTTTGTGTGTTTCCTTTAATTATTTTGAAATTTATAAAATAAGCACTTTGGAATTAGAAAAAATATGTCAACTTCAATAATTGAACCTATTTACAGTACAAACCTTGTCAATGAACTATGAGGACAAAAAACGAATCGTAAAAAAAATTAAATTATCGTTCATTTATCGTTATTGAGGTAAAATAGAGATTTTAGGTCATATCGTGCAGCCCTAATATTTTAAAACTTTAACATTGTAATTCACCAAAGAGTATACATTCTAAATTTACCATCATTTTAAATTACCAGTAACAATATTAGTGTAGCTTAATCCTTAAATATGTACTCAGCATAGATATAAAACTAGTTCTATGGTACTATGGAGTTTATTATAGTGTAATTTATTTATAAATGCCCCTTAAACGTTGTTACCCATTTATTCCATAAATCTTCCCTTGTACTTAAAATTTAGTACCCCTAATACTAGATAATGAAGTGTTACCCATACATTGGTATGTTTAATGCATATTTGTGTGTGAGCAATAGAGACACCTACATGTTTCATCATAGGTAGAAAAATAAAACATGCATGTTTCGTTTAAACCAATATAATCTGATAAATATATTGTTTTACAAAACCTTTTTACAAAACAAAGCACTGTATAAACATAAAATGTACTGCAAAAGCAATAAAAACTACACAAGAAGCCCAAAATAAGGCAAGAGTCATAACAGAAGGGGTCAATACCAATAACAAACAAAAAAATTTCATAATAGGAAGTCCATATAAAAAGAAGTTTGAGATTGGAAATATGACACAGATTTAGTCAGTTTGAAAGCTTCAAGCATGTTATTTTAAACTCAACTCTTCTTTTTAATCAATATTGCCTGAAGACCTCAAGCTGCCATCTGGTTCATGGTGTTTATGGACTAAAGTTATGTGATATATCTTGATGACAAGCCTAAATTTGATCAGTAGCTGTAAAAATGATTCTAAAATGGAGAGGTGCAGCCAGTGTGAAGACGCTAAGATTCAGAATCCATTTTAGGAGTTGCAGCAAGGACAAGAGTCGAGCTTGAACATAAAGAGAAGACACACACACAGACAGACAGATTGATTGATTGATTGATTGATTGACGGACAGAAAACGCGTAGGAAACATTCACAGCCTGGTCCTCAGGGGCATAGAGTGGGATCCCTGTAAATCTTCCTTATATTACTTATTGATTAGTTCACAGCCTCCTCCACGGAAAATAAAAGTCTTCCTCAAGCCCTGCTCTCTTGTAAAATATGAATAAGAGGGCTGCCAGGTCACATCGGTAATTCCACCCCCTTTGCACAGTTTCATGCATTTTTTTTGGCTGCGAAATTACATATAGCAGTGGTAAAACTGCAATGCTGAGTTGTAATCACATCTATTTACTGTATAATTATGTGACTCAAGAACTATTATTGTAAAACTTTATGACTAAAACTCTGCGCTTTTAGTGAAACTGGACTCACTCAAGTGACTGGCCTGAGCCAACTCGGGTATTATTTTGGTAGTTTTGGCAATGATTTCTATTGTTGGTAATGTCATTGTACATGGAAACCTGGCAACATACGTAAAACAAACTTTGGGGTTTTAAACAAACCTCAATATAAGTCAAACTTATTTGGAAGAACAAGTAAAGGCCAGCTGTAAAAATGATGACCCAGGGGCATCCTCTATCTCATCCAGTAGAGTGTGCGCCCCACAGTTTACAGACCAACTCCTGGTTCAACTTTGAACTTTGACCTACGGTATTCGCCGTATTTTTGCTCACACAATTTTTCATGTTCAAGGTATGCTCACTTTAGGGTTAGGTTTAGTTAACTGTTGGCTTGTTTGAAATCTTATGAGGAAATAGAGGAGCCAAAATAAACCAGAAGAAAACTAGAAAAATGAGACCCAAGTTGAAATAAAGTGGAACTACAGTATCCTCTAAATTAATAATTTAACATTTTGGAGATATACACTTATTTGCATTCTTGCCGAGAGTTAGATGAGAAAGTCTATACCACTCTCAGGTCTGTTTGCCATGTATGGAGCCAGAGCCAGGAGGCGATTGGGGGTCTTCCTCCAGGAAATTTTGATGGTAAAAGACTTCAATTCCTGCATTCTGATACATTTTTAGGTACCAATTTATGGTAAAAATGTCAATATTTATTGCAAGGAAATCACAAAATTCTGGTGGAAGGTAACAATTCAAAATACAAAATATAATGGAATATTATTATATTCACTAGTCCAGTCAGGGGGCTTTCACATCCGGGACATGGGCTGGATACGACAACACTTGACCCCAAAGTTCAGTTGTTTAATTAGCATGAACAGGGCTTTATGGTAATTTTTCCCCCCAAGGAGCATGTTTTCTCCCAAGTTGAAAAATGTAGGATTGACTTAGGCTACTTAATCAGTTATGTTGAATATAGCCTACAGTGTAACGGACCACCACAATTCATACATACATGTGAACCGCAGATTAATTGCAGAGTTTAACCTACATAGTGTAAAACTAAACACTACGTGAATGGGGCACAGCAGAAAGACGGATCAGAACGACGCTGCTTGTTCAGGGTTTTCATGTGAGTTCCGGCGGAGCTCTGCACCCGTCAGCAGTGGCTTCTCACTGCGCAGCCGGTCCCCCAGTGCAGCATGATCACCGGGAGGGTCCGGTACAGCCTGAACCCGCAAACAGAGATCCCGTTTGAAGGTGACGTGCTTGATTTTAACTGAACGTCCCAATTTAAGTAACCTCTGATTGGGTCAGTCGGCCCATATCGGGACCAGGCCGGCCATTACCGACTGGCCAAATGCTTAATATTACACAACAATACATTCGACCGGCCCACATTTAAAAAAATGCCAGAAATGCCAGATGGCCAATCCGTCCCTGAACACTGCTGTCAAAACTGTTAACCACGCGTTCAAAACAGTACGGATTTCAGCCTGGTGCATTTCAAACACTGCTGATTGCAATGCTTTCTTGTTTTAGACTTGTTAGTGAACACATACTGTAGACCTATATACTGTACAGTATATAGGGAAAGCCCATAAAGCCTTTTTTGGAAATAAAGATACACCAAATAAGAATGAAACAGTTATACATTGTACTGTTTGAGAGAAACAGAGCAAAAGAGCAAAGATACCAATATGTCCGGTAAGATGTCTGAAGTTACATACACAGTTGTGAAAATGTGAAAAACACTTCCTTTACTATAGTAAAACTGCACACTTACTGTTTTCCACAAATTAATCGAGGTGTAAGCAATGGGAACACCCCAGTCATTTGTATTTATTGATAATGTAGGTTCATGGCAAGAGGAGACATCTAATTTGTTGATAAAAAACGTGTAAAACTTCTGGACTATTACGTACAAGGCCTGAAATTAACACCCAACCATGCGCCAAATGCAGGTGAATTTTGCCATTGGCAGGTGAAACTGTCGATCTGCCTGCCACGTTGGTGGGTAGCCAATGTGAATTGAGTGATTCATTAGTTGGTTTTTGCACTGTTGTTCTTTCATATTTCAACCAAGCCCGCAATTTCTTTGGTTTGAGCTAAAAAAAAAGTGCCGGCACATTACTGCGGTAAAGAGGCCGGCTGAAACAAGCAACTGACAAAAAGATAAGGATGATTCAAAGAAATGAAGACGTTTTAAAACCAAGTGAACAGTGGGCGACAATGGCAAGGTTCATGAATGGCTGATTCATGACAGCAGTACAGAACAAATAAAAAGATTACAAATATATATATTCTACGAGTCATTACTGTAATTATATTGATTTTGTTAATAACTTGACAGCACTTAAATGTGTATTCTTAACAAGTTCATAAATTATGCATGTGCATTTCCTGTATTTTACCTTTATGGGGAAACGACAACAACAAAAAATGGCTAGTAAAAAGCATGTGTGGCTAGTGGATTTTAAAATTCACTTGCCACACTGACTGGTGGCCAAAGAAGTTAACTTCAGGCCCTGATTACGTACCTTTAGTTTGTAACATTTCCAGTAATTACGTACATTACTACAGACAAAATAAAGAAAACATATATATTACTGTAACTGTAGGTTAGCAAACTGAGGATTTTCATTCATTCTTGTTTACCTCAAAACTTGTATAAAATAAAAAAAGGAAAGAAAATAATGTAACTCTTTTCTTATAGAAAATATTGATTAGTGTAAAGTCACAACCGTAAAGATGAAAAGTTTGTATTTTCATAGTGTTTTTACTCTCAGTGTGTTCTGAGTGACAGTGTGTGTTATCTAGATGAGGATTATTTATAGAGTTTGGCTGCACTGAGCCTGTTTTGAGACATGTGTGAAGAGTTGTGTTGCTTGGAATGAGTTTTGCAGGTGGTGTGAACTGTTTAGCTCAGGTGACTGTGGTAATGCAGACTGTAGTTAGAGTTTTGCACATGTGGCTTCCATTGTGACCGGTGTCATTTAGCAATCGAAAAAAAAACCGTAATATTATCTGCCTTCAGTCTGCTGAAATTTAACCCTTACGTTCATCATCTTTTAATGTAAACATGAACTTATACTTGGTTAGGCTCTGGAACTATATTGCCAAGAGGTGGGCGCAGCCTGCACAAGATATGAATTATTGATATTATCTTGAACTCATTGCTCATTTATTAAATCACACACATGGAGGAGCACATGGGTCACGAGGTCAGCTTCAAACCTGTTAAGTCCTGAGTACACAGCATGCAGCTAGCAGAACATCCCACGCCTGAGTAGATTTAATAGCCACGGGCTATGAAGCTCCAGCGATTGCTTTACTCAATTTAATTCCTTCGGACATGACTGGATTGCAGACACAGTGACATTAAGTAGTTTGCGAAAATAAAAGTGCCATTTAATCACACTGCTAGTTGGCCTCAGACAGCAGCTACTTAGATCCTGATGAAGATGTCAGCTGGTGATGAAGAGTGCAGGGGAGGGTTTCATCATTGTTTCACCAACTCAGCATTTCTGCTTTTCTTTTCTTTCTTTCTTTTGTATATAAAATATGGACACAGATGTATGGATACTTTAAGGTTAATTCTTTATAATCAGAGCTCGGTGTGATCATATCTGCTTTCCCATCATTTCTGGTTCAAAGTGTGTAAGAGCTTTCTGCGTGACCACTGTCTGGTAGTCTTTGAGCGCCTCTCTGTGGTTGAAAGGCTTACTGCAGAACAGCGTAATAAATCCAGGGTTTTCTGGGGTCTTTATTCATGATGTACAGGAACTGTAGGTTACATAAAGCTGATCTGCTCTGTGACGAATTCTTAGAAAATTGTTGATAAAGCTTAAAAAATTGTTTCGAACAATTGTTGGAAATGACAGTAAACAATCTGTTTGCACATCTGTCTGTCAAAACATCAATCTAAAAACGTCTAGCTTCATTTATTTGTTTTTGTAACAAAGCTATTACATAAAATATATGTACAATAAAGGCACACATAAGACTAAAAAAATTACAAGTTACAATATACATACCAATAAGGATATAAAATCAATACAGAAAGTTAGCATTCTAATCTAAAAGTCCCCATGTTTACTCTGAAACATGGATTTGTGCTTACCAGGCAGTTTATTCATGCATCCATGAGTTTTTCGTTTGCATGAACACTAGATGGTGCTGAGAGAATATCAGTGAGGGCAACACCACCAAAACTGGGACATCTTATTCTTTTTCTGTCCATCAGCGTGTATGATTCATTTGGATCCTCAGTACTCAAATTCACAAGGGATCAGATGCAGAATATTCAACCACATGTTTACATTTATGAGTCATTTTATACCTTGAAAAGCAGTATATTTAGTGGTTGTCTTGTCTTTTCTGTTTCCATAGTAGTGGGAAGCAGCTTGAAAACATGTGGACTGTTTTTTATTAAGGTATGAAATGATTATGCTGCCACTCAGGTTGGACAAATGTGTTTTAAAATTATCCTGGAATAACCTTCTTGAATAAACCCCAAAAGACCAAGTACATAGAGCATGTTTTACTCCACACATAAAATTAATTTCTAATATTTCTGCAAACATGTCCAAGTGAGTCAGACAGTTGAGGACATTGATCGTTTGATTCCAGCGACTGTCCTTGAAGCCATGAATCCGTCACACTTTGTCTCCATCTTTCATGAGCTTTTAGTTTCTTGTCTTTTCTTAGCAAGAACAAAGAAGCTGGGGGACCATTAAGATGTCTGGGTGTGTGCGAGAAATCTGCAAAGCCCATGTCAGTGTAATTAGATGTTACAATTACAAGGCTTCATCTACAGCCCCCCTCCCCCCCACCCTCCGTCTCTTAAGTCCACAGCCCATCCAAATTTAATTAAAAGAAGAGACTGTGGCAATAGGAGGCTTATTTGCCATTCCAATGAATGAACACGTGCTGTTTAACTAGAGGTCAAACAGTATTTCTCTGCTTGTTTAAAAGGGAGAAAAAGCAGCAAAGCTTAAACACAAAGAGACAACAGAAAATAGGAGTTGTTCACTATGACTCTCTTAATTGTTTTTTGTTGTGTTAATTTGCCAGAAGTGTGTGTGTGTGTGTGTGTGTGTGTGTGTGTGTGTGTGTGTGTGTGTGTGTGTGTGTGTGTGTGTGTGTGCATTTAGGAGCCAGATATTTTTGAATATTTGTACTAATCAGCTAATGTTGGTGTGGCTGTGTTTACATAGGCAACTGTTTGCTATCACTTTGACCAATATCAACTTTATAATGTTGCCCCAAAGTGGCCAACAAATCAGTAAAGTAATTATTTGTCTGTAATGTTGCATGACAATTACTGTATGCACAATTGCACATGTACTGTAAATGTACTGTATAATGTGTTATGTAATTTATTAAGGAAAAAAATACAACTTTCAGGGAACAACCAGGGTAACTGAACAAATAAGCAAGTTAATTGAAACTACATTTCCAAGATATTCTTTTTGATTTCTAATAAAAAAATAAATCTGAAGGGGGAGGTGGGTGCCTTTTTGGAGGGAACTTGTGGGTTCGGTCTTGTAGAGTCTGCTACTTGTAATATATAGAAAATATATAGGGTAGGGTAAGGGTAGTTTGTTTTATGGTTTCATGACAATTTGTTACATCGTTTTTTACCTGCTTTACTTTAAATTGCTTCTTTTCAGCCGGTAACATACATTTGGCATAACGGGAGAGAGAGACTTTTTGGAAATATAACAGTCTGAAACTATCATCTATAAAGGATCATAATAAGCGTCTTGTAATTTCCTCACTGCCTTATCTGTGCGACACAGAGTGAAAACCGGAATTATTAGTTAAACTTCTCTATTTGGAACAGAGAGGGGTATAGAGGAGCAAATAGTTCCCCCTGGAATAGTTTGACAAATGGTATGGTCTAAAGCGGCTCGGCTGTGAGTCTGGAGCTGGAGGAGGAACGCCGGCAGTCTGGCTGTTTTTAGGGAGAGAAAAGGAAGCAAAAGTCGGCTTAACCACAGCAGAGACATCACCTGTCTGTTCCCACTTTGTCATGTCCATGTACAAAGGCAGGCGTCGCAACCAGAGATGTGAGTATGAGACGTCAATCACTCATAACGAAGGAGTTTATGTGGCTGAAGTTATTGCTGCTAGTTTGGACAAAATGTCAGTCTACATAGTCAGTTCGAAGGTGTAAATATTTTTATTAATCAATGCGTTTCTTGTGGTATCACTTACCTTACAATAAAATTGCTCCACTACAAATGTCTCCTTTTTGTAGTCCTAAGTAGAGTACTAAGTGCATTAATGAACTATAACTAAGTAGGCCTAGGCTACATTTAGTCTAGTATAAATTAGATTTACTTTAAATTACATCAAACTACTTGTATTTCCCATTTTATGCTTCTTTTCACTTCGTCACTAGGTTACATCTCAGAGGGATATATTTTACCTACTTTTTGCTCCTACGTTTATCAGACAGTTACTTTTCATTTACAGATTTTATACATTAAACATATGGTTTATGTAATTTATAAGACATGCATTGTTTTAGATGAAACTACCGAACATACAGTATAGGCTACAGTTGTTAAAATTAGCTGACAACATTCAGATGGTGATGAATCAGGAATACAATTCATATATTAAGGTAACACTTTGAATGGAGCCATTTTGCATAATGAGCAATTTCACTTGTAATACTTTAGGTACAATTTGCTGCTTAATACATGTGTATTTTTATTTGAGTAATATTTTGAATGCAGAACCTTTTCATTGTGGTAGTTCTGGTTTTACTTGAAATGATACTTCACTGCCAAAAGTGATAATTTCTTGAGAAACTTTCCTATAATTATTAATTGCTTAAATACATGTACTGTGTGCAGGGTACGTTGCAGTGTTGGTGGTGTTGTTGATTGAAATCTGTGTCCACTGCACTGTGCTTCTTCTCTTTCTGTGGCTCAGTATGTGTCAATGTTTGCATGTACTGTAAATATGACATTTCTAAGTAGTTCTTGTTTAATCCTAACACTGTAAAATATTGCGTTGTGGCTTTTGTCATGCATGGAAATTAAGGCATTTGGTTCTGATGCAAATCCTACTGGATAATCATTTACAGCACATGCCAAGGCTAATATGCTAATCTTATTCAGACAACATAAATCCCCTTTTCATCCACTTGTGCTTTTCACAGGAATTGTTTGAAATACAAATATTTCTCAGTGACTTGATCACAGGCAGGAGATTGATTCTTAAAGCTAGTAACATTTAATTTAATTGATTTGGTGACTGCAGACTAACCAATTAGAGTGGTGGTGTTGTGATGTTCAGAGTGTGGGTCCGGTGCAGAAGTGCCTTTGAGCAAAGTGCTGGAGCTGTTGAGTTGTTGGTTGCGCATTGCAGCGCCAGGTGTTGTGTACCTCTGATCATACAAGGCTGATGGAGGTATTGTTGCATGGTTTGCAGATCTGTGGGTAAATTAATAATTCATAATATTAATGAATCTCATATTAACATCTATATATTATTCATGATCAGAATCAATGATTTATACAGCCAGAGTAGTTTGCATTTCATTTCCTTAAATTATTACTATGTATTTAGATATATAAAGTCAGGACTGCAACTAACAATTATTTATTCCCAATAGGCCTTATTCACAGCAGACATTTTGACACGTGTGCTACTAATAACATTAACAGCACTAATAACATAAATGGCTTTGATCTATCCAAAATAACTGCTTGTCATCAAAGAAACGCACCATATCTTCACAATCAAGCAGCCAAAATCTGAGAATATCTGACATACTTCCTTAATAAATTGACTTAAATCAGTGATTTCCAACCTCCCTTAAAGTGAAGCAATGTGTTGTGATCAGTTCAACCCAAGACAGAGATTTTTTTGTGCTCTTGTTTAATTTGAAAAGACCTGAAACAGTCACGACAAGAAAAAAAAAAGCCAAGATTAGAGGAGCATCTGAAAAACATAATTTTAGGTCGCAGCATCAAGTTTTTTTCTTCTTTTTTAAATTCTATTAATCCGCTTGTGAGATCTCAGATTACATTTTGTGGGGGGGCACAACCCACAGGTTGGCACTGACATAAACGATTAATCAAATATCAAAGTTTTTGCATATTCATTTTCTGTTGATCAACTGAAGGATTAATCACCTAATCATTATATTGAGCGGATGTCTAATCACGTATGCTGCTCAATGTTTCAACAGTCAACTCCTGAACGAGGAGGCCAGGTTTCAGAGTAGACGTTCAAGTAGTTTCAAGCAGGTGGCGGCTGCCAGTTGGTTTTCCAGCTGCTTACACAGGAGTGATGGACCAGCTCCGGGTGTTAAAATGTTTCAAAGTGTTGCACTTAAGAGCCACACAGTTACATCATAAAGAAAAACCGTGCCAAAAACGGAAAAGGAGGAAAAGTGCATTAACAGCGCAGATATGAAAGACAAAATTATCTTTACCTCAGCCTACAGCAATATCCTCATTATCATTTAATGCAAAACTCAACACATACCAATGTTGATGTACCACAGCTGCAAAAACATTTTACCTTCTGTACTGCTGGTCTGAAGAACATTCACCCACGAATGATTGTATTCCCAGTGCAATATATTGAGTGCAGTCTTCCCGAAAATGTAGCAACTCCGGAACTCAGGCTCTCCATAATGAATCACAGCTCAACAGGTCTAATGAAAATAATTTTATTAGATCCTCAGGAGCTTGGGGACGAGCTGCCAAATGTATGCGCTGCCAGGTAACCATTTTCCTTTTTACAGGGCGAAAGAGCAACGTACAAGGAATTCATTAAGGAAGGACAGCAATTAATCCACGTGCCACCTGCTAACCATAACAAAAACTGTTAAAGCCCCGAGGTCCTCATCCTGTTTGGAATCAGTCAGGACGTAATACACTCTAGCTCACAGAGAGCTGACAGAGTCTTTTGAAAAGACTTCAGTGATGTATGGTGGCTTGCAAGGTATTACTCTTGTCCCCTGTGTACAGTATACGGCAAGCAGTTTGAATTTATAGTATGCATTGACAGGATTTAGATTAAAGGTATCTGCAGTTTTTTTATGATTAGTCAAAATTCAAGTTTATTTAAGATATCTCTAACTACATTCTTACTAGTAAGAATGAACCGTTGAGTTGTATTGAGAATCGTATTAAAGACATGTACGTTTTGATTATCTGATGTGAATTACCATTAGAGCTGCAACTAACAATTATATTCACTATACATGGCCGTTTTACTTATTTTAAACCTAAAAAGTTAGCCTCCTCCTGACCCCCTGGCTAACTCAGAACTAAGAGCCATGTTCCTATGGTAACAATCAGTGGCACCAAATGACAAAAAAAGAGGAAAACATGGCTCCTGTTAACAGTGTTAGATTGGATTTTTTATTTATTTTTTTAAAGGTTCTTTTGGGCATTTCAGCCTTTAATGGAAAGAACAGCTATATGTGAAGGGGGGAGAGAGGGAAGACATGCAGGAAATCATCACAGGTCGGACTCGTACCCTGGACCTTCTGCGTCGAGGCATACACCTCCATATACTGTACTATATGTATACTTTTATGCTAATTTAGAATTTGACAGTATGCTAACTGTAACATTTTCTGCTTGAGTGAAGGGAGCTGAGCGTTATGATGTGGCTTCTCGGTTAGCCATGTTAATTTACCCAGAATTCATGGCAAATTAGTTAAGATGGTCAAGAACTAGACAGCTTTGTGCAACGGATGGATTTGGACATCTTAAGTCTGACTTTCAGTTTGATCTATGTAGGACTGCAACTAACGATTATTTTCATAGTCGATTAATCTGTTGATTATTTTCTCGATTAATCGATTAGTTGTTTGATCTAGAAAAAATGTCAAAACATGGTGAAAAATGTAGATCAGTGTTTCCCAAAGCCTAAGATGACGTCCTCAAATGTCTTGTTTTGTCCAAAACTCAAAGATATTCAGTTTACTGTCACCAAGGAGAGAAGACACTAGAAGATATTCACATTTAACAAGCTGGAATCAGAGAAATCTTATTTTTTAATAAAAAAATGACCCAAACGATTAATCAATTATCAAAATAGTTGGCAATTAATTTAATAGTTGACAACTAATCGATTCATCGTTGCACCTCTAGATCTATGCCATAGTAGCCACATCTATCTTTGTGAAATCAACATGTAAATGTTTGATAAACTATCCATAATTACATTCATTATATCTACAAGCATTGTTACTAATCACAACTGAAATACAATCTGCAATTGCATGACGAGTAAGAACAATATTTCAAGATAATGTGAACAGAAGGTCATCATGTCCATGTACACACATTAATGCATATACTTGTGTGTATACACCCAGACACATCCACAGTGTGTGTTTCCTCACCCTGTCACTCACAGTCCCCTGTTTGAGAAAACACACTCTCAGGTGTGATTAAAAAGCCGAAGCTGCCTGTGCCCTTGAGCCGAGATCGGAGATTATTCAGGTTGTGTCAGATTTATGGGGTGCAAGAACGCAGTGTAGATTTAATCTGCGACTGCTGTCACGCAGAATATCTCTTAGTCGCACATTTGTATTCACACAGGTGCCTGGATGATCTCTTAATCAAATACTGCTCACCTGCTCACAGGATGCGTGTAACAGCAGAGATTGAGTCTGTTCTGTGCCAGGAATGATGCTTTTCCTGCCAAAGATTGTGTTTAGGCATTAGTGCAGGGAGGAAATGCATTCTCTCATTACTTTTCTCAGGCTATATTACCTTGCATTTGAGCATTAAATATTCAAATATTAAAAAAACATAACAAATGAAATTCGAATGGTATTATAGAGTGTGTGTCTGTGTGTGTCTCTCTTCACTGTTTGTGTGTGCCTCTTCACTGGTCTGGCTATAATGACTCAGTTACACCTCCAGAGACAAGGGGGTCTCTATCTATATAAAATAGAAACTCAGGTCATTTAGCACAACTTCATTAATATGAATGCACCCAAACTGAGTCCGAGGTGCCCTGAGGTGATGATGATTGTAGTCTTGAAGGATTCAGTGTGGATGGATAAAACCGTTCCTGAACTCCACATCGTTGCTGTAAGAGAAGCTCAATTAAAAACAAGGTCTGTTAAAGCCCGCAATTGATGCTTTCATCTTGTACACAGATAAGGGGAGGTGGTGTGAAAACGTTTGACCTTACACTGTGTGACAAACTAGACTGTGAATAAACAACATTTCTGAATGTGTTCAGAGTTCATAGAGCATGTTAGCTCTGTTGGAGAAAAATATGGCTTATTATATTTTCCCGATATAGTAACATGATAGAGCAAGTACAATCTTTGTAAATCTCATCTCAATACCTATTTATTGTCAAAGGATTTTTATTGATGCTTCATTGCTCCAATTTGTTTGTTTTTGATTTATATATTTATTGAAATGCCTTTTATCAACTTTTTTTTTTTTTTTACGTGAAGCACTTTGTAACCCTGTTCAAATGTTCTTGACCTAACCTTAAAATCCTTATCATCCTTAAAGCTGCACTAATCAATATTTTTATATTAACAGTTGATGAAATGTCTACAGAATCAGAATCAGAAAAGCTTTATTGCCAAGTATGTTTTTTGCACATACAAGGAATTTGTTTTGGAATTTGTAGGTGCATGTCACACATTCTCTAAAATAAGTTAAACAAACAGGTTAAACAGAACAAACAATATAAGTATAAATATTTGAGTTTTGTATTATTGCATTTCTTTTACTGTTTTTGTTATTTCGTGTTGTGCCTCTGTGGTATGTTATTGTTTATGTATAGACTGTGTTCAGCACTTTGGTCAACAGTGTTGTTTTGAAGGTGCTTTATAAATAAAATTGGATTGGATAAATATATATATATGTGTGTGTGTGTGTGTGTGTGTGTGTGTGTGTGTGTGTGTGTGTGTGTGTGTGTGTGTGTGTGTGTGTGTGTGTGTGTGTGTGTGTGTGTGTATATATATATATATATATATATATATATATATATATATATATATATATATATATATATATATATATATATATATATATGTATACACACATATATATATATATATATATATATATATATATATATATATATATATATATATATATATATATATATATATATATATATATATATATATATATATATATATATATATGTGTGTATATATATATATATATGTGTGTATATATATATATATATGTGTGTATATATATATATATATATATGTGTGTATATATATATATATATGTGTGTATATATATATATATATACACACACACATAGAATGTATTAAAAATAAGAGAGTATGAATTAAGATAAAAAGAGCAGATTAAGTACAGTGGCATGAGGAGCCAGAGGTGGGTGTGGAGAGAGTCAGGGTGGTTTCCGGGCCTTGTTAATAAGCCTAGTGGTGGAGGGGAAAAAACTGTCCTTGTGACGTGAGGTTTTGGTCCTGATGGACCTCAGCCTCCTGCCAGAGGGGAGTGGCTCAAAGAGATTGTTGCCGCGGTGGGAGGGGTCAGCCACAATCTTTCCAGCACGCTTCAGAGTCCTGGTGGCGTAAAGGTCCTGGAGCGGTGGCAGATGCCTGCAAGCACAGCCTTTGTCCTTGGCTGTGCTTGCAGTGTACCAGATGGTGATGGAGGATGTGAGGATGGACTCAATGATGGCTGTGTAGAAGTGCACCATCATTGTCTTTGGCAGGTTGAATTTCTTCAGCTGCCGCAGGAAGTACATCCTCTGTTGTGCTTTCTTGACGAGGGAGCTGATGTTCAGCTCCCACTTGAGGTCCTGGGAGATTATAGTTCCCAGGAAGCGGAAAGACTCCACAATGTTAATTGTGGAATCACAGAGGGTGGTGGGGGCAGGTGGGACTGAATTCTTCCTGAAGTCCACAACCATCTCCACTGTCTTTAGAGCGTTGAGCTCTAGGTTGTTTTGGTTGCACCAGGTCACCAGGTGGTCAGCCTCCCACCTGTAGGCGGACTCATCACCATCAGAGATGAGTCCGATGAGGGAGGTGTCGTCCACGAACTTCAGAAGCTTGACAGACTGGTGACTGGAGGTGCAGCTGTTGGTGTACAGGGAGAAGAGCAGAAGCGAAAGAACACAGCCCTGAGGGGATCCGGTGCTGATGGTCTGTGAGTCGGAGATGTCTTTCCCCAGCTTTACATGCTGCTTCCTGTCAGAAAGGAAATCAGTGATCCACCTGCAGGTGGAGTCAGGCACACCAAGCTGGGAGAGCTTCTCCTGAAGCAGAGCCGGGATGATGGTTTTAAAGGCAGAGCTGAAGTCCACAAACAGGATCCTGGCGTAGGTTCTTGCGGAGTGCAGGTGCCGAAGGATGTAGTGTAGGGCCAGGTTCACTGCATCGTCTACAGACCTATTGGCTCTGTAGGCAAACTGCAGGGGGTCCAGGAGGGGGTCAGTGATGTCAGTAAGTGGTATGTGAAAGAGGTTGTTTATAGAAATGAACTCAGAGTGGAGCATTTAGTAGCAAAAGACCTAGTTAGTTGACCAAAATCAAGCTAAAGAAGAGTGAATGCTGAAACCTTGTCAGGTGAACAGAAACATGACTGATTGAATGCTAATGTTGCTTCATGGCTGCTGGATGTGTAAATGGGCACCTGTTTGACAACAATGTTTATATTTACATGTCAATGTTGTGTTTGGAGCTTATGTTGCTACCCCCAAGTGGCCAAAAAAAGATAAGTAATGCAGCTTTAAGATTTGCATTATAGTGTATGAAGTCCTATTTTTAATAGTGTATGGTCTGCATTTTTTCAGCAATAGCCAGTAGAGCATTTTTAAAAGGGAACCTATTATGCTTTTCCGTATTTTCATATCTATAATGTTATAATGTCAGATTTTCATGTTAAACGTTGCCAGAGCTTCAAATAATGAGGTAAACGTATTTCAGAGAAGTCCCCGTGAGCAAAAACCTCAGATTTCCCAATGTTCTGAACGCTACGCTACGTCATAAGTTCTCCGTAGAGCCCCCACATAAGCATAAATCCCAACTTTAGGCTACTGATATTTGGTCAGGGCCATAGATTCTAACTTGCACAAACCTCAGCCACATAAAGGAAAGATGAGTCGGGCAGACTAGAGTAACATATTCAACTAAACAACCCCTTTGTCCCTGCACTCTCTCTGCTACTAGGGGTTATATTGGGGGGAGGAGGCATGCATTTTGGTCATTTTGCCAACAAGGGGGATGGCATCCCCCCTCAAATCGCCCACTGGCAATAGCCATTAAATATATGCATTCTGTAATTATCTCTTTTTATAGCAGTCTTTGCCTGCAAAGCCAAAGGCGCGTTGTTGACTGTCGTCTTTTGTATTCTTTATTAACCCTGTGTGGTGTTCATTTTTGTTACACAGCCAATGTTCCCGGGTCTGGTGGACCCACCACATTATTAGGCTTTTAAATCAATACAACCATAACAATTTATATAAAAATACTTAATAGAGGTTTACTTTTGCTCAATTACCAATGATATATACATCATTTATGGTTCATATTTGCCCTTTACCCCTGTGAGATCACATTTATGATCATATGATCATTTTCGTTTTTTGTGAGAAAATAAGGAAATTCAATTATAAAAAAGGTACAAAAAAATAGAAACAAGATTTTTGATCATTATTGGTTCTTATTTCTTAATCAGAACAGGTGAAAGTGCTTGAAATGTAACAATTTTGTAACTTTGTGTGGGAATAGCAGGTGCAGAAAGACAACATAGTTTCATAGCACCTACATTTAAATACACTCGGGTCATTGAAAATAAGTTATTTTTTATGTTCTTCACAGAAAATGAGCCAAGGCCAATGAGTTTGAGTTAGAATAAATAATAAATAGCATAATTTTTCTTTTAGCAAACATTGAAAATAGTCCCACAGACCTGAACACCACACAAGGGTTAAATCAGTGTGATGTAGTGATTCCTCTCAGCCCACGGCTGCTGAAAACAGATTTTTCCATCCCCCAGTGATCCATACACGTCATTTCAAACAGATCTGTGCATCGCACAGGTACCATTAAAATGCACTTGCCATGACCACCAGTAACCACATGTGTCACCTAATTAACCAGGAATGAAATCTGAAAATGTATAACTTTAATAACTCATTTTGTTCATCTTTAATTTAGATTTTCATTTGTTGTAATCATTCATTTGGACAACAGAATGTTTGTACAACAATTACACAATATGATCCATCCCACTGATTATTTTAATGAGTTATTCTATTCTATCCTGTAAACACACTGAAGATCTGCCCCAAATTTTACCTTTTTAAGCCAACATTATATAACAGCAATACATTCAACATTTTACCACAGTAGTCTCTCTGGCGTCAAGAGGATGACATTACATCATGGTATTACAGTATCTGTCTCAGTTTTTTGTTGTCTTTTGAATTTGTCTCGGACGTTATTCTGCTGCAGCCGACTCGCTCATAATAGCTTCAGCATACAGTTTACAGCATCAATCAAGTCCTAACTGGCTATTGCCTAACACTGTCTCTATCTCTTCTATTTCCAGCCTCAGTCTTTTTTATGGATACATGTACAAACAAGTCTCAAAGTGCACACACACACATAATTCAATATTTTGTATATGATTAATATAATGACTGTAATTAATCAGAGCCTCAGTGTGCGTCTGATGGGGGTATGGAGTGTTGGTGGTGTTCGGTTGAGAGTGCTTTTTAGTGCTTCGCTCTCTCTTTAATGACCCTAGCAGGGGACAAGAGAACGGAGAGTACACTTTACAATGTGAACCATTTCTCACATCTTCCTGGAGCCTAATGGTAATGATACAGCCATCCCTGTGCACCGGAGAGCTACCAATACATCCCTGATTCATTAGTCCATTAGGGAGAGCAAGGAGGGAATAAAGTGAGAGAGATAGAGAGGAAGAAGGGGGAGTCTGGGCTCATGATCTAAGTGCAGCTGCTGGGGAAAAGGTGTGACAAAGGAAAACTGAGATTTTGTATACTGTAGTCTGTGACATCTTAAATTCATAAGATCAGCGCATGAACATTGCAGCTTGGGATTTCATTATCATTGCCACCAGGGCCGAAAGAAATGTCTGCTGCATGATCCCCAAGGCAGTTGATGCAAAGCTAATGTTTTATCTGTGCAACTTTTTGAAGCTGCCAAGGGTGACTCATCCATCAGATGGGGGAACTGCCCTGCTTTGTTGATGTGTGCGTCTGTGATTGCGTGGAATCGGGGTGTTTATTTGTTTGGGTTTTTGTGTATGACCTTGAGCAGCCCTCAGGGCGGATTGAGCTGAGTTTAAGCAGAAGCAGCGTCGACAAGCCAACAGACTAAACGCAGCGATACCAGCCTGCTTCAGCGCAGTAGGGCTCTTGGCAGAGCTGAAGAGGCTGTCAATCATGACAAGAGCCATGTGGTGATTAGTCACAGTAGTCTGCTAACTCATTTGAAGGGGATTTTATTTGTTTTTCCGTCTTTTTACCAAGTGAAAAAACTATTATAAAAACTGTCCTAACAATGACTTGCAGTCCTTTTTTGCATAATTGATGTCTCAGTTGCCTCAAAGCCCTGAAAACCCTGAAAAGGTTTCTAGCCTCTCTGTTCGTCTCTATCTATGTCTCTTTGAAAGCTACAGTGGACTGAAGTTTAATCACTAAATTAATCAATGCTTTCTACCTTAATTCACCTGGCTAGTCTCATCACACAGAGCTACACAGCTGCTTAGACAGCACAAACTTTCTGCCAGCCTCAGGGCTCCAACTAACGAATACTTTAAAAGTTAATCTGTAGACGTAACTATTGATTAGTTGATTAATAAAGTTTTGTCCCGGGCAAAAACAATAATAAACCAAAGAACTCCTTAATTTGATAACCTGCAACAAGAAAATGTTTAGATTTTTACTTTGCAACTTGATGATGTGATTCATTTTATATTCATTTATCAATCTGTTATTTGTTTTAGTCCTAGCCATTTGTGAATAATTGTCCAACCTGCTGTTTCATCTAAATGTGAAAAGATTATAACTGGACAGATTTGTCCTAAACGTAACTAACAATTACGAATATCTATACGCTAATGCGAGGTAGCCAAATGAAATTGTAATAAATCAAACTTTATAGATCTTTTAGGCAAGATTGTAAAATATTTTTTAAATAAGAATGGGTAAATGTTTCTGTTTTCTAAATGGCAACATCCTTTTCAGTTTCTTGTTTCATTATTGTTTAATTTAATGGAGTATCTGTAAAATAGTGTAATTAATAATATTATGCATATGTTGCAGTATTGTTCTGATATTAAATTTTTTTACAGTAAAGAGTGTCTTTTTTTTTTTTTTTTTTTTTCTACGATTTCTAAGCAGATTTATGGACATTGGATATAACGTTATCCTCGTGAAATGTAAATCACACTGAACCTAAAAGCACGTCTATCATGACTCCGAGAAAGAGCAGCTTAAGTCACTTAATTGCCTCCATGAGCTGTGTGTCACAGCCACCACTGACCGTGTTGATAAATGGGCCGAATCAGCGGGACAAACTACAATAACTAACTTCCTGTTGTTTTTATAACACTAGTATGTACCTGTCCCATTTTACCTCATGCAGTAGCTTTGCCTCCCCTATTTGTTCATCTTTAGTGATCACACTGAACTACATTATAGCTCTGTTAACAAAATACATAATGGAAAGTATTAAGTAAGGTCACGGCCAGGATTCAAAATTAACTTTTTGGTCCACCAGCCGAATGGCTTGTGAATGTTCACATTTGAGAAGCCACTCTATAGATTACCATTGCTTTTTTTGGCTGGTGAGTGAAGCAAATCTACCAGCCACTTGCATACTTTGGAGCAGCATTTGGCTGGTAGATGGTGCTAATTCTGAACCCTGGTCACAGAAGTACAGACTCTACAAAATCATTGAGACTTGTTTACTTCTCTTATGTTTTTGTGCTTCATGATGAATGCCATTGTATAGTATAAGTTCAAACTCTTAATTTATCATATGCCCCACATCTACAGAGAAGAGGCCATTAGAAATGAAGATCTGAAGTCTCCAACCATGCTAATAAAATATGATATAAGATTTTGTCCAATCTCAGCAGCTCCATTTGCAACATCAACAAACTTAAGACAAGACACAAGGATAGCTACATTTAACTTAACGTTACAAGAAATATGTATATTAAAGAAAAAGATCACACACAAGTAAAAACATGAGAATCTAAAGATAAAATAGTGCAAGTTCAATCAGGAGAGACTTCATTTAAGAATGAAATAAGTTTAATGAACATGGTGCATAATAGGTTGATATGGTAGAGCCTTTAGCGATTAGACTCCATCGCAGTGTTAGTTTATAAGGGGTATAGAGGCCGTGGATATATAGGAATATCCACACGATGGAGTCTAGACACTGCAAATAAAGGAATCCTGAAGTTCTGGATGGATGTAATGTGAAGCAGGGCTTCTGATGGAGTGCTGGGAATGATGAGAACTGGAGGTGAATGGGGTGGAGAAGGGTTGCATCGATTTAGCCTGAAATAACAACTGACAGCAGCAGAGAGCACGGATTTAAAATTTGAATGCAACAACGCGATAGCTCATGGAGATTGAGGCAAATCTGGTTGGTTTAACTAAAAGGCTAAACGCCCACATTCAGCCAATGACAATGCAGCTGATTAGGTTGAGGGAGAGAGAGAAATGTGAAGCCTTTCTGAAAGAATTTACGCTGAGCTTCATTTAAAATAAGGGATAAATATAACACAAATAAAATACAAAACAAACATAATAATGATAATGTAGACAGTAATTGCAAATTAATAAACTGAGTGTAAAACAAGAATGTAGTAATGTATAATGAGAAATGTGTATGTATATAAAGGGTAAATTGCAAAGGAGGAGCCACGAGACACGGCAGCCATCCTCGGCGCCATCTTACTCATGAAGGGCTTTGATATCGCACTGAATGGCAACTGAACATCATTCCTAATGCATCAAGAAGTTTAAAACATTTTGCCATAAATCTGCATATCCAGCCTCGTTTTAATGAGAATTGTTTGGTGCCGTGATTTGATATAGACCTGTTGTGTTTTAAAGATTTTAGACTTTGTACTGTATCATTTTCACATTAAAGGTCCAGTATGTAAAGTGTTTAGTTGTTCATTATCAAACTCTGTGTTGCCCGTTCACAAACTTGACCTTTTTCATGATAAACTCACATGTGCTGCTAATGGGTATCGTCGCTTCCCGGCCCCGGCAAGCTTGAAGAAGGAAACATGGAGGGCCACACATATTCAAAATCCAAATTTCAGGAACCGGAGTCTTCTTCTTCGCCCAGAAAAATAAAAAGGATATTGAAAAGAGCAAGAGACCAGCTTTTTGAAGCGTGAATGCTACCGTAGCTGTAATACGTACTTTGAACTGCGTGGTGCCAGAGAGTTGATTGCGATACAGTATGATCTCAATGCTAGATGGGAGAAATTCCTACACATTGGACCTTTTTAAGGGTGTTGTTGATGCAGTTAGAGAAACTGTTATGGGTAAAATCTACAGTACATATTATGCTTTTGTGTGTTATATTACAGTAGTTGCCATTAAAATGTTATAGTAAGGTAAC
Source organism: Zingel zingel (assembly GCA_023566125.1). NCBI lineage: Eukaryota > Metazoa > Chordata > Actinopteri > Perciformes > Percidae > Zingel > Zingel zingel. The sequence continues at coordinate 16,362,472 of CM042324.1, forward strand.
ATCAAAGTTAAATAGAAATGATGCCTCTTTTTGCATTGTTTATAAGGCACCTTCTTACAACATTGCCCCTGAATTTGTATGAATGTGGCTTTACTGCAATGATTCAGCCCTGTGTAAAGGAATGTTGCAAGTTTCTCACACAAAATCTATTTCTTTTAAGATGGGAGAAAAATGTTCCAGAGGTAAAAGTTAGAAGACCATGAGAATGTTTGATGTGTCACTGTGTGAAAAATGATTGAGAAGAAATCAGCCCTAGAGCATTTGTCAGCTACGCTCTTTCTCTTTCCCTTTTCTTCTCAGTAAAAGTAGTAAACCCTCTAAATAGTGGTGTGCCTCGTCTCTAAAGTTGGGATACAGAAGGTTGCTCTGTGTGGTTTTACTTTTGTCTAAAAATTTTGAAAAAATGTGTGGTGGTCAAGCAGGCTATAAACAAGATTGTTAACGATTATTTTCATTATTTAATTAATCTAGCCCTGATTTTATTTATTAATCAATTTTATCGTTTTGTCTAAAACATGTCAGAAAATTGTGAAAAATGCTCATCACAAGTTTCCAGTGCCCAAGTTTCATCTTCAAATTACTTGTTTTATCTGACCAATAGTCCAAAACCAAAATATATTCAATTTCTAAACATAAAACAGAGAAAAACAGCAAATACTGACGTGAGAAGCTTGAACCAAAGAATGTTTGGCAGTTTGCTTGATAAATGACTTTATTGACAAATCATTGCAGCTCTACAATAATGACATCATGATGGCACCAAGTATGAATGAGGTGTGACATGAATAACCTAAACGGAGATAAAATAATCTACCAGGATCCACTTTTTCTGACTGCAATAACAAAATTAAACGTGATGCAATGTTTAAATAGTACAGTAGGCAAGTATTTTTTCCCCTAAATCTTTATTCTTATATTTAAACAAAATGTGAAATTATGATTCCTACCCAAGCCTTTGTCTTCCAGAGACCCCGATGTTACAAACACTGTAGCAAGTCTATACTTTTTGTTCTCATGTCGTCATGTCAAATTAAACTCCAAACTAAATTAAATTTTGGAGATTGATTTGAAAATTAAACGTGTGTATGTTTACATGTCTGTGTGGCCTGCAAGTATTTCCCATACAGAAATGTCTTAGCCCAATTTTGACAGTATTATCATGGAAAAAATGTTAACTGAGTTACACAGCACGGAAGCTCATAAAGCTTTCTTTCATTACAGCACATGAACATAATCTAGTAATATTTTCACAAAAGACAACAATTCAGGTTTATAAGTGCTGTCTTAAAAACACAATTTCCCACAGAATTGTATTGTAGCTGCTGTCTTTAATCTTAACATATCATATATTTTTTGTAGGCTATATGATAAGCTGCGACTGTATCACATCATGACATCGATTTTCATTTTGTTTGCAGATATCAACATGGCAGGAGAGCCAAAACCATACAGGCCTAAATTAGGCTCCAAGAGGCCTCTCTCGTCCCTCTACAGGTCTGTGTGAAACACGTGTGTCTATATTTCCTCTATCAGTCGGATATTGCTTTGGTGACCTAGTATTCCCGACGTACTTGTATTTTGCTGTCTGGTACATCTGGGGGAACAGAATATTCCCTAACTGTGCTATTAATGTCTGTTGTTATTACACACTCGCTCATTCTTGACATTTTAGTTTCTTGTTGGTAGCAAAGAAAAACCAGTGAACAAGAAGTGAAATGGCTGTCATCTTAACAGGCTTAAAGGAATACAAAATTGCTGTTTATTACGGCTGTTAAAGGGATAGTTTGACAAAATCTATCCACCAGTACATCTAAAGCTCATTAATTAACATGTTACGTGTTTTTTCAGGACAAAAACTGAATATATAAATTAAATGTGATTTCCTGAAGTCACAGATCCAGGCTCGCTGTTTCTTCGTTTTCACTAGGCTATTTATACTAATCTAAGCTTATCAGCTGTTAGCTGCTTTATATTTAAAACAAAAAACATTTACTCGCTTTCTGGCATAGAGTTAGAAGAGAAGATTGATGCCACTCTCATATCTGTACAGTAAATATCATGGGCGTCAGTTTGGTTTGAAATGTGCTGGGGACAGAGACGCATTCGGAAGTACATTTCCAGAAGTGCTGGGTACAATGACGCATTCATGCATTTTTTCCTCTTTCACGCAGGTCATGTTTTGAAAGACATGTCCTGTAGCTTACTAATGAATAAAAATGTGGTTTAATGTACATAAACAAACAATGATCAATGATTACCAAATGTATCTCTCATATTGCTCCTCATAACCACTGAAAACTGTCAAAAAATCTAACCCAAAGTCCAATTATTATGGACGTTATCTGACATTAAGCGTTTCTGCTTCACATTTTCAGCAGGGCAGCGGAGCGGCTGTGGGTTGACTCCCCACGGTTCTCATCGGGTTTATAAGTCATAACGTGAAAAAGCTTAACGTGGTTTAATGTACCTAAACAACGATCAATCATCACCACATTTCTGGTTCGATTTTTTTTGACAGTTTTCAGTGGTTATGAGGAGCAATATGAGAGAGAAATTTGGTAATCATTAATCATTGTTTAGGTACAAGCTTTTTTTCACGCCATAGGCGCCAATGAAGACAACACTAATGTGAGATAACTTATATAATCTTTGGATTTCGGTTTAGTTCTTTTGACAGGCTTAAGTGTTAATTACAAGATATGGCCATGAGAAATTTGGTGATCGTTGTTTAGGTACATTAAACCACGTTAAGCTTTTTCTCACGTTAAGCAGAATGTCCCGACAGGCAGTGTTGTGAACAGAGAAGCATGCAGCCAGCGCAGCAGCAGAGCGGCTGTGTCTGTGCCGGCCCTGTGGGGATAGAGATTGTTGTGGATTTTTTGGCATCTGTCGCTCAAGAATTATGTGTTATGGACTTTTTTTTTTTTTTAACTAAATTGAGCTCAAGGTTTTCAAAAAAAGTGGTGGGTACAAAATGACTCATGACGAAATCTGGTAGGTACGCGTACCCACCGTCCCCACCGAAATCGACGCCTATCGTAAATATAAAGCTACAACATTCAGCTAGTTACCTTAACTTGGCACAAAGACAGGGAACAGGGGGAAACAGCTAGTCTGGCTCTGTCTCAAGGTAACATTTACTTACCAGCACCTCTAAAGCTCACTAATGGACACGTTATCTCTTTTTTTTTTTAAATCTGTACAAAAAACTAAGTGTAAAAATTACACCTTGGCAGACCCTTAGCTTAGCTTAGCATAAAGACTACAACAGTCCAGCACATAAATCCACCTTAAAATGGCAAATTGTTGTTTTTACACTTAGTTTTTTTGTAAGGATTAAACTAAATACAGTACATATAACATGTTAATAGGCCTATGTCACGCAACAATTGAAGACCGGAAGAGCGTCTCTGAGTGGGGATACGGCTCTTTTTACGTTAGCTTTTTACAATGGCGGAGCCCGATAGATACTGCTGGACCAAGTATTTCCGCAACCTGCCTTAAGTCACCTACGACGATGTGGTTCGGATTGAAAACGGCAAAAAAGACAAAAGGTACAAGACCGTGTACAGAAACACTTATAGACTTCAATGGTAGAAGCTCGCTCTAGCCATTCGCGGTTTCAAGGGTACGGTAAACGTTTCTATGGTAACGGCGAGTTGGGCCAATCGGAGACGTCACTGTTACGCTTAGGATTGTGGGTAGTGTAGTTTTTCTCCATAAGATCGCGGATAAAACATGTCTTTCTTAAAACAAGGTTGATTTCATACAGACTTCTGACTTCTACAGGAGCAGAAACTTTCGTTTCACAACCACGTAGCTCGTGGTCTTTATTCTTATCATTCGGAGCAAGCAGCGAAATCCTGTTTCTTTTCTTTGTGTCAACAATTCAAAGCATCCTGCAGTATGGAGGCGCACTGTGGTTTGGGGGCCTCTCAGTTCATCTGAAGGCCAGGATTCTACGGCTCCTGAAGATTTGTTCCAAACTGGTGGGACGTTCAGTGGAGAATGCTTTCACTGAAAGCCACGTATTGCACACCGTCAGACTGGCTGACAAAATCTCCCAGGACTCTTCCCATGTGTTGCATGGGGAGTACCAACTCCTGCCCTCCGGGAGGCGCTATAGGGTCCCAGACTGCAGAAAGAACAAATATAAACACTAATTTGTTCCTCTGTCAATATGTCTGCTGAATCAACACAGGAGGGCAAAGAAGTGATAGTTCCCCCATATTTTTACTTTATCTATTTTTACTTGTATCTATATATTTATGGCTATTTAAGACCACTCTTGTAGGGCAGGCCCCCCCCATATTAATTAAGTATATTTTTATGTTTTATTGATGCCTCAATGTTTTTAGCTCTTGTTTTTAGGTTGTTGTGTTGGGATTGTTGGAGCTTGTATTGCAAGACAAATTTCTGTGTACACGGACAATAAAGTTCCATCCATCCATCCATCCATCCATTGCTAAGCTAACAGGCTCATCCATCCATCCATCCATCGCTAAGCTAACAGGCTCATCCATCCATCCATCCATCCATCCATCCATCGCTAAGCTAACAGGCTCATCCATCCATCCATCCATCGCTAAGCTAACAGGCTGCTGGCCATAGCAGATTATTCAGTTTAGATGTGTGCACATCTCATGTTTTTATTTACATCTCAGTCTTGCCTGTTAGTGTCTTAAGTCTTTGTGTCAGGGTTTAGTTTCTTCCCTGAAGACACACACACACACACACACACACACACACACACACACACACACACACACACACACACACACACACACACACACTTAACATTAACAGTAACAGGAAAGTAAAAGCAGTCTGTTTCATCTTCACAGTGGCTACGAGTTTGACTATGACTACTACAGAGACGATTTCTACAGCAGGTATGTAAAAAGGATTATCTGGCAGTTAATAACAGCACGGCCTTTCTGTAATTTGACATTTTTAACTCTTAATATCATTTTTCAAGTCCCTTTTTTCCTTATATTTTGCCCTTCAGTATCAGTATTTCTTTCTCCCTATTTCAGAGTTAGCTACTTAGATTAAGATGAGTTTTGAGAAGAATAGCCCCATTTCCATCTGAGGCAAAGTAACTATATTATCACAGGCATAATGAATGTCATATTGGGGAGGTTTTTATTCCTCTCCGTTGGGCGTACTAATGATGCTTTTATCCGCATAGGCGAGTGCTGAATGTCAGATAGTCCCCAGGCTGGTCATTTGCGCTGGCAAGCCAGAGAATGTATCTTCCTTCTGACATTTTCATTGGTTTGTTTACTTCCTCTACTTTGCAATATATATATATATATATATATATATATATATATATATATATATATATAATATAATATAGAGAGTTGAATCCTTCAGCTTTGAGTCATTATTGCTATTTTGGCAATTTGATGCATCCTAGGCAATGGGGAATAGGATTTGATTGAATGGCCATGGCGTTGTTCAATATGTACCTCCATCATTCAAACATCTTTAGGTCTATTAGGTGCTTTGTAAGTGTTTCTTGTTGCTCAATAACCTCTACAGACAGCAGGTCGTTTCGGAAAAAAAATACTGGCTTGATGACACACATTGCTGTTCAATGCCCAAGAAAGAAGAAGAAAATAGTTTTTCTGCATTGTAATAACTTTTGTAACATTTCTATGGTTACTAAGATTGCTGTAAATTTTATTTTTCATGTGTCTTCAGACTCTTTGAGTACCACGGTCGTGTTGTGCCCGCGACCCGTGCTGTGATCCCCATCAAACGTTCGCGGCTAGTCGTCCCGTCCACACGCAGAGCCAAATCCTCCCTTCCAGTCAGGGCCTGCTCCTCCTCCTCCTCCTCCTCTTCTTCCTCCTCCCGAGCGCTCAATGTCGGCTCCATCACAGTCCCTAAACGTATGTCCCTTTTTTCTCCTCTAATTCACTTTTTCCTGCTCTGTTCAAAGGAACATTCCAGTTTATGGCAACTTGGGTCTTCTTTTTGTAGGTTTGTCTAAATTTATGGGTTGTGATAAGAAGTCATTGAGATCTGGAAACATGGCGAAATTGCTTTAGTAGCAGGGCAAAAAACATGAGCAGTTAGCCATCATGATCAGACGTGCTTAGGGCTGCAACTAATGATTATTTATTTTGATTAATCTGCAGATTATTTTCTTGATTAATTGATCAATCATTTGGTCTGTAAAATGTCCGGGAATAGTGAAAATATCTAAAACCTAAACAGTTGGTCACCTGAGTCCAACGTTAAGTCTTCATATGTCTTGTTTTGTCCAACTACATAACCCCCAAAAAAGATTTTAGTATGCAGTCATGGGAGACAAAAAAGCAGCAAATCTTCACATTTTAGAAGCTGCAACAAGTGAATCTTTGTTGCTGCCCAATTGTCTGTTGATCAGTGACTTGACTAATTGTTTCAGCTCAAGACAGGTTGTAAAAGCCAACATAACACAGGTGAGCTACCTGAAATGTCGGTAATAATCCCTTATTACACGAGAAAGTTGAAAAGTTGAACCAGGAAGAGTGTAAACAATGATGGGTGTTTACAACAGAGAGTTTGGTAATAGTTTTACTGCTCACCTTTGTTTCATCTTCCAAAGAAGTTTGGCTAACCTGGAGGTTTGTTTAAAACCAGTCTGCTCATCAGACTGCTTGTTTCTTCTCCTGTCTAACTTATTTTTAGCATTCTCAGCAAGAAAGCTAAACTAATGAATATTTTATAATAATAATGGTTCAAATATCTGTGTTGTGTAAAAGGTGTGGCTTGTATGAACCCAGAGAGAATTATCACCTGACTCTGCGGTTTTCCTCAGACCTATGAAGCATTTTAGCGTCTTTCAGCTCATTGTTTAGCTGTATGGCCTGCAACTGTAATGTTTTGGTTCACTCTTACCGCTTTTCATCTCCGCAGCAAACGGTAGACCGACACGGTTAGCAAATAGCTGGTGAACATAGTGGCGCATTTAGCAGCTAAAGAGCCATATATTTCTCTCCTTGGTAGAGGCCAAAAACTGAGCTAACAGAGAGTGAATATGGGACATACATTTGCCAGGTGGTCAGAAACAAAACTCCAAATGAGTTGCTCCGTAACTGCTTAAAGGACAATTCCGGACTAAAATGAACCAGGGGTTAATAACATATGTGTACCGAGTCGAACGTTCTCTGGGACATGTTTTCATTTCACGAACACCGCGCAACCAGTAACCAGTAACATAGCTCAAACACAGCGGTCGTGATTTGACTGCTCATGACTGTTTTCTAAGATGGCGGCCGAATGTAAACACGAATGCTACAGTCTTTATAATCTATCTTTTTAATAAAGATACACTTACAATGTTCGCAATGCTTCGGTTTGCATGTAGGGACCCTTATTATGCTACCGTTTAAGTGTGGTGCTATTTTTAGCCTTGTTAGTGGTAGAAAATAGTGATTTACCCTCTTCCCCGAAAGCTAGCATTAGCAGCTAACCACCGGTTTTGCGGTAGCTTGTTAAAGGAACACGACGACTTATTGGGACTTTAGCTTATTCACCGTAACCCCCAGAGTTAGACAAGTCGATACATACCTTTCTCATCTCCGTGCGTGTTGTAACGCCGTCTAACGGTTCCACCGGTAGCTTAGCCTAGCACAGATCCTGGAGGTAACTGGTTCCAACTAGCCTACTGCTCGGAATAAGTGACAAAATAACTCCAAAATGTTCCTATTTGCATGTTGTGATTTGTAGAGTCACAGCGTGTACAAGAAACAATGTAACATGAGACATAGCCATCTTCTCACCGTAAACAAAACGGGAACTATATTCTCAGACAGGCCCAAGTACTATATTCTTCCGCCTGAGAATATAGTTCCCGGTTTGTTTACGGTTAGAAGATGGCTGCGTCTCATGTTACGTTGTTTTTTGTACACGCTGTGACTCTACAAATCACAACATGTAAAAAGGAACATGTTGCCGTTATTTTGTCACTTATTCAGAGCAGTAGTCTAGTTGGAACCAGTTACCTGCATGTTCTGTGCTAGGCTAAGCTACCGCTGGAACCGTCAGACACCGCTACAACACGCACGGACACGAGAAGGGTATGTATCAACTTGTCTTACTCTGGGGGTTACGGTGAATAAGCTAAAGTCTCAATAAGTCGGCGTGTTCCTTTTAAAAGCTAGAGACGCATTCGATTAGCATGAAATCATGTCCCAGAGAACGTTCGACTCGGTACACATATGTTATTAACCCCTAGGTTCATTTTACGCCGGAATTGTCCTTTAAGCGGTTACGGTATGGTATTGTCCTTTTAATGTGTGAATAAGCAACTGTTTACAAACACATTTGCTACATCAACTTGGTCAATGTTGTGTACAGCTTGTTGTGCTGCCCCAAGTGGCCCAAAAATATCAATCAATAGTAAGACATTTTGGCAAATTAGCTTATCTGCTTTCTTGCAGAGAGCAAGATAAGAAGATTGATCTCATTCTCATATGTGTCTGTTAAATATAAGGCTGCAGCCGGTTATCTTAGCTTAGCACAAAGACTGGAAATGGGGAAACGGCCATTCTGGCTCTGTCTGTAGGTAACACAATCGACCTACCAACACCCACAAAATCTGTTATCCAGAAAGTGAATAAGCGTATTTACAAAGAATGTCAAAATATTCCTTTAAGGAATAGGTTAGAAAAGTGTTTTTATTACAGTACTAATAGGAAATATGACCAAAACTGTGAAATGAATAAGATCCAGATTCTATGAAAATATAGTTTCCTTAATTGTTCAACAGTTGCCACTTCACTGCTCATACTCTCACATATACTAATACAGTACAGTAAATTATATCATAAACGTTGGCTTCCATTCGTACGCCCTTTTACTGATTGTGCCTCAGCCACATTTCTGGCAACGAACCTGGCTGAGACATGAGACATGTCTGATCAGTGCAGTAGCTGTTGTAACTGTCTTTCTCCTTGTCAAACATTGAACATTATGCTTTTTAACTTTATTACTGATGCTCACAGTGAAGACAGACCAGCTCCTCACAATCAAGAAGGAGCTGTCACAGATCAAGACCAAGATTGACTCACTGCTGGGAAGACTAGAGAAGATTGAGAGGCAACATCGCTTTGACAGCGGTAAGATTTGAGGGAGGGGAGGATGCGTCTGCTGCAGGAGCATGCATATACAGTATACATGTGGGAGAAAAAAAGACACACACACACACACACACACACACACACACACACACACACATACACACACACACACACACACACACACAGCAAAGTGAGACAGAAAATATTAAAGCTTTATAAAGTGGCTTGTCTGAAAGAAAGATGATTCTATTTGTAAAAAATAAGATAAATCGATTATGCTCTGATGTTAACTGCCAGTCTCTCTTTTCCCAGACATGCAGAGGAAACAAGAGGAGGTGTGTGTGTGTCTCCATGGTGACGCAGCAGACCACTCTTGTGGAGAGGAGGCGGAGGGGACAGCCGAGGTGGAGGCGGGGGAGATGACAGACGGCGGCGAAGAGATCTTTGAAGATGAAGGCACCAGTGAAATGGTGTGTGTGTGTGTGTGTGTGTGTGTGTGTGTGTGTGTGTGTGTGTGTGTGTGTGTGTGTGTGTGTGTGTGTGTGTGTGTGTGTGTGTGTGTGTGTGTGTGTGTGTGTTTAACTATATTCGTGGGGTCCAAAAACCGGGAATACAGTATACTTGTGGGGTCAAAGTGCTGGACCCCACAACTTTAAAGTTTGAGGGTTAAGACTTGGTTTTAGGATAAGGGTTATGGTGAGGGTTAAGTTTAGCATTTAGTTGTGAAGGTTAGGGTAAGGGGCAATGACGGGTCCCCACAAAGATAGTGAAACGCTGTGTGTGTGTGTCTGTGTGTGTGTATGTGAGACAACTAGCATGGCTCTGTCTAAAGGTAACAAAATTAGCCTTCCAACAGCTCTAAAGCTCAGTAATTAACATGTTTTATCTTGTTCGTCTAATCTGCACAAAAACAGACGTATAAAAACAATGCTGGACTAATTCTTGCTTTTGAGCAGTTGCCAGGCAACCAGTGGAGACTCCAGTACTGGGTTGTACCAGCTCTGTGTAAGTTGTCTCCTAAGTTAGGCTGTGAAGTCGACACTAGAGGCTTAGTAACTACTAGTTTGTTTATAAATCACTACTAAAATTGTTGCACCACCACTACTAGGGGCATTGATGAGAGAATTATGCTGTATGACATTATTTACGTTTTACCATCAGTGAGTACAATTCTGTGACATTATTATTTACACATGCCCCTAGGGTAAAACCTAGCGGCATGTGTAACTATTTACATAGTTGTTGCTTAGAGTTATGTTGTAACCTATCTCAGTGGTGCAACTGATTTTAGTAAGTTATGACTAGGCTAAGTTTAAACCTACACACAGTTGGTGCCAGCCAACAAATAATCTGTTAGCTACATATTCTCTACATTTAAATACATATACAAATTGTTTGTTTTTAAGCTTCGGTTATTGTAATTATTAAATAAACAAGATATAATGTGGTAATTACTTATCTTTATCTCTCTCTCTCCCCCCCCCCCCCCCCCCCCAATATGTTTTTCTGTTTTGTATTTAGATAGTTCCTAACTCTGGTCTGTTCATTTTTCTGTTTTAAATATCACTTCTGTGCCTATTACTTTGTTTGTCTAATGACTCTGATGCTGCAGGCGCAAATGTATATACAATGAAAAAGAGCTTTGAATGCAAAACTGTAATGTATGTGAAATATAACTGCTCAATAAACAGATATTTTAGATAAAAACCTACCAAAAATATAGAGACACTTTGTGCATTACCTGGAAACCAAAAAAGTTATCCAACCAACTCTTTACTTTCTGAAGAAGTGTATCTCTCTATATGTCTGTATCTATATATTGCTGTTTGTGTCCTTATTTATTGTGGACAAATATGAAAACCAATCGATATATTCAAGCAGACTTTTTAGTAACCTTAAAAGCAGTTCTGAATTATTTTTATTCTGATATATTTTGCCATTGGTACCTCCATTAAAAAAGCCATCCATGTGACATTTCAAACAACAAACAAGTTTAATGAAAACACAAATTCCTTGTTTCATTTAAATTGATTAGGAAGTGTAGAACATCCAGTTATAAGAATGGATGTCCATCTCACTGATGTCTCTGTTTTCCTTTTCTTTTAATTGCAGATAGAGAATCACATATCGGACATTGACAACTGAGTAAGGTCGGTATTTAATCTCTGCTTAAAGGAAATTATTCATATGGAAACAAACTGTCTGGCATTTGATTTTGTAAAAAGACATTTAACAGTGTACGGACAACAGTCCATACAGTGCCCAGCATAAAAAAGAAGCTCAAAAGATCCTCAGCTAATTTTTCCACTTTTAGACAGAGTGAGAAACGCTGCTCATCACGTCCTTTTAAATGGCATTCTCATTCTCTCCATCTGGGAGCGTAAGGAAAGGCAGCTTCTCTGCAGTTATTACTGATAACTGTCTGAACAGCCGCAGAGATATTACTCCATCTCATCTGCACTTTCCATCAGACAACATTCAAATCCCCTGATTTACTTTGTATGAACAAATAGCTTTGAGATTTAATTTGCCTCCTGGCTGACATTTCGTCCCTGTTGTCCGCAAGTGCCCGATAAGGGAAATCTTTTTCAGCCGCTCTGAAGATGATGGCTCATTAAGATGATGGCGTAATGAACCGTTTGTCCTCAGGTGGATATCTCAGTGGTTGCAGGTATAATCAGAAGCATTAGTTTATTTTGATGTTAGTCGCAGCTCCTACACCTCCTGTTTTTTACCTCACAGCGAAATCTTGCAGATAAAGCACCTTATAATGTAGCCACCTTTTATACACAAGTTTACTGTGAAGGACCGGTAATGATAATTTTTCACTGCAGTCTGTCTTGTTTTTTCATCTTTTTTCAGGTTGGTGGGGTGCTACAGTATAAGAAGATGGGAGGACAGATACCAGCAAAACCTTTTTGATCAAGAAGATGTATTTGAAATTAAACGAAAGCAACGACAGGAGTGGCTGACAGCAGAGGAAGAGTTTTTTAAACTTGTTTTTTTCGCTTGTTTGCCTCATTAGAACATGACACTCCTGTGTACTTTATCGAAATGCTGGTTATCAATATTCTCCGGACTACTGCAAAATCAACTGCAAAGAGCAATCAATAATTTTCCTTCAAGCTGATTGCCCTCCTGAAAAAACAGGACAATGTATTGTGTGCTTAATATATAATAGTCTGTATTGTGCATAGAAATATGGTTACATTCATCAATCAGATGAACCATGAAACACCCTCTTTTGCTGTAATGTTTGTTCCGTTTCTGTGCATTGAAAACTGAAGAGCCTTGACGCTGACAGAGAGCTAAATATGAATGAATGAATGTAACACTTGATAATTATATGATTTTGCTTAATTCGTACATTTTTGCTGAAATGTATATAGTATGTAATTTATTCACAATGTCTCCACACAGTGTTGTGTATGCATATCATGTTTGTCGTTTGAAGATGCATTTTGAGTTCTGTTTACATTTTGTTTATGGTAAACAAAAGATTAGAAGAGGCAGTTTTTTACTATCTGCATGTTAAAAATGTGGCTATAATGGATCGTTTTTATTCATTGCATCTGTTACAGCTATGGATAGCTACCGCTATGGATGATAACTTTTTTTTTTTTTCAATAAACCCATTAATCCCCAGAAAGGAAGAAAACAAGCAGACTGTGTTGTGGCTTTCATTTCCACACACAATCTGGGGGGGGGGGGATGCACACTGTGGTTCTGTGGGGGTTTTCTGCTCGGTACAAAACTCTATTTTCACTTACTGCTTGCAAAACAACTTCAACAATCGTTTGTATTAACCTTGTATGACGTGAGACGCAGCATTGGAAAGTTTCTACCTGACTAAATGTAAAGTTAACTTTTTCCTCCAGTCTAAAAACATGTTTAGCCTTGGGAGAAACATTACTGTGAGTCTGTCTGTCTGTAGGTCCACCACTTTGGTCCAGACGGAAATATATCAACAACTATTGGGTAATAGGCTTCTACAGTTTAATAAGACGTGGAAATCCCTTATATCATACCTTGCTACTATAAATCCAGCACATCAGTCCCTAACTTAGCACACACTACACTGTAACCAAAGTAATCAAGAAGTGACAGTCTCTGCAGGGGGAGGGAGTTTGGAACCAGGAAGAGTTGGAGTAGGAGGGGGGCATCCACCGCATGTTTTTTGTATTTAGATAGTTCTTAACTCTGTTCTGTTCATCATTCTGTTTAAACATGGACAGACAGACGGAAATATCTGAACAACTATTTGATGGATGTCATTACATTTTGTTCAGACATTCACGATTCTCAGAAGATAAATCCTGCTGACTTTGGTGATCATCTGACTTTTCCTTTAGCGAAACCATGAGGCACAGGCCTAAAGCTAAATTTACAAATCCTCCACTTAAGTTTATTTATAGCATTCCTACACATTAGTCCTATTCTGTACTAGAATATTCATCTATTTTTTTCTACAGTGCCCTTGAAAACTACAGCTTCTGAGCAATAAGTGGTGGTAAGGCAGCAGCAGATGGCATTTCTAATTCACTCACTTCATTAGCACCAGATCATTTTCACAGGTTAAGGAGGGCCATTGGCTGGTTTGCAGGTATCATTGGTTTTATAATTGCTGGCGAGCAGCCAGTGAGTACAATGATCAGTCATGCAGCTCCTTTAATATGGACAATGTTCAGTGTGTGATGAACTGAATTAATCACCGGCTTGTAGCTGCTGGATGAGTTATGAGTATAACAGAGGTCAGGATCTTTATAGTACATCTGTGATTAGCCATACTTGAGCGAGGACGAACAACTCGCAGCAAGCTTTGTTTTCCAAGTCAAAGATAGAGCTAATGTAGGAGGTTTTATAAATTATATATGAAAGGAAGCAAGCACAAAAAGGAGCCATTTATAATGATATAGTTACTTACTAAGGCCTTTATATTCCCTAAGCCCTCCATCCTCTCTGGTCTTGTGCCTTCTGATCCAGTTGCTGCCATGACAGCTCCTCAGCCTTAATCGCTTGTTCTGCACTTCTTCTCCAGGTCGGTGTAGGTCTTCCTCTCTTTCTCTTGCCTTGTGGGTTCCATGTTAGTGCCTGCTTGGTGATTGGTTTATTTTGTTTTCTAAGTGTGTGGCCTATCCAGCTCTTCTTCATTCTCCTAATTTAAAGTGCCATGGGTTCTTGCTTGGTGTGCTCCCACCACACATTCTATGGTATGGTTGGTGTTGGTGTCGGGCCAGTAGATTCCCAAGAGATATGTTGAAGGCAGCGATTGAAAAATGTCTGTAGTTTGTTGAGGATGTTGGTTATTTTCCATGTTTCAGATCTGTACAACATAATTAATTTCAGCTTGGTTTTAAGTGCTTGGTTTTTCGCTTTGCAGATGTTTTTATTTAGGATGTTGAATGCTGTTCTTGACATCGCCCTCTGTTCATCCACAGTCATTATGCTCCCAAGGTATGTAAAGCTGTCTCCTCTAGTTGGTTATGATCTGTAATTATTGCATGGTTCTTGTTATTGATTCTTATGACTTTTGTTTTGGATGTGTTGATCTTAAGTTCTTCCTCCTAGTGTGTGTGATTTGTCCTGCATCTGTTAGTGTGTGCAAGTAGTGCAATATCATCAGTAAAATCAAGATGCTCTAGCTGTTCAGCTAGGCTCCAATGCATGACGGTTCTCCTGTTGTTAGTTACTTGGTTCATGATCTAATTTATGTAGAGAAGGAAGAAAAAGGACAAGAGCAAACACCCCTATTGCACGCCAGTCAGGACCTTGAAGGCCTGTCCTCCAGGTAAAGGATTACAGTATCATACTGTACCACATGGGACCAGACAGACAGAATCATGTACAAGCTCTCTCGGCACGTCAAGCCCAACCAATTCCTGCTGAATGCTGCAACCAGTACAACAGTGTGTCTATTGCAGTATTTCATACCAGCAGCGCAAGACAGATTTAATGTATTCCTCTATGAATAACTTAAAAATGTCAAAGTCTTCATCTATCAGCTACAGTTCTTCTAACTCTTTGTTCTCAGTGGTTAAAGTTGATTATTTCACTTTGACTTTTTTACAGACACTATTTACTGGATGCAATTTGTCACACATTTGTTTGTTTGCATAACACTTTCAAGTGTTACATATTTGTGAGGTGTGTCACACTCTTCTTCTGCAGTGGTTGTTATAACTTTGCTGTGGGGACAAATGCCAATATTAATTATCTTTTAGCAGTATTAAAAAAAAATCTGGTTTAGCAATGCATATTAGCGTTGGTTTTATTTAACATACTGTATACTACCCTTAAAGATTCTAGTGGGTCTGAAGCATCAGATACACATTTTATAATAAATGCATCAATAGGGAGATTATATTGAGTTGTTCAGAGGAAAGAATAATTTAATTTGAAGACAATAATTTTATAGTTACTTTGTGACAAATGCATAATTTCTATTATACACCAAAATGTCTTTGGCAGGCATGAAATATTGTGTTTTTCATGTAACACTTTTTTCTCCTCTGTATTATTTAGGTTACCACATTTTGTACTGTGAAATAAATATATGTGTACTTGAAATAAACAAAAGTAAAAACCTATTTATTTATTGAACTATAGCCTACTGACTAATTTATATATATTTATATTTACATTTATTTATATATTTATTTCAGGATGTATTTCATAGGCATATTTATTAAAGTATTCATTCATTCATTCATTAATTCATTTAACTTTGAATTAAACGGCATTACATACACTGTCAGAAAAATATTAACTATATATTTATTTAGGAAAATCTGTGTTTATCCATAGACTGTAAAAGTGATTATCTAAAAAAGCCAGTGTCTTCGGTAGGCGGAGGCTGTTCCCGGATGTTACCGTTAACTACGTCATGTAAACAGGAAGACCGATAGAAGCGGCTAGTTCAACGTTCAACCACTTCATCTCGAAAGAGGAGAGGCTAAACACAACAACACATGTTTTAACCAACTCACCAATGCTGCGTTGGTTATTAGAAAATACATCTCAACACTTGTTGGCTGTTCTAGCTTTTGTAACTGTTCTTTGTAAACTGCTCGGTATGAGTTTGCCTCCTGAGCTCGTTTGCTAGTAAACTTTTGCTACTCTGCTACGGTTTAGGAACGTTACGCGGTCTACAGTACAAATGGGTAAATAAAGGCTAACACTAGCTGGTTGCATGTCGTCGTCATGGGAGACAAAGAGCTGAGTCTTATTGACAAGAATATAACAAGGTAACGTAAACTAATCACAGCTTTTTTGTGGCTTTGTTCGATAGAAACGTGTGCCTCGACTTGCATTGACGTTAAACGTTGAATTCATTTCTTTTAAAATACTAGCTAAAAGGTAAAGTAGTATCAGCTAAATTCACTTTAAGATACTAAACGTTACATTACTCATTATGCAGCGGAATGGTCCCTGTCATACTTTTGCATGTTATGCTAGCTAGCTATATTATTAGATTATAACTGATTATAACAGAATTGTAACGGGCTAAGCTAATCTTAACTGTTGTAACGTTATACTGTTGGTTTAATCATTAGCAATGTATCACCTTTAATAACATCATCATATGTGTGTATGTACAATCTTTGCAAAGTGACTAGTAACTATAACGGTAACGTTAACCGTCAGACGTAATGGACTGAAGAAGAGTACATTGTTTCCCTATGAAATTTAGTGGAATAAAGTTTAAAGTAGTTTAAAATGAAGTCTGCAAGTAGCAGTAGCAGTACCTCTAGGAGTAGTACCTCAAAACTGTAACGGTAACGTTGCTTACGTTGAATTGAGTTAAGCTACTTGGTTACATTCCACCACTGATGAGAGGTCCTCCTCGCCCAATTCCCGAAAACCTAAAATGACATCTTAATATTGCTTGTTTTGACTGACTGTCCAAAACCCTACAATATGCAGTTTACTATAACATGATTCAAGGAACAGCAGCAAATCCTCACAACGAAGAAGCTGGAAGCAGAGAGTGTTTGGCATCTTTGCTTCTTTTTATTAATTAACAAAAAAGTTGTCTAATTATGCTGTCGATCTACTAATCTGTTCAGCTCTGATACTTTTACCTTTTATCTGAGATAGAGAAATCACGCTTTGGTTAAAGTGCTGCTCATAGTTCATGTCCACATTAAAGCCACAACCTTTGATGAGGGATCACAAGTAGAACTTGCTTCATATTAAGGGGTCACCATCCCATAAGGTTAGGAACCACTGCTTTAAAATGTTCATCGCAAGGTTTTTGAACTGAAACGCCAGACAGTTAATCAGTAAAATTGACAAATATTTACTAGTTTGTAGTTTAATGTGAGGATAGGCTGCTTTTCTGTGTTTTATATACAGTACATGTAAACTGAATATATTTTGGGTGGGGGGCTGTTGATTGGACAAGACATTGGAAGACCTTGAACTCTGATGCGCATTTTTCACACTTTTTTTGACCTTTCATAGACTAAAAAAATTGATTAACTGAAGAAAAAAAAATGGGTTGTTGCTGCTAATTTGAGAAAACATTTCATGCAGAGCAAATTGGTCAGCACGAAATCAAAGTTTTTTCTTCCATTGTGAATCTGTTGTTTTACCTTGTTGCTTTGTGCCTAGTTTGCTAGATGTCCCCCTGAGTCCCACTGTAACATCGCTCAATCTGCACTGCAATCACATCCCAGGGATCGAGGGCCTGACCTCAGCTTGGCACCTGCGGCACTTAGACCTTTCCTCCAATTGCATTTCTAAGATTGAGGGTCTAAGTTCCCTCACTTCCCTAAGGACTTTAAATTTATCATGTAACTTAATCACCAAGGTTGAAGGTGAGTCCTTAGTCACAATTTTACTCTGACGATAAATGTTTCAGCTTTGTTGGTGTTCTCCAAGTAATAATTCTTTATTACAGACCTTTTGAGCTGTAAAATCACTCAGTTATTAATGTCCCCTCCTTTTTACCTCAGGACTGAATGGCCTTGTGAACCTAACAAGATTAAACTTGTCCTACAATCAGATAAACAACCTCACTGGTGAGTTGAACACCAACTGAACAAACACTCAAATAAAAACACTACCAAGTGATTGGTGTGTCAATGCTTTTGATTCCTTTTTTTTTTTTTTTTTTAGATCCATTTTTTATTGTGTTTTTTTTAATATTTAGAACATACATAACATACAAATACAATTGAACAAGAACAAAAACCCTCTCCCACCCCCCACCCTCTGCGGTCTCGAGGAAAACAAAAACAAACAAACAAAAACCGAAATCCCACCTTGCCTAGTCGCTCTCCTCTAATTCTTGTGACGCTGAGGTCATTAGGACTGATATTTGTGCTGTTCTGCTTTTCCATAGGTCTATAGTTGATGACTGGGCTTTGTTAATCCTTCCTGTAGAGAGCTCAAGCATAACTATGTCTAGAAAATACACCAACCATATATTTTTTT